>CM074288.1:5084882-5524882 GCA_037194245.1 Opsariichthys bidens
TGAGCATCGAGGGGATTGGCCCTGAAACATCTCTGTTCTGAGATAGTAAACGCCAACATCTCTGGGGACTTGTGGGGTTATTGGCTTCATATTTGTGTGTGTGTGTGTGTGTATGGGACTGATACTTCAGCTCTGCTGGGGCTCCATGGTTAATTAGTGACTGGTTTAGGGCTGAGATATTTTTTCGATCAATCTTCCAGCAAACACACACACGTACACAAATGCACAGAGAGAGAAAAGTAACAAACAAGATAAGTCCGTAATTCCCTCTCGTTTGTTAAAGAGAACATAAAATGGAATTCACGACACATTCTGAAACAAAACCGTACTAAAATACCATTTGCTACATTAGTTATTCAACCACAACATGCTACTGAATTTGTAGCAAAACATTCAGCACAACTAGAGTAGTTTGTTAGATAGTTTTAGAGTGCTACACACTCAAAAATATGTACGCTTTCTTCACAAAATTGTACATACTTTTAGAACATATAGTATAAGTGTCATGATTCCCTGCATCTCTGTGTTCAAGGACTTTTATTTTGATGTTCTTTTGTCTTGATGTTTCTTTTTTCAGTTGCTGTTTCCATTCTCATCTTGTTTGTTTCCATAGCACACTTTGTTTGTTACCATGTCAACTACTCGCCTACACCTGTCCTTCATTTTGCCCCTTATCATCTTGTTTATTTCAAGATATTCTCAGTCGTTGTTATTCTTTGTTTAGTTCATAGTGTTTATTAAGTGTTATTTCATTGTTCATCTGCATCAAACCTTATTATCATGGATAATTAAGTCAATTCAGGCATGACAATTAGTAGGGTGAATTGGGGCACAACAATAGAGTGCAAATAGAGTTAGTGATCAAAAAACAACCAGTGTACTCCAATTTCTAGACAAATAATTTTTATGAGTTCATGACACTCAACCATGTCTGTGCTGATCTCTGGCTGATAAATATCTTTAAAATGATCTGCGAAAGTGTTATTAATTTCTCTAGGATTGGTTACTTGGCCTTTTGTAGATGAATGAATGGTGTAGATAATAAATTGTAATACCAGTAACTTGCTAGGTCTTGGACCATTACTGTAAAAATTCTGCCGAACTCCATGCATAATAACTTCATTTAGCTTGGACCCTTTCAACATAGTGTCTGAAAATGGGTTTTAAACTTGAGTTTACACTCACCAATCTAGTTCTATTACAGAGCAAAGGACTTGAATGTTATTTTTAGTGAATCAAATATATACAGCTTAATCAGCATAGTATGATTCCCAAAAGAATGATTCTTGAGCTACTGTATTGCTATTTTTTAGATAATCAAATACTTACACTTCAACTAACTGTAAAACGTTTTGAATTATTTATGTTTATTTTTTTTAATAGAGGCTGGAGCACAGTAATATCAGGAACATGCATTACGTAGAAAGTAAATAAGATGAATTTTGACTTCAGCACTAGTCATTTCAGTACTTAGAGCAGAAATGGATTCAACACCCAACAGATTAGTAGGTGCTGTTATAGAATTCCTTTACTCATAAAGCGGAAGAAGTTATCATGTTAAATTCTCTGTTAACAGACATGCGAGTGTCATGTAGCTCCAGGCTTCTCTCAAATTTATGTGAACGTCTGACAAGACTGTGTGTGTTTAGTGATAAGAATACAGAGTATTCTCTTTCCACTAACAATCACATTTATGTATTAAAGACACATTAAACTAGTACAAAACCAAAATTCAAAAGGAGTGAGAGATCAAGCAGGAGAATGAAAGTAGAGAGAGAGAGAGAGAGAGAGAGCCGGTACATCAAAATTTCTCAAGATTACAGAGGTGGACTATGAAGACCCATGACGTTTCCCATACTGGCAATGCAGCTGGCGTGACCTTTCCCCTGATTACTCAGTGTGTTGAGACACACAGCCTTGAGGAACTTAGAGGAACATTATTGCAACAGCTCTGTAAGAGGAATTACAACCAATTTTACATCAAATGAGCTGTACGTCATTTTCTGACTATCATAATATGTTTGCAGATATTTAGTAAACATGCTAAGTAAGCATAATTGTTTCTCCGAAAAACAATGCATTTTTGGGGGCCTAATCATGCTCGAAAACTCATTAAACTTTGCAGATGCATCAGAAGTGGTGAAAATTTACATTTCATATGGGTTTCGGAATTAGGTGTGGGAAAATGGCTCGATAGCGCCACCTACAAAATTTCAATTAAGCACCCTTCACGCTACATTTTAAGCATGAAATTCAGTAAACACAGCCCAGTACCTACAAAAAACTCAACAGGAAGTAAAGTATTTGAAGATATGAAGAATGTTTGCCGTTTTTGCCATTGCCAGATGTACTTTGACAAACTCCTCCTAGAGCTTTAATCAGATCTACATCCCACTTGGTCAGTCTAAGCTTAAGGCCTTAGCGACATTAAATAGTAAAGATCTTGAGTTTTTGTTGAAGGGCATGTCCGTGGCGGCCTGACAAATCTGACGTTTTGCCCTGAAACAGGAGCTGTTGTAAATCAGGCAAATTCAGATCAGACTTCACATGTTTGAAAAAAGTCTGGCAAGAAGAAATCTACAAGCTCATATTCGGTTATAGCGCCACCTTTTGGCAACAGGAAATGGAATGCTCTACACTGTAATTCACTCCCTGAAACACATTTAAATATACCATTTGCCATTGCTTTAGTTACACATGATCCTTCAAAAATCATTCTAATATGTTGATTTGGTGCTCAAGAAACTTTTCTTATTATCAATGTTAAAAACAGTTGTGGTGCTTTAACGTTTTGTTGTATTTTTTAAAAGCGTTTATTTCAAATAGAAATGTTTTGTATAAAAATGTCTTAACTATCAGTTTTGATCAATTTAATGCAAAATAAAAATATCAAGTTCCCTTTTTTTAATTATTGACCCCAAACTTGGTATTAAAAGTCTTGCATTATTTAAAGTTTATCCAAGTATAGATTTCCATTGTGACTGATCATTAGATCATGGTTGTATCTCTCTATTAGTGTTACTAGACCTCAGTGCTGCTTTTGACACTATCGACCACAATATTCTTTTGAATAGACTAGAAAATTATGCTGGAATTAGTGGAATTGCATTGACATGGTTCAAATCATACTTATCTGACCGTTATCAGTTTGTAGTAGTAAACGAAGAGATGTCATTTCGATCACAAGTTAAATATGGAGTACCACAAGGCTCAGTTCTAGGACCGTTGCTTTTCACTCTGTACATGCTACCCTTGGGAGATGTCATTAGGAAGCATGGCATTAGCTTTCGCTGATGATACTCAGCTCTATATTTCCTCGCGCCCTGACGAAACCTACCAATTCTCAAAATTAACAGAATGCGTAGCTGATATAAAAAATTGGATGACTAGTAATTTCCTACAACTAAATTCAGAAAAAACAGAGATTCTAATTATTGGACCAAAAACTTCAGCACATAAAAACCTAGAATACTGTCTAACACTTGATGGCCGCTCTGTTAAGTCGTCTTCGTCAGTTAGGAACCTGGGTGTGCTCTTTGATACCAATCTTTCATTTGAAAGCCACATTTCTAGCATATGTAAAACCGCATTCTTCCATCTTAAAAATATATCTAAATTACGACATATGCTCTCAATGACAAATGCGGAACAGCTAGTTCATGCGTTCATGACCTTGAGACTAGATTACTGTAACGCTCTACTGGGTGGTTGCCCTGCTCGTGTGATAAACAAATTACAGCTGGTCCAAAACGCAGCAGCTAGAGTCCTTACTAGAACCAGGAAATATGAACATATTAGCCCGGTTCTGTCAAAACTGCACTGGCTCCCTATTAAACATCGTATAGATTTTAAAATCTTGCTAATTACTTACAAAGCACCAAATGGCTTAGCTCCCCATTACCTGAGTGAGCTCTTAATGCATTATAGTCCTTCGCGTCTATTACGATCTCAGAATTCTGTCCAGTTGTTAATACCTAGAATATCAAAATCAACCGCAGGCGGTAGATCCTTTTCCTATTTGGCACCTAAACTCTGGAACAATCTTCCTAGCATTGTTCGGGAAGCAGATACACTCTGTCAGTTTAAATCTAGACTAAAAACGCATCTATTTAACCTGGCATACACATGACGCACTATAAACTTTTGTCTTCATATCCGTTAAAGGATTGTTAGGCTGCATAGATCAGGTCAGCCGGAACCGGGAACACTTCCTATAACACCAGATGTACTCGGTACATCAGAAGAAGAATGGCGTCTACGCTAATTTTTTGTCTCTCTGCTTATCCCGAGGTTTACCAATTAATGTGATTGGCTGAATCTGGGCCGTGTCCGGGTCGGACGGGGAACCTGTGCCTGTGTGCGGCAGCAATGTGGCCCTGTGGTGTCAGCGGAGACTGTGTTAACTAGCTCATCCTTTGTGAAGACCTTACCGACTCATCAGCTAGTGGCACATATCCCAACAAACCGTCCCATACCGGCGTGATCAAAAAGATCTTAAACTAGATGGAATTAGATTAAATATTTTGACTGTTGCGATTCCAAATCGGTTTAATGACCTGTAACTCTGCCTGAGTATCGGACAAGTGTTCACTGTTGGCCAGAGGAGAACTGGCCCCCCCGACTAAGCCTGGTTTCTCCCGAGGTTTTTTTCTCCATTTGTTGGAGTTTTGGTTCCTTGCCGCTGTTGCCTTTGGCTTGCTTAAGTTGGGGACACTTGCTTGATATTCAGCAGTGTTTTTGATATGCCTGCATTGGCGCCGTTGTATGTGAACTGAGCTGAGCCGGACGATTACATCACTGTTTTCTGCAGTGCTGATATACATGAATTAACTAGACTAATAACTATTGATATTTGCAACGGAATGAATCAATAATATATAGAATAAGCTGCACAATGACACCATTTTCTTATTAATGTAAAGCTGCTTTGCCACAATTTGAATTGTAAAAAGCGCTATATAAATAAAGATGACTTGACTTGACTGCTTGAGTGTGAACTCAATTTTTGCTTGAGGCGTGGGTTAAAAATATTTTCCACGGTAACTGACAGCATGTCAGAGACATGTTTAGCTGGTATTGAACCCAGAATGTTCCCATAATATATCTAATATTGTGGTTAAAGAATAAATAAATAAATAAATAGTTTAACACCACATCCAATCAAACGCAACACCAGCAATTGCTCCCTACATTGTTGGCTCTTTAAAAACAACTCGGACACCACATTTTTTCCCAACTACAGTCTGTCAAATCAAGCTGAATAAGTGTCTTTGCCCCAGGCTTCTCTGGTAATGAAATTGTGAAATGGCCTGGCAAAATGAGACTCGCCTCTTCATACACACAGACACACACACAAATATAACATATATGCATGGACACTGAAGACATACTTGCTACAGAACAGAATAAGATCAATGAGAGTAACTGAGAGTGCAAGCAGGCTCCATGAGATTTGAAGCATGACCAATAAATAACATCCTACCGTGACACACACACACACATGGTTTGAAAAGAGCCCACTATTATGACACACAGAGAGCGGGGAGGGCCTCCTGACCTTTCACCTCCATTTGGCAAATGTCTGTGTTTGTGCATGTGTGTGTGTCCCTGTGTAACGGGGGTTTTGTGGACAGAGGGGGTGCTGCTTAATGATGTCTACTTCCAGATAGTACTAGTACCAGATTCCACATCTCTCTCTCTCTCTCTCTCTCTCTCTCCCACAGACACCATTATGTGGGGGTGTTTTTCCTACAGATCATGCTGTTAAACATTAGCCATTTTTTATCTGTCTGGCGGAATACTTTTCTTCTGTCTCCATATCCCACAACACCACTCCACAATCTGTGCTCTTCCATTAAACATCTGTTTAAAACCCAGCAATATTTCAGAGAAACCCCCTGACAAACATGATCAGCTAATGGCAGCTTCATTTGATGTGTTTTAAGGGCGGAAGCCATTGCAAGGAGTAATTCAGGTCAAGTGACTCTGGCTCTCTGCCGTTCCCTGGGTAAATAAATAATAAGAGCGCTAAAAATAACTCAAGCTCAAACGCTACGATTTAGCCAACATGAGCACAGTGACAGCTTTATATGTGAGCTGAGGGATTATGGGAGAGCCGTAGCTCTGATGAGGCAGATACTTGTAGGACACAACTCTAAACGCTGAAAAGACATCTATCTCTCTCTAAATGTAAACTATCTCAAATATGGAATCATATCATGTTCTTTAGTATTTTTTAAATAAAGTTTTGTGGAATGCTCTGTGAATTCAATGCTCTTTTCACATTACCTAAACCCTCTATTCAAAAAAAAAAAAGAAAAAAAGAAGAAGTAGCTTAAACCAGCTCAAACTTCCAGAGTACTTCCAACAAGAAGTAAAAGGGTCATGAACTGCATTTTTTTTAATGTTCTCTGATGTCCACTTATAATGTTTCCATAAAACATTCTAATCTATAAGTAATGAGCTATTTTGTATATTGTTTTTGATCCTCTTTCAAACACTGACATGCTGTATTAAATGCCCACTGTTATGATTTTGGTAACAGTTTTGCATATTAAAATAATTTTAAACAACCCCGCCCCGTTTCACAATTTTGAATTAAATTATCTCTTGACTCATGTCTTGTACCAACTGACTGCTGCAGATTAATTTCGGCGTTGACAGTGTTGCCATAGAAAGAAAGAAATCCGATTTGGGGATGTGAACAGCTCCAGGTAGAATGTCACAGGTTGCCATCTCGTAATTGTGGTTACGACGGTATTACGATGACAGCTCGTTGTTCTGGTTCAGGAGGAACTGTAAAAGGCGGTTGTTGTTTGTTTTGTGGCAGTCAGTCTACAACTCTGCATAGCCTTATGAAAGCCAAAACCAAATAGTCTTCGTTTAGGAATGAGATTGCATGGGGTGTTTGAATCGAGATTGCGAACGATTGATTGCGCAGCTCTAACATTAACTTACATCAATAAATGCTGTAAAAATAATTGTCCGAATCAGTATGACCAGAGAGTGTCTTAAGGTTTTAAAGTGCTTGTGTTCGTCCTCATTTTGTAAGTTGCTATGGATAAAAGTGTCTGCTAAATGAATAAATGTAATGTGAATGTTTGCAATGTACATTTACAAATGTACAAATTGCAAAACAGACGAATCCCATCACTGTGGTGAGAGTTAAAACAATGTTTAATCAGAATCGGGAAGTAATGGATTAGGGGAAATGTGAGTCTAATGACGCAAATATATGAAGGTCAAACTGTATTTCCCTATTTTGAGCAAGAAGTTGTCATTGTCTGGTACTTCATAAATATTTCTTAATGAATCCTCTTTTCTGAAAGCCTGCAGACAGTAAAGCAGCTGTGTGGAGGAGGATTCCAGGGAGAATCATTTTTCATCACATATCTTCATATATTAAATCAACACGGTCAGACTACATTTCCACTGCGACTGTCTTGACTTATTAGTATGAAGCTATTGGGTGAATCTCAAAGGCTTTGTCTCATGTTTGGATTTTAAAAAAAACCTATTACATCAGGGACTGTGCATTCCAATGACACACAACTGACCACATTATTCACTGCTGCCAAAGTCATTCTACACACAAACACACAAACACACATATACAGCACCGCATAACCGAGGTTGATATAGAAACCACTGCTTGCTGCCTGCCTTTGTTCACATCAATGCCATACAAATCAGATTTCCACTCTTGCAGCCTAATGTATAGCCAGCCGGAGGTTGTCATGACAACTCAACAGCTTTAGATCCTGTTGATCTCAATGAGGTTTTATCTGAAATTGTCCTCCAGGAATAAGCATCTATCATGTCCTGGAGTGGGATAATGAGCTCTTGTGAAACATATGAAGACCTGTGCAATTTCAGACTTTTTTTTTCCACGAATAAAGGCTTTTTGTTCCATTGTATGAGGTTAAGAAATATATGTGTGTGTGTGTGTATTATATATATATATATATATATATATATATATATATATATTTGTATATAGTAATGAAAACAAGATGTTTGTTTGAAATCACAAAATTTGCATCAGAGAATTAGCATTTTTGAGCCAGGACTTCTGAGCTCGGTTTTGTCCTGCAACATAAATTACAGTAGACCCATACCTCAAAAGTGGATTTTGAAGCCGTGTTTTATAAGACATAATAAAGACAGACATAACCAAGTCATACATCTGTAGTATCTATTTAGCAACTTGTGAAAACAAAGTAAGCTGCTTCAAAATTCATGTGGGTACTAGAATGAGTCATTTCAATCCTACCTTACCTTGTCTTGCACAACTCAAGCACATAAATACAGTGTTAATTAGATGATAGCCCAGCCCAGCCCCATCCCAGCCTCTGCCCAAATTACTAGTACTCCTAATTAACTTAGTCATTTTCACATCAACCTTACATAGCGCAAAATACAGCAATCTGTCGTGAAATAAAGAGAAAACACGCACTTCTGCTCATGCTCACGTTTGACACACTTCTGTTCTCACGCTCTCTGAACTGCATGTGTTCAAAGGTTCTTGTCAGCTGGAGAGAGATAAAACATCTGACAAATCACTAGAACAGCCCTGCCCTGCGTTACCATCATACCACCCGCACCAGGGAAAATATGTCAGAGCCAATAAACACATCTAGAGGACGCGGATACAAGGAGAGACTGTAAAACAAAGCTGCCAAGGTTGTTCCTATGTTTCTCTCCTAGTGTCACCAAACGAGCTCTGCACCGGTTGTCTGGGTGTGTATGCAGAGCGAACGTTCCTGTCAAGTCTGTCAAATGAACATCAGATGATCTTATTGGTCACTTCTGCCATTCAGACAAAGGTCTCAGCTAATGAAGCATGTAAGGAATGGGTTTCCTAAAAATGCTTTTTTGTTTCTCTAAAAGTACACTTCGAAACTTAACTTGTCAACTCCGTCAGACACATTAAAAAGCGTGCCATTTTAATTTGATCAATCAACAACAGCTTTCTACTTGTGAAAAGTCTTAAATTATGTAATAATGGTCATTCGTAAAGGAGCTCTGAAACATTTTATTGGGTTAGGGTTAATATGAACAATCCAGGTCCTAAATTTAATTCTCGAACCTACTTTTTAATATTAAACATATATAACCAATGTTCTTAGGTAAATCAGACACGATATCATGTAGTTCAGTTGATGTTTTAATATTTTAACGCAATAAATTGAAAAAAGAATAAGACATTTCTTTCAAAATGAACAAAAACCTTCACCTGACGGTTTTAAATACTGATGGAGTTGACAAATATTGACTGCTGAAGGTCCAGCTGGGGTCAAATATACAGTATCCAAATAGAATCATGAACCAACATTAGAAAAATTCCCCATATGCAAAAACCATTAAATCACATTAGAAGTTTTGACAGCAATTGTCAACCATTAGACATAAAACCTAATGGAGTTTGGCAGAGTTGACAAAATTTAAAAAAAATAATTCCAAATCACATGTTGTAGCCTACAGTGGAGCAATTTTGTTTTCTTTCTCAGTTGTAACTTTAGCTGCCGTAACGAACATTTCAAAAATGTTTATCCCACTATTTGCAGTAACGGAGTTGACATAAAGCTGCGCAACCAGAGACTTTGTTTGTATAAATATATATATATATATATATATAAAACATATATAACTTCCAGTCCTACTGTGAGATTCACAATGAGCGGGACATAGTAAGTGCTCTTCAGAGTTAAAGATGACCATGATCTGCCTGATTTATTCAGAATCATAAAAAATCCCGATGGAGTTGACGCAAAGTGAGGACACAACTTTGAAAGCATTTTTTTAAACTGAAAATATAATTCGAGAATTACTTTTTGTATTGTTTGATATATTACACATCTATGCCTTTCAATTTAAATATATATTTTCGAATTTGTTGCATTTTTAAACACTTTGTTTGGCAATTTTACATGTGGGCATGCTAAGGACAGGCTAAATCACATGTATTCTCCATGTATAGAGCAAGCATTTAAATAACATTAACACAATTATTAAAAAATAAAAGCAATGAATGTAATGAGTATCCAGATAGGGATAGTTCATCCAGAAATGAAAATTATCCCATGATTTAAGTTACTCACCCTCAAGCCATCCTAAGTGACTATCTTCTTTCAGACGAACACTATTGAAGATATATTTAAAAAACTATCCTCAGTCCTCCCAGGTTTATTATTGTTGTGAATAATGGGCCACGTTTTGAAGTAAAAAATAATGCATCCATCCACAAAAAAAGAGTAAACCATACGACTCCAGATGGTTAAAGGTCTTCTAAAGAGAAGCAATTTTTGTAAGAGAAAAAATATCCGTAATTAAAACTTGACAAATTCAAATAACTAGCTTCCGGCGGACGACCGTACGCAGAATGCGCAAGTCGACTTGCACTCTGACGAGACGCAGTATCATAAGCTTAGACGCCTCTCGCGGTTCAAGGGCAGCGCAACAAGCTCAAGCTCCTCTTCTCTTATCGAAATCCTCAGAAATTTCTTTTAAAATGATCGTTTTAGACTTTAATCCGTGTCCAGTGATTTGTTTTGCTCCATCCTCCGCGCCTCTACGTTCGTCATTACGTTGTGCGTCAGGTCAAAGGATACTCTTCCAGCGCAGGTCGACATGCGCATTCTGCGTACGGTCGTCGGTCAGAAACTATTACTTTGAATTTTAATGTCATTTAAACAGCAATTGGTGATTCTCTGACTCTGACAGTCTGAAAAGGCGGAGTAAAGTTTCATCAACATTTTAATACTTTTAAGAGGGATCATAAAAATGTTATTTTTATTTAGTACTGTCCTGAACAAGACAAAATGACTGAATTTATTAAAAAAAATTGCCTAACTGTCAACTTAACTGTCCTGACCTGATGATCCACGACTGTTTTCATGTTTTGTGAGTCATTTTATAATTCACTCACCACTGCAACTTTTTCTCACATTTTGTTTTTTCCCCTCACAATTGTGAGTTTGCATTTCACAATTCTGACTACTTTTTCTCAGAATTGCGAGATTTAAACTCACAATTGCAAGTTATAAAGTCAGAATTGGGAGATATAAACTTGCAATACTGACTGTTTTTCTTGCAATTGTGAATTTAGTATGTGAGTTTATATCTCATAATTTTGACTTTTCTCAATATTGCGAGTTTACATCTCATAATTCTGACTTTATAACTCACAATTGCAACTTTATTTCACGCAATTCTGAGGGAAAAAGTCAGAATTGTGAGATAAAAACTTGCAATGACCTTTTGTGTGTTTGTTCCACGCCTCTTAGTATTCCAATTAGTATTCTAAAGTATTTAGATTAAGTTAATAAACTTGAGTAATGTAACGAAATACGTTACAAATTACTTATTAAAGCATGCATTTTGTAATCTGTAGTGAAATACATTTTAAAAGTAACATACCCAGCCCTGTATGTATATATATATATATATATATATATATATATATATATATATATATATAAATCAAACTAAGTGTTCTAATACAACCATCAGGAGAGCAGTGACGTGTTACAGTGAAGTTATTGAGTGTTTTTCATAATATAAAATGAGCAAAAGGGTTTTGGGTTTTTGCACTTTTCACTTGTCCCACTGCCGGCTCATAAAGACAAATTTATATATTATAAAGCTTGTTTGAGGAAAATCGGGTTGTTGTAGCTCGTTGTATACGTTGGAAATAGCAGTCATGTGTGTTATAACGTTTAGTTCACCAGTTATTGATCCGGGAAGTTTGAATATGTGAATATATTGCCAATGCCAACTTCACTGAACTCCTTAAGCACTGACCACATTTCCTTATATTTGAGTCAAACAAGTTCAAACTCCAAATGTGTCGCGCATTATTTGTGTGTATTAATGCACGAGCTGCCAGCCAGAGAGACATTAAACAGGAAGGTTTTGCAAGGGAACGATCATATATTTGCGTGGGAAAACCAAGTCTTGCGAGGAAACGCAAAAGATTTTTTTTTTTTTTTTTAATTCCTCCCATGCCAAATGTTTTCCACCACCACGTCCCTTTAGGGGCTCCGTATGAAGGTGAGTAAATCATGGGATAAATTTCATTTTTGGGTGAACTAGTTAAGTATTTTATTTTGATGAACTTATTTTTAACATAAAGAGGGCTTTTGTGTGTAGTACATGTTTTGTCCCTTATCTCAAGAATCAGAATGGGTTTAAAAAAGTGTGGGTTGTGATATTGTTTTGGTTATATGGCGGTATGAAAATGTATTGGCATAGTACAGAACTGCTTAAATTCACATGTTCATGCACCTTGAAGTTGACATGAAACAGTTTCGATAATGTTTTCTTCCCTATTGTGACGCATATTAGATAAGGCCCCGATCAGACAAAACGCATTTTTCGCAGCGAGAGATACCTTTTTTTTAAATTTTTTCTATGGCAGTGAGCGTTCTGCACGCTTTTTTTTTTTTTGCAGGAACGCTTGGAGCGCCTGAAGTTGAAAAAAAACCCCAACTGAGCAGAAAAGCACTCGACGTCATTCACATTTTTTTTCCATTTTCCAATGGAATGAACGGAGAGATGACGAATTTTTACAGTCCTTTGCTTGTAACGCACTTTTTGACGTTCCCGCTAATATGACAGTTTATCAGCAAACCAAAGAGCGCTCGCGTTACACTGACAGGTCAGCTGATTCAGTGCTTGGCTAGCAACATAAGTAACTGCTCTTTTTTCTAAAATCAACAAAACAGGATAGTGCAGTGCGGTGTGACTCTTGTTTTCAGAACTGAAAAACGCGTTCTGTGTGATCGGGGCCTAAAACAGTATGTTCTGATAAACATGACACAATATAACAGAACGACTACATGAAAAGAGCTTTTACTATTATAAAAATACAGATTTGCGAGCATTAGTGCAACTGCGGTATCAAAAAAACATAAAACACACACAATCGCTGTCATGCCGCAAATCCGGCCAATCATGGAGCGGCTATGTCGGCATCACTGCGCCGGCTGAGTCAGCCGTCTACTCTCGAATCTCTCTCGCGGTACTTTGATTCTAAATGTCACAGGGACGTGGTGTCGGCGCTGTCTCAAGTCGGACAAAACATCTAAACGGCATGCTCTGCTTCAAGTCAGGCGCCAATCGGTCTACGCTGCGCCACATGAAGTCAAACAAGCCTAAAGTCTTTGGTTGAAAAGCATATTGTGCCAAAATATGTCATGAGCCCCGCCCACTCCCTCAAAGCACCTCAAATGACAAACGAGTCAGTCTCCCTACTCTCAAAATACTTAAAACACATATGCAGATTTAGCACTAAACTTAATATATTGCTTTTAAATATATCAACATTTTTAATTTGATTATGCTGTTTGTGGCTCTTTCCCTCACTAAAGCCGTTAAGCACACAGTCTTGTACCTTTGTGTTTTCGTCTGATTTTCAAATACTTTTTTGCTTTAAATCAAAGCTTGTATTGTTATGATTTACCTCGTAGCTGTTTGGCTTGGTTCATGGCTTGACACTTTAATGAAAACTTTTTTGAAATCCCCGTGTAATGGAAAAAATACAGAACAAACGCTGCTGAAAAAGTGGGTGCGCACCGTTGAACTCAATTACGGTGATCTCTTGTGAGTGACAGGTTGTCCTGCCTTACACTAGTAAATTAAAAACAAAATGTGTACAGGGACGAATCATAATATATACTACTAACATTAAGGGTTCTTCCAAATCTCTTGAAGTGTAAGCAAAATTAAAAATAATGCTTTTGCAAACACCATTACTTGGCTCCAACCTGCAATAGACCAGCCGTGGCTTCCTGATCACAAAAAATGAAGGAGCGCCCTCTATAGGTCATCTAAGAAATAAACACTGGTCAAATCACGGCTTGTGTAATCTTGACCTGGCCCTACAAAACATTCCTTTATTAGCTCACTAGAGAATCTTTGCAAGCTTTTTGAACAGGACAAGTTATTGTTCTTTTGTGAATGTCCACTGTGGCTACAATCAATATATACTAATATATATCAATATATACTAAAGATGAGAGTAAACGCCTGGAGAATGGTTTTGTATTGAGCAGGCAAGATGCAATGCATTATCTTGCTGAAATCCCCGTTGGCCAGTGTGCTGACACATATACTGCACTCAGCAAGTCCACAGACGTACAGGAATGCATATCTATGGACTCCAGGCAGAACCGCTGACTTAGTGTAATCTGCAACCGATCCGGCACAAGCTTACTGAATCTAAGTAACAAACACACATCCTGCATCAAAAAACCGCATCATAAGCCAGACATGTGTAAAAACATAACACTTTATACAAGTAGGCTGGAAAAAAAAAAAAAAAAAAAAATTCAATGAATACACAACTACTTTACAAATACAAATGCCATTGTCCCCTCCCCCCACTTCTGAGTTATTTACATGTGTTCCTGACCCAACATCAATACAAAAAGATGCATTTATGACCGAAAGCCCCGTCATTATATGATTTAGATACATAGAGGGAAAGTCTTGATTTAAGTCTGTTCATTACTGATAGCAGGCCAACATAAACACACTAACAGCCAAGCTGAGGTCTGACTCAACTGACTAATGGTGACATTGTTCATAACTATGCATAAGAAAAACGGAAATATTTCACAGATGTGCTTTCAGCAATGACATTTCTTCCAAATTGAAGTTGGGAGGGCGATACTTTCCACAGCCACAGCCGCCGCCGCCGCTACCAAGAAACGGCTACAGTGAAGGATAGTTTTTCTATCAATTGGTTGTTAAATTACATTCTTACACAAACATTTCACACACGTCAAGTACACATCACTAGACAATTTTCAGGTGGTATCCATCCATGCAGCTGAACTTGTTTCTATGGTGACAAGAACCCGCTCTAGGGGAGTTCTCATGATACAAGCTAATATATTCAATTCTTCTAAAGGGAGGGTGCATTCGAGTGGGTCACGTACATCAAACTAATGGTAGTTGGTTTGTTGGTAGTTAATTTCTACATCCCAAAAGGAAGGCTTTGGTTTGCAGAGCCTCGCTAATCTTGATTATCATCATCATCATCATCATTAAATGCTTCAAAAGGGATTTTTACCAACACACAAGGACGACAACACCACACCTATTGAAAAAAAAAAAAGAAGAAAATATTGGGGGACACGCATATAATTCGACTGATTGAACATTCTGAATAATGTTGAGACGAACTGCCAAAAGAGTTCTCGGCGCGCCAAATGAAGTGTAGAACTGAAGTCGATCCAAACGCCCTTCATCCATGACCTTAATGATGTGATGACATGTTAAACACTGTATAAACAGAGATTGTAGCATGGTAGAAAACGAACAGAGCATTTGACGGCTCGGTAAAGAGTTTCAGTATGAAAACAAGCCGTCGTACTGTTGTTAAATCATGCTTTCCTCCTGAGGGAGAAGCCTCAGTTAATAAGCCATTAAAAAAACAACAACAAGAAAAAAAGATTGGCCGTAGAGTGAGGGCTGTTGGCAGAGTGATGCTTGATTAGCATGAGACGTGGTTACCTTACGAGTGTTACTTCAAATTGTAAAAAGCTGCATCCAGACAGTCAATGGTGAGTTCATGTATTACAAAGGGTCAGTTTTCCCAAAACAAACGGAGGAAAAAAATTCAGAGCCCTATGTTGTGCCCATGTACTTTCTCTTCCCACGACTCTCTAGCTGCCACCGCTGGGTTTGGCGGGGGTTTTGGAGCGCATGGCGGCTCCGGTGCGGGTGTTTCCTTTGCCCTGCTGGGGCTGGGGGGTGGCAGCGACCTGCTGCGGTGCAGTTTCGGAGGAGGGGGCCGCTGCGGCGCTCTGCTGCTGAGCGGGGCTGTGTGGTGGAGGGGTCTGGATTTGAGGGGAGGCGGCTGCTGCCGTAACAACCTGCTGCTGGAGGAGCTTCTGTTGCACCACCTGCGCTGTTGTTGCGGCGCCTGCGGGGATGACTTGCACCTGTGCCGAACCTGCAGCGGGTGCTGCCTGTGTAAGAGCCACCGTCTGAGGCTGAGCCTGAATCTACACACACACACACACACACACACAATTCAGGTGTTACAACAGAATTTATTTGAAATGTCTTTACTGTCACTTTTGATGAGTTAATAATTCTACTGAATGAAATTATTAATTCATTTAAAATATGATAAACTTCTGAAAACAAAAACATTGTCTGCAGTACGTGCGCATCAGTGAGTGTAAGTTGCCTTGTGTGCTTAAGTATAGTCATTATAGTATAATAATAGTTTTATAGTTGTAGCAGTATTTGAAAGTTGAGAGAGGTGGCAGCTTTCCCGCAGGTGGGTGTGGTTTCAGCGCGGACAGCGGACACGCCCCCAGTGTTTGAGAGCAGAGAATACTGCTTATTTTTTAAAGATTTCAATAACTTTTTTTATTTACTTGCCGTTTTTTTTTTTAATCATTCAAATTTAGCTATGTGGTAAACATTTTTCTGTGGTGTGACAAATTCACATATTCAATATTAAAAACTGCACCAAATGAATTGCCTTTCCATCAAACAGAAAGTGCACCAAACATCGAAACACTTACCTGTTGAGGTGACGACACTATCTGCTGCTGAACTATTTGAGGAAGCTTAGCAACCTACAAGCAGAAGGGAAAATCACTACAAAGCTGAGCTGGCAACTAATACCACATTCACAAAGCACTACATCGCACTGACTGCACATTCAAGACATTTACATTTTGATCACACATGTTAGGCTATGCTCTTGTGCAGGCGGTAGAGAGGATGTAACCGTTTAAAATGCCCCAATTATGCTTTTTCGTATACTACTTTTCACGCAATGTGTAATATAGCTCTCTCTGAATGTAAACGGTCAGCAAAGTTGTGAAGCAGAAAGTGCATGATAAATAAAAGAAAGAATCGACACTGAACCGCCTAAACTAGTCCTCAGGAAGCCTCCAGAGCTGAAGTCGAGCCATGGTAATGGTCGTTTGGTTTGCAACAGCTGTAAGCGGTAGACCAATCACAACAGACTGGGCCATCTGGCCCATCAGAGCAGAGTAGACTTGCTGATGCAATGTAAATTATGAGAAAATGAAAGCTTTTTGATGCATGTAAACCTGTTGTAGGAGACCTCCAAAACAAAATTAGAAAACCTTTAAAATAAAATAAAAATAAGGGCACGAACCAATTGATACACTTTTCATCCTAACCACACGAGAGCAAAATGGAGTTTTACCCTAAACAAGTGCCCAATATACAGTTAAAAAAGGGGTAGCAGAGGTGCATTAGCAGAAGCAGGGAGCTATTATTAGCTCTTTTTTGCCAAGTCTTCCTGAAACAAGACTGTTTGATGCACTCAATAAGGTTTTCTGGATGCATGAGAGAAGATATCTCATGGGCTGGAATGGGATTTACTGTATAACCAGACTTTTCTGGATTGCCCTGACTGCTGGGACTCGTGCTCTCTTTGGACTATTGTAGACTATTAAGGAGAATTTGTGGCAGTTCAAACCCAAACCTAACTGGACTCTGAAGAGATGTCCTAAGGTCCGAGGTACTGACCTCACAAATGAAAAGGGACTATGGACTGAGTGATCACATTAGTCAAATGTGAAAAAACAGACTTTGGGGGTCAAATGTGCTTGGGCACGGTTCAGATCGCCTAGTGAGAGTACACCCTAAATGACTTTGTGGGGTATATGTGAAAGATGAAGCATGCCACACGCTTTTTCTATTTCAGAATTTTTGTTTTTTGATTTCTTGATGTTTCTTCTTAGTCTAAGAATATAACTTTGGTTACACCGTCTCCTTACTGAATGCATTGATAAGCGTTAGCTACAAGGTTGTCGCTGTAAAAGCGTAACTTCTTACCTGTATCTGCTGTGCTGTAGCAGGTTTCTGCGGCTGTGCGATTGAGGTGGTGAAGAACTGGGTCTTAATGCCGGGCTGCAGTTGAGTGGTGGTGGCGTACGTCACTTTCTGCTGCTGCTGGGCTGTGGTTTGCGCAGCCTGCTGAGTGCCAAGCTGAAGAGAGAAATAAGGAGGAAGAGGGGTTGAGGGCACATTTACATAGATAAAGCTTAATTAAAAAAATAAATCACATTGGCTGATTGGTACCTTTTGCTGCACAGCAGCCTGCGTTTGTTGCGGCTGTGCTGCCTTCTGGACGGCAGCTTGCGCAGCGGCCTGCTGCTTTTGTCTGTGCAACAGCTGCTGAACTTGCTGCACCTGGAACGGATGGGTCACCACCTGACCACCTGCACACACACAGACACACACAAACGCACGTGCGTACACACATGCACACGTTAGAAGGGCTACAACAATTAATCGATAAAATTGATAATGACGATTGTCATTATCGATTAGTCGGGTCTGCCCACGTGCACGCAAAACGTTCACCAGTCTTGTCAAATTACAGCACTGAATAACTTTTCTATGGACAAAATGCATTTTAAAACAGTGGAGGAAACGGAGTGAGCTGCTGCGGGAAAGGTGCGTGATCCAAACTGCCCAAAACATGAGAACTCTTTATTTGAAGCTTCAAGCTAATGCATTAGCTCCCTGTTTAGCATGGCTTGATCTCTCAGCGCAAAACGTTCATTCTACGGCTATATCCTTATCAGTACATGTTTCAAATTCACGCAAGGATTTCCGTTTTGCATAAAGGTTTGTCCTGACAGTCTGCATTAAACTTCAAACTTCACATTACTGAATGAGCGCCGGCGCGCGCGCACCCGCGTCAAAGAGAGAAACAATTAATGTTCAGCGCAAAAATATTCATTTTGCTGAAATATCAGCTGTTGACAGTTCAGTTTAGGTTTAAAAATCAGTATGTCATTCAGGAATTCATGGGAGTAGTAACTGTAAAGGGATAACAGCATGTAACTGAATACATGTAAGACGTTTCTATTATTTACAGGATAAAGAAATGACAGGAAGAGGTTCTGTGTGTCTTCCTGCTGAACGTTTCTCTTGACTGTTGGTTAACACTGAGTTTGTGTTTTTGATTTTCTTTATTATCTTATTTTTTAATGTAGAGATTTAAACTATATTCACTATATACAGTGCTTACATTTATTAGACCACCGCCACCTAAACTAACAGTACTGGTGATTACCCAAATCATTTTGATTTTTCTGTAAAGGTTAATACACAGGTATGTGTAAGCTGTTTAGTCACAGTAGTATTTCTAATGCTAAAATATAAATATTGTCGTCATGAATTTTCAAATTTACTGTTTTACAAGAAAGACAGAAAATTGGGCATCTTTTTTCAGATGCCCAATTACAGTCAATAACAGAGACTGCGGAAAAGTACATGAAAACAATGCCAGCAAGAATGCAAGCGGTTATCAAAGCCAGAGGAGGCCAAACAAAATCTAAAGTTTTTTTGGACATTGTGTTAATAATGACTTTTTGTCAGATCCCTGAAATATTTGTGTTTTCTTTTCTGTGACGGGTAGTCTAAGACATTAAGCACTGTATGTGTTCATAGCATTCAATTGGCACATTTGTTTGAACAACATTGGGCAGGATGTGCAATAATGTGTTTTTTTTTGTCAATAAAATAATAAAAAAGAAAATTTGGATTTTTATCCAATTAATCGGAAAAATAATCTGCCAACTAATCGATTATCAAAATAATCGTTAGTTGCAGCCCTACACGTTAGACTACAAGAGCACCTAAAAAGGTTGTTATTGACACTTGGACAACGTAGGTATGAAAAGAATGCATGCATTTCCACTGCCAGAGTCAAGCTTCCAAATGGTCATGTGCCACTCACTATAGTTTCATTAAGCCTGAGTGATAGTTTAGGGCGGTTCACAATAATTTTGGCTTCGAACAACTGAGATCATTAGATATTTTCTGCACTTGCAGTGTGGTTTGCGTCTAATGTACCTCATGAACACAAATAACTGGGTTGACTTGAGACCAAATATATGGAATATTCGGTATAGAACAAGTGCTTTTGAAGCCATGTCTGATCTAGTCAACAGTATACTTTCATAGCATTTATTAATAATATGAATTTGCTTTTATTTTATATTATCAGTTTTCATTTTAACTTTAAAGCAGCTGAGTATCTCTTCAGCAAGTGAAACTGAAAGGCGTCGAAGACACTCAACAATCATCTTCATTTAAAGTAGTGAGACTTAATTATCTTACCAGTGCTGATGCTGCTCTCTCTCCTATTGCGGTCTTTGATCTTGAGATTAGCTGATGATAAATAAAATGCAGCTCTGTTGCTTTCATTGACATGAACTCTGTTAAATTTGCATATAGCGCGGGAATTGAAGATCGGATTTATATCCATTTTGCAGAGACACCTTTATGTGGCCAAGCGCACATGGAACAGTTTTAACAAATCAGATGGCTATCCGATCAGTAAAACACATGAAGTGACCAGGTGTAAACGAGATTAAGTTTTTTTTCAAATTCATATTTTCATCTAATATTTATTTTGTTAGCTTTATTTAAATTACAGAAAACTTTAAATAGTTTTAGTTAAAGGGTTAGTTCACCCAAAATGAAAATTCTGTCATTAATTACTCACCCTCATGTCATTCCAAACCCACAAGACTTTCTTTCCTCTTCGAAACACAAATAAAGATCTTTTTGATGAAATCTGAGAGATTTCTGCCCCTCCATAAACAGCTACATAACTACAAGTTTAATGCTTCATAAAGAGATCAGAAAACTAATCCATAATAAATCTGTTCATCATAAAAAGCGATTGCGTCAGACCGTTCAATTCATATGAACTTTTTGAAGCGTCAAATATCAAATTGCAAAGACAGTCTATGGACGGACAAACATCTGTCAGATTTCATTCGTCTTACCAGTTTGGAATGACATGAGGGCGAGTAACGACAGAAAATTCATTTTGGGGTGAACTAACCCTTTAACAACACTACTACTGCAACAAGTCTGACTGACAAGTAAATGTAACCCTTAGTAAATAATGTCATTCTCCACTTGTTTCAGGGTAAGCGTGTACCTGTTTTCTGCGTCTGTCCAATGGCGACACTAATGCCAGCCACAGTGACGGGAAGGGTCGTAACTCCAGCGGAGGATACCACAGCAGGAACTGAGACTACAGGAGGTGGTTTGGTCAAAGTCACCTGGGCGGTTTGACCTGGCTGAGCTTGAATAGGTCCTGTGGCTGGGACACGTGTCTGAATGAAAATACATATGATTATATATATATATATATATATATATATAAAAAATATTTTGATTGCACTCAAGTGTATGGGAAATAGTTAATCTAGATGTGTGTATGTGTGCTTACCAGTCTGGCCACCTGTAAGTTGGTAACAGTCGTTCCAGTGAGCATAGCTCCTGCTCTAGGTGCAGCGACTGCAGCTATCTGAGGACTTGCCGTAGCCGTGGCTGTGGCGTGAACCTGCTGCGGCTGCTGAGTAGATGCAGCCTGCTGACCTTGAGCTGCAGCTACCGCAGCCGCAACCTGCTGCTGGGACATCTGCAGCTTCTGCTTCTTCAGCAACTCCTGGAGAGAATGAATTGTTAAAAACGTGACTAAAAATTAAGTAAACACTACAACCAATGGTCACATCAGACCATTATATATATATATATATATATATCTGTTATATCTGTTTACCTGTTATCTGTAGTTATGATTATTGACAATTTGAAACAAGAGGGTTGATTCTTGACAAACAATTTTGTAAAATTGTAAACTTCTTTCACCATAATAAAACCTCAAAAGTAGACTAGGTCAGCAAAAGCTAGTCAGATATGGCATTTTCCATACCTGCTGTGGCTTTCCTACTGCTTTGATCTGTGGAGATGTAGCCTGTGGTTGCTGTTGTTGCTGCTGCTGTTGTTGCTGTTGTAACTGTTGCTGTCGGAGGAGCTGGAATTGAGCTTGTGTGAGTTGCTTACCCTGAGACAACTGCATACCTGGAGCTAGAGAAGCAAAAAAAAAAAAAAAATGGTGTAAAACACAACGATGACCGCTAATTATGCTTACATTAAAAAAATAAAACAATGTGGTAGTGTGACTCTCTGAAACGATTCGCCATCAGAGAACCCAAAACACACACGGCTTCTCTAAGGATGGCATTTGGTCTACCTGGAGCCACCAGCGTGCGTGTTTGGGACTGACCCGGAGTCAGATTAGTGGACACCACAGCCGATGCGGTCACTGGGGTAACTGCTCTCACGCTCTGACCCGTCGCTATGGCAACAACCTCTGCTGGGGCAGCTGCTGCAGGCACTGCTCTCTGCTGAGTGTGAACCACCTGAGCTGTGGCCGTTCCTGCCGTCTGTGGAAGTAAACAAATATTTAACAAAAAAGCAGGACAAAGTGGTACAAATTGGAAAAACCTACACAAAATAATAATCAATTGAGAATAACAATAATAATAGATCAAATTTGATCATTTTAAATCAAATGTGCGCTGTGTGAAGGTCGTCAGGACTCACAGACAGGGCTCCAGGTATGACTGGAGATGCCAGACGTTTGTTCGCCTGGAACTGACCCGGAGGAACTCCAGCCACAGTGTTTACAATCACATTCCCACTCACTGTAGCAGTTGCTGAAGTTTAAACAGAAACATGAATGAGCACTCGTCAACAGCACTCACAACTGTAACAACAAACACAATTAAAATTTGTGTAATGAGAGAGTACCAGGTTGGATGCTTGTGCCCACTGCAGCGGTCTTGATAGCTCCAGTCTTGAGAATGAACAAAACAAGATCAACTTCTTACACCCCAGTGATCGTATAACATGTATAACTTTTTTTTGAAGAATAATTTAATACTTTAAATTTAGCAAGGATGCATTCATCTACTCAAAGTGTAAAGTAAAGACATTTATGATATTACAAAAGATTTCTGTCACATAAATGCCGTTCTTTTGAACTTTCGCTTCATCAAAGCATCAATGCATCATGGTATATAACAAAATATTGAGCAGCATACTGAGCTCTCTGATAATAAGAATATAACACTGGTAATTATAAGAAATGTGTCTTAAAAATCAAACCAAAACTTTTGAACGGTAGTGTTTATATGAATAACATGGGTGTAATATAGAAATGGGAAAAGACCAGGTATTAACATTTATCTTGTAATGTTAATGGTAATCTACAGCTAAATACAGGCACATGCAAGGTCCAGTATGACATTTAGCATGCAGTGTTACAGGAGTCTAACCAGTACAGCGGTGTTGGGGACTGCTGCTGCTCCGGGTTGGCTGGGCTGAGGCACTCCGGCGGCCTGTGCACCTGCTGCAGTGGCCTGTGGCTGGGCTTGAGGCTGTGCGGCAGCTCCCTGAGGCTGGGCGGCTCCTGTAGTCGGCTGCTGTTGTTGCTGGGCTAACTGCTGAGCCCTCTGCTGTTCGGCGAGTGCCTACAGAGGAAAAGAGAGGAGGGTTTAAAACAAGCAGCAATTAAGAAAAAGTATTTATAAATAACAGTTTGGGGTAACAGTTTTGAAAAAAGTATCGTATGCAAAACTGCATTTATTTGATCAAAAATACAGTAAAACCTTTAATATTTTAAAATATAACAATTAAAAAAAAGAATATATATATATAGAGAGAGAGAGAGAGAGAGAGAGAGAGAGAATCAAAAAAGGTTTTTAAGCAGATATTGAACTAAATCCCACCTTCTTTTCTTTTGCGATTCTCTCAGCTCTCTGAGAGGCAACCTGGATAGGAGGCAGAGGTTTGTCGTAGCTTATCCCGCTGTACACAAGAAAGAAAAAATGAGGTGCTGTTTAAACAAATGAATATCAAATGCAACTAAATATGTGCAATATACTGAAGACTGTATCTGCCAACACAGTTTTTTACTTTAAAAAAATTTCAGTATCAAGTCCAAAATGGCCAATATTAAAAGTTCATTACTTCAGAACTGTTTTGAACAAGCACAGTAATAATCTATACCTCTCAGCCAGCACAGAAGCATGCTTGGGGTTCTTCTGGAAAGGATTCATGCCCAGTCTAGAAAAAAAAAAACACCCAAAATTATGAAGTGGATTCTATTTTTGACAAAATTACAATCTAATATTATAAATTCTTTTTTTTTTTAATCCTGCCAATTTAAATGCATCATTCTGTTGCTTTTAATGCTGTTTGTGTGTTAGACACTGCATGCACATACAGTGGTTTTATGGGTGGGCTCCTCTTGCTAGCGATGATTTTCATTAGCTCAAAACGGCTGTTGTACAACTGGATTTGTGTGGCATTGTCATCCTGTGTGTAGATTTGACACGTGCGCAGAGGACGACTGTTCTTGGACTGTGCAAGAAAGGAAACATTACCAAACTAATTTCAGCTAATAATACATAAAAAAAAAATCATATCTTTTTTTTTTTTTTTTTTTTTTTAAATACCTTATAAATGCTCTTGGTCTTGTTCTTCTTAGGGTTAGCTTCATATATTAGCTGTAGGACAATTGTCATGAGGAAAATGTTAAATAAAACAAAAAACAAAACAAAACAAAAAAAAAAACAGGTGATACTGGTAAGATCTCTCACCTTGCCCTCCTCTCTTGGAATGATGACGTTCTCGTAGCGGTTACGGCATTGTTTTGGCGAGCGGTAAATCCTGCTGCAAGAGTTGACCACATCGCTCACCAGGTCCCAGTTAGGAGTGTGAGCAGGAGACACGATGGTCAGGTTCAGAGGAAGTTCCAGTAACTGCTTTACAGCCTGTCAACACAGGAGGAAAGACAGAAATGCGACCTCAGCTTATCCATTCAACATCCATTCAAGATGTGTGATTACACATGCAGTGATAATGTTGTAAAGTGATGGATCTAGTACCTGTAGTAGGGCCCAGTCCTCACTGATGAGCCACTCAGGGTTGTCCTGTCCAGCCTCCATGGCTGGTTTGAGAAGTGAGGGGAGGGGTTTGGCGAACGGAGCCTGTTGCTTCAGAGAGAAGTTCTTTTTCTGATCTTTGCCTTCCCGCCTTACCTTGAGCAGACTGGCCTTATCAAAGAGAGAGCGTGGAGGAATCACTGACTCTCCATGGCCCTTCTTTTTCTTACGTCCCAGAGCTGATGAGAGGGGGAAGAGAGGGAAAGAACGAGAATTTAGCATCCATTTGAGGACAGTATGTTCAGATGTCGGCAGTGTCTCTTGAGCATTCAAACCTGATGGGTCCATGTGTCTCTTGCGCTCTTTGCGGACATAGACCGGGGGCAGTTTGGACTCAGGCATGGGTGCAGTGTCATACATGAGGCAGATTACAGAGTCAATGTAGATATCGTTTTCATCTTGGGGAGGAGTTGGGGGAGTCCACAGCTACAGAACAGAAAAACAGTAAGATTTAGAAACATTTTTCAGCCTTTCTGATTTAATATTGGGGTGAATCTCACAACATTCTTCAAAAATTTCAAGTCAAAATCAAAAATAAATATTTACCTAAAAAAAGACAAATCAAGCCTATTTTAGTACACTGTAGATTTGTCATTGCAACATTATTTTTTGACAATAATAAGCACATTTCCTCCCAATTGATCTTATTACAGTATAGCAAAAAATGTAATTCTGTTTAGTTTATGAAAAAATTATGATATTTAATTTGTAAATCATATTTAATCAATAAATATTTAATTTTTGCTGTACTACTTTAATTTAAACCAATTTCTATTTAAATTTCTATTAAAAAACGAATGCAAGAAATGACAAAATGCATATACACACACACATACTCCACCCAAAACACTGCCTCCTCATTTATTTTAAGAGTCTTCAACTTACCGGCATTATTTCTGTCTGTCCATCTTCATTCTCGAAAACATACTCCTGTAAAGAGGACGGGGATATGGTATCAAATCTACACTACAAGACATCACTTCCGACTGAACAGCACATTAGAACATATTTGTACCATGAAGTTTTTTTTTCTTTTATCTTTCCTTAATGCCATTCCAGCTTCTATGGCTATGTTCATAGCGAGAGCCAGGTTTAGTTATTCAAAAATAAGCCTAAATAAGGTGTTTAAGATTATTTTTTTCTAAAAACCTTAAGACTAAATTTGGATTTACTTAGTTAAAATCCTTTTCAAAAGTATCAACAGAATAAAACAAGTTTCTCAAAGGGGTAGAAGTATTACATTCCAGCAAAATATGTTTAATGGACAGTGGATTGTACCATGTTGTATGCGTCCTCTCTGGTGTAGGTGAACAGATCCTCCTCATCTTCAAGGATCATTTGTTCCTCTTTCTCCACCTTCACTTTCTGTTGCTGCTGCAGCTCCCAGCCTCTCTTAGCAGCCTCTACGCGCTCCTGCAAATGACACAAACCCTGACAATTAAACGATCTGTATTGAAGTACTTACAGGGTGGGCATAACATGTTTTGTCATACCTAAAATCTGTTTCATACCTTTATAACCCGTTCATCCTCGCTGATGTGCAGATACTCCAAATAGTGCAGTGCGTATCTCTCAATAGGAGTAAGCTAGACAACACACCACACATCTCAATCAACACATCACATTTCTTCTTCATTTTTCACAAAGTATATTTATGTTTAAGAAATATACTGTTCAAAAGTTTGGGGTCAGTAAGATTACTTTTTAATTAATACTTTTATTCTGCAAGATTGGATGAAATTGATCAAAAGTAACTGTAAAGACATTTTCTAATTTTAGAGATCAACGAAATGTTCAAGTAACTCTGAACTTCTATAACCTCACCTGTTCCATCACTGCCGCCAGCTCCTCTAACTGTGACGTCTCCTCTCTCATCCCTTCCTCCACATCCATCTCTTCCTGTCCACCCACTTCCTCTTTATTACTTTTCACATGTCTGTTTACCTCCATCTTCTCCTCCTCATCTTCATATTGGGTCTCCAGTCGGATGGAATTCAGGGCCTGAATGTAGGGTCTGGCCACGTGAGGAGGAATGGATTCTGATGGGGAGGGCTCCTGGTGAAGGACCACAAACTCCTCCACTTTCTCCCCAGACCCAGCCTCCACCTCAAACAGATCCTGAATAGTGCGCTGAGAAAGGCCAGAACACACTTAGACCATTATGTGGCTTGTGAGCGTCAGGCTCTGTTCCAAAACTTAGTGAGCTGACACCTTGTCAACTTCCTTTATAGGTTACATCGTAAATGAAATGTAATCTCATAACTGACTAGGTTAGTCCCTCAATGTAACGTAACGGTGCAAGAGTGAGTCTACACAAAGGAATTAGCTGTACATGCGTGTTTACCTGTGTTAAAAATGCCAGAGTGTAGTCCATGCCCTGTGCAGCTACCTCTCGTATAAGGTCTTTAGTGCCATTCTTCAAGAGCTTCTCCTCAATGGAGTTCCCACTCTCCAACCTGACAGAGCACAGCATCAGTGTAAAAGCTTACAAATATAAACCTGATGAGTAACTTCAATTTAATTTGTCCATCAGTCTGACCTGTAGATGTGGATGTCTTTGGAGCGACCGATCTTGTCACACCACTCCTGCGTGCGCATGTCCATGCTGGGATTTAGGTCCGTGTCGTAAAACACAATTGTATCTGCGTCAAACACGTGGCCCATGGACGAGCAGCAGCGATTGGTCAGGATGGTGCAGAAGATCTGTCTGTTGCGGTTAAACCTCTTGACCTGCACCTGAATGCAAATGGCCATGAGGAACAAGATAAGTTAAGCATTGCATTTTAAATACAAGATGACCAAGATTAGCTGTGCATTGATCAGTAGTGGTGATGACAGTGTTTAATTGATGTGTTAGCATCTTTTGCGGCTCTGTGTGGAACTAAATCCAAACAGGGAGGGAAAGCGCTCAATGATCTGTCCCTTCAAGTGCAGCTCAGAAACCCACACAGCCTCAGCAGGGCCAGGACTTGACCAGGGCAACAGAGAGCAAGGTCTCTTACCTGTCTCTCTTCTAGTGACAGACTCTCATCCAGCCGTACGTAGGTGAGGTGACGGTGGTCTAAGAAGGCCTCCAGTATGTCTAGCATGCTAGCCATCTGAGTGAATATCAGAACACGCCTGTTCTCGACGCTCAATTTTTGCAGCAGGATGGACAGCGCCTCCAGTTTTCCTGCGAACAAATACAGCAAAATTGTATCAAATAATGCCATGCCACATTTTTTTTGCTTGTATGGGGTTTTTTTCCTCCATGAAATTCTGTTATTGCGGAAGTTATTATCCAAGTTGGAAAGAAAGACACCATCTGACAGACATGTAAAGTGATCAAGTTCGTGACTGGGTAGAATAAGCTGCAAAATTGGGCCAAATTTTATGCTGATATTTATGGATTATTAATATGGTATATAAAATAACTTCTGTTTCAATATTTTTAAAAAAAAATGTAATTTGTTCTTGTGGTCAAAGCTGTATTTTCAGCATCATTACTCCAGTCTTCAGTGTCACAGGATCCTTCAGAAATCATTGTAATACGCTGATTGAAAAAAAAATTAAATTGAAGAAACATTTATTTTTACTTTCAATATTGAATGTTTTGATACATATTATTGTAGAAACAGTGATACTTTTTTTTTTTTTTAAAGAAAACCATTAGTTTGAAATGTTGTGTAATATTACAAATGTCTTTACTGTGACTTTTGATCAATTAATATGTCCTAGTATTTATTTATTTATTTTTTTAAATCTAACTGACCAATTTTTTAAACAGTACTGTAAAAGGCAGAATGCTAGTTACAAGATAGACAGAAGAATATACGATGATATGCTCAACTAAATTTCAATAGTATATGTAAAATTAAAGGTAACAGTCCACACCTGAATCCATCTCCAGCATATGTAGATCAGGGAAGCTGGCAACAGGAAGAGAGGCTAAGTTACGAATCTCTGCATTGTGTGGAGCAGACACTTCCTGTAGCCGTCGCCTGAATGATTTTTGTGCTATACTGTAAGATGGTGGAGGATTGGATGCATACAGCTGAGGGGGAGGGGCCACAGCAGCAGGAAGTATGCAGGAGAACCTAAAATATAACAGGAAGCAGAATTAGATCACAAAAAATTCACAAAACTGCTTTAATGGCAAGAAGTCCATCGTAGAATTCAGACCTCTTCAACAAGAGGTTTGCTGCAGCCTCCTGCTCTGTGTTGGAGAGAATCGCTGAACGGAGTGGAGCCACTGTGGACACGCATGTCTGCTGAGCCCTGATGCAGCTGTCTCTGCCAACCCAGGACCAGCGAGAGTGCTGGGGAGCAGGGAAGGCCGGTGGAGGGCGTCCCTCATAAATGGAGCAGGTCTTGATCAGGTCTGAGCCGTACAGCACGGAGCGTGAGGATCGCCGTTCATTTGCATGAAATAAACTAGCCAAACGCTCTTTCAGCTGCCTGTTTCTTTCTTCACTTGACTCCTAAAGAGACAAAGACAGGGTTAGTGTTCACTCAGTTACTCAATGGGCCTCATCATTTCCTTTAACATGTCTTGCAAACTCACCTGTGTTGTGGCATTAGCTGAGTGTTTAGCATTTGTTTCCGAGTCTGCGGTAGCTGGAGTGCCTGTGGTTGACATGTTGGTTGCTTTATGGAATCAGACAGAAAGTGAGCTTAAGTTTAAATGATTTAAGTCAGAAGTAAGATATCACATATATAGGCCAGTTGTTCTCAACTGTCATTTTTTTATTTTATTTAAGAAACCCACGGTCTAGGAAGACTTCTATTTTAAAAACACACACACACACACACACACACATACATATACATATACATATATATGTATGTGTGTGTGTGTGTATATGTGTGTGTATGTGTATTTATATATTTATATATATATAAAAATAAATAAATAAAAATAAACATTTAACAATCTATCATATAATGTAACTGAACCAGTCGTAGTTTAAAAACAAAACAAACATTGAAAAAAGGTAGTTAAAAGCAGGGTACTGGAACAACAAGTAGCAGAAACATCTTAATCTACATAGATGTCTTTTAAAAACTTGAGCAGTGTTGCCAAAAAGGTTGAGAACCACTGATTTAGGTGATAGTCGATCTCTAATGAGAATAACAATCAGCTTCAGGGTGGAGCAGTGTCACACCTTGTGGTGTGGAGGTGGCAGGGGGCGGTGTGCCAGAGGAGTTCTGGATAGGCACAGCCTGGGGCACGGTAGGCATCACCAAAGGTGGACCCTGTGGCCTGAGAAGAGGCTGTCCAGGGGCTGACACAATCTGCAGGATGTTGCCTAATGCAGACATGCATATATAAGCATCACATTAAGCCACTGAACACACATAAAAACAACTAGCACAAGTGACTGAACATGGCAGGGAAATGAGACTGGGAGAGGATGAATATGGGTTGGACATTACCGAGTGTACCTTGGAGCTGCAGGGGCTGGCCGGTGGTGAGCTGCCGCAGCTGACTCGGGGACAAAGTGAACTTGTTTCCCTGGAACTGCAGGGTCACAGGGGTCTCTGGCTGGGTGATGCGGCCCTGCCCAACTAACTGGGCAACCTTCACTACATCTCCACCTTCAGTAGAGAAAAATTACTACTGTTAAATTACAGTGCAAAGACACAGAAAATGTATCTCTTGAGAAAAGACAAAAAACAAACAAACAAAAAACATTTTAGTTAGTTTCAGTGTGAACAACGGAGAGGAACATGCTTAACCAGGGTGTGTTAAACAAAAGACACTTTCACAAATAAAAAGCTGAAACAAAAACAAACTGAAATCAGTCTGACCTGTTTAACGGAGAAAATCTAAGTGGGTGCAAAACTTTGTTTGCTTAAAAGGTTTTCCATGTAACAACAGTTACGTGTGACATGGAGAGCAGCACCCACAAGCTGATGCTCTGTAACACCCACAGAAGGACAATAGCCATGTTTCCACTGTCGACCATAAGAGAGCGTGATGGTGTGTGCCAGGGCCAGTCACATTTCCACTGTCACTTTTGGGGTTTGATCGTGCCTCCTTGAGGATTACTCGGGGCCAACGGCCAGGGGTTTTTGACCCACCAAATACCTTGGTCCAAAGCGGGCCAACTGAGGCTGGTGGAGTGGTAATGAGCAGAGTTTATCTGAATGAGAAGAGGGTCAACACCGCTGCTCAATTCCAATGTTACATCAGGTTACCAGCTAACAAAAAGCATTTAAGACATTGAAAACAATTTTCAGCTCAAAACTCACTTTCAGACACCAGCAAGTGTATTAAATAAATTCTGATTGCGATTTGATGGGGATTCTGATCACTGTATGAGGCAGAAATATATTTATATGCAATTCTAAAGGCTACTTATGCTAACCATTGCCAAAATAAATACCCATATGATTATGGAAAATTCCAGAGGTCGCTAAAAGAATGTGACGAGCATGATTTATATTACCGCATATTTACTTGGTTTCATCTTACTCTTCCATGCGTCATAAATTACATATATTCTGGTAACTCATATAACTCGTTTTCTGTCCATGAAAAAAGCCCTAATGGAGTTGTTTTGTGCATTCCTGAGATCAAAAATAAATGTAAGCTGGCAACAACTGAGTGAGTGTGTGTTCTCTTTTTATGCGAGATGATGAATACCAGTTTGATTCAGAATGACTGATGTGCACTCCTGACACAAATTAATAAATTTCTGTCATTGTAACATTTTTTTTTTTGGTAAATCATTTGTCAAATATTGATGCATGGAGTCTTGGAGTCTTAAAGCCTTTAAGTAAAGACCTAACATTTGCTTTTGTCTTACCCACTTTGCGATCTAGATAGTTTTTATTCAGCTAACCGAATGCTGGTGAAATGATGGGGGCTGTGTGAAGTTTTTCTATGGAGGCGTGTTAAGAGTAGTTTTTAGGGTAGCAGTGTGGGGACACTGGCCTCGCATGGCATGTTTTCAGCCCTGGCCTTCACTGGCCCAACAGTGGAAACGCGGCTAATGAAATAAACTGCTCTGAAGAAAAGCTGCACTGAAAAGACAGGGAGGCAAAACCATATTAGAAAGCTTCTGGATCATCTTCAGCTGAACTGCATGAAAAACAAAGAGATTAGTCATTAAACTGCAGAAGGGAAAACAGAATAAAAGGAAGGGAATAAATAAGTCAAAAACGGAAGAGAAAAACTGGAGGCAGCAGGTACAGTCTGGAGAGAGATCTGGAGGGCTCATGCTTGTTTACAAAGGGTGAGGAGAGAAACCACTGTAGGTCATCTGCTGAAGCCAAAGATTTTTACACTTAAAATCAGACTGGAGATATGCCAGCAGACACGGTGTTGGTTTGTTTGCAGACACACTTTGTTTCTCTGGTGGAGGTCTGTATGCATACTAGCCCACTTCAGCAGAGCCGTACCGTAGTCTCTGATCTTCACTCGGGTTGTTTACTGCTGTGGTCATGATAATAAGGAAACATTTAAGTGCAGGTGCACAAGGGAGAGAGGCCAGAGGAGAAGGCCAATCTGCTGTCGGTGATGGGGAGGCCACTTACTAGGCAAGCGTGCCTGGGCCTGGGAGCTGAGCACCAGCCTCTGGGGTACCAAACTGGGCTTGATGGGGTGGGTGGAAGGGGCGTGAGGGGTCACAGCAGGCATAGTGCTGACCCCTGTCACAGCCATAGCCAGAGGGGTAGAGGGGGGTTTGGGGGTGGCTCCTGGTCCTGATGAGCTTTTGATTGCGGAGGCTAAGGAGGAAGAGGTGTAATTAACAATCTGAACGGACCATTCAGAGCCAGTGTAATGGGGTTGGAGGATTAAAAAAATCTGTTATTTTGGGACATACAATCAATTAAATATTATTTATTACTATACAGATTTTTGTTGAGTGGGGCTTATCAAACTTGCAGTCACAGTGCTAGAATGTTGCGCACAAATAAACTGCATTGCTATGCGATTGCTTAAAGTCATCATGAAATAGAAATGTATGGAACATTGCAATGTTTATAATACACGATTTATCTGTGAGCATTATTTTTGTTAAATTTCTTGTGTCCTTGTAATCTTAAACCAAAAACATTAACTTCCTCTCCCCTCGCAATGACATGTCTTCTATAATGATGAGTGCATCTCACATAAGATCACAACAATTAGCAAACAACTATCCAATCAATTCCCACTGGACAAATAAAGAAGAAAAAAAGTTGTTCATAATATCCATTTCATGCCAAGTTATAGTTTGGGTTAGTTCAACCAAAAATGAAAAGTCTAGAGATAGGGATTACAGCAAACCCTCAGAAAGAATCACTTATTAGTTTAAGAAATTAACTAACACTAAGATCAGAGATAGCAACAAATAACACAAACGAAAAAAACAACAAACAACTGACTTGAGCATGTTTTCTGGGGAGGAGAACATCTGCAAAAATATAATACCACTTCATAAAAACTTGTAGCTTGTGAGTTATGGGTCTTAGGGCGTTTTCATACCCATGGATCGTTTGTTTTGTTCCGAAACAGGGACAATGCTGCATTTTTTTCTTGGTCCAAGGCCAAGGCCTACCTCAAAGCATACCAAAATGTGTTTATGCAAGTGACAAGCGAGCAAAACTGTCCTCTTATTTGTCAGAGTTTTCTCAGTGTCATCCATCAAAATGATTAACAAGTTAGCTCCATGGGCTTATTGCGGCTTTATTTGTAACTTGACACACACGCAAACACTATACGAATGTAGCCATAATTCCGGCTGTTAAATTATCATATTAATACTGCGGCAAATTCCGACTCGCTCTCTCTGGATCTCCCAGTGCTCCAATGCACTCACAAAATCAGACACTACTGCTTTTTATATAACACACTTCCCTTTATGAATTATGATATCGTTTGGTTTGTAAATGAGGCACGTGTGAAAGCACCCGAAATGTGGGAACACATTTGTGTAAAGGCATGAACACACCAAGCCAACGGTCGGCCGTCGGGCTTTCCCTTTTTGAATGACGAATATTGACAAATCTATCTACTTAAAAAGGCAGTTATCTCCTTTATACAGGGGTGTCGAGTGTCGGTTTAGTGTGTCACGCAACTTTGGACCCAGAAGCTGCCGATGTGAGCCCACCCCGGAGTCTGCTATCGTCGCCACTAGTTCGTCTGCGTCGGCTTGGTGTGTTCTCGGCTTAAGAAGTTGGGGTCTTACCCTGTGTGGAAGTGGTTGTGGTAAGAGGTGATTTGCCCCTGGGCTGTGTGCTAGGAGCAGCAGTAACAGGGTTGGTGGTTGTGGTGGGGGCAGCAGTCACAGCAGTGGCACGAGGGGCTTGAGTGGTGCTGCTCGTCATGGGGACAAGACGGCCCTCTGGTTTAGTCCCATACTGCACCGGCAGGAACAACCTGAAGTTATATCCCACAGACAACATTAATTCATCTAGACCATTCCTGTTGTACATTATCATGTCCCCATCATACATCTCATAATATGTTCAATAAAAACAAAAGTAATATTCACTACTATGCCGTAGACTAAAGTTTACCATGAAAAAAACAGCAGTGTATTAAGAAATATACCCATTATATTTAACAAGAACCAGTTCCATAATTACATCGTTCTGTAGCAAGTGAAATGATTTTTTTGTGTGAAAACAACAGCACCAACATTATTAGCAGTGTATTGTGTTTTTAATTGGTATTAATATTACAGATTACAGAATTCAGCATAATATGAGAGTGAAGTGTCTTTATGAATGGACACCTCATTGGTTTGATCTTGCATGGTCTGGGTCGTGCTGGTGGGTCACGTGCGCTGTAGATCTCTTCAATCAGCTGTTTGGTCATTCTGAGTTTTGGTAGAGCCTCCTCCGCCTCATAACGAGTCAACTTGTCCTCATTACTAATCAGGTCAAACAGTGACAAATCTACAGTCTGGAAAAGAAAATGGCCCATCAGTCAACAAACATCTATCTTGGACAGTCTATGTGTTTATTTCTCTTGCTTACCTTCCACTGGTCCTGCTGCAGTGCAGTGAGCAGTAATGATGGAGTATTGTACTGAAGTGGCTGACATATGTAAGAGTTGCGTGTGTCTCTGGCTTGGATCAGGTCTGGATGGTTACAGATCTTCTGCAGCTGCATAAGAACCTCCAGCACTCTGACAAAATGTCCCGTCTTTAGAGCTTCCTGTGCACTAGAGAGCAGCAGAAAAACAGAACCACTCAAAATGGATGAATTGGAGATGAGCTGGTTATGATGTCTTTGGCTGAGTGTGTCCTGTGCTGACCTGGGCTGGATGAGGATGTCCTCATACATGCTCTTTTGCCTCTTGGATAGACGGCACTTCAGAATGTGCTCGTACTTCTTGGGCATTTGCTTTTCTACATCTCTCTTGGAACGACGCAGGATAAAGGGCTGAATCACCTACAGCAGAGAGGAATAAAACAAAATTCAAGGAAAATCTCTTCACTTGGCAGCCATATTTGCAACACCACCGGCCAGCTATTTCAGGCATCCAAGATCAAGTTCCATCTATTTGAATGGGGAAATACTGAAATCTCAAAAACTGCTGGCCGAACATAAAATTAAATAACATGGACTGTCCTATAAAAGATGTTTCTTATGCACAAATAGCATTTTAAAACAGCGTATTTTTCAGGCTAGACGAGCCAACGCGCATGTGCAGTCCTAAGTGTGAGTCTCAGGTTTCTTTAGGAAAGTCTTTGTGTATCTATAGTCTTTGCCGTGGTTCTCGAGCAAGGTATTTAACCAAAGGCACAATGCTCTGTGTAAAAAGTAACCAGAAACAACTTCCAGCAGGCCTTACCCTGTGGAGTCTGATGACCAGTTTGTGGCAGTAGTCCTGGTTCTGGTCGGTGCCATGTTTGATGGGGAAGTTGAGGTATGGGTGAGTGATTCCAGGCAGGAGGAAGTGAATCATGGTCCATAACTCTTTCAGAGTGTTCTGCAGAGGTGTGTTGATTAAGAGGATTCTTTGCTGACTGTTGGGAAGGTGGAAGAAAAAACATAAAATTAACTTCTACAATATATTTTAATCATTTCTTTTTTTTTTTTTTTTTTAAATTGGATAGTAAAGGGATAATACCAGTACAGATGCACTGATATTAAGATCCCAATAAGCAGCTACTTAATTTTTGATGTTATGGTCGATAACTGATACATGAATGATATTAAATTTCTAAACAACGTTGACTAAAAAAGAAAAAAAACTAAAAATCAATCATTTTATTTCAGTATTATGTATTATTATTTTATCAATATTTTGAATTAGCTTTGAATTTCTATTTTCACTTTAATTTTAGGTTTAAGTTAATTTTGTGTCATTCTTGTCTTTTTTTCAACTTTGCTTTAGATTTATACTTATTTCAATTTTTTTTGTCATTTTAGTATGTCAAACATTTAATTTCAGTCTATTTTTTATTTAAGTTTTTAATTTATTTATTTTATGTTTCAGCTTTATTTCAATTAATGAAAATTATTTTTGATGGCATTTTAATTTAAGATTAACTATGATACTAATTTATAGTGTAATCTGTAGTAAACAGTGGTTAAAATCTACTGAGAATATTTTTTTTTAAATGCTAAAATCTTGAAAAAGTTACACAAGTATATACCAAGTGGAAAACTGTTCCAGTATTTTCCCGTTTCCTAACCTCTTTATGTTGAAGATGGTCTCCCAGTGTTTCTCAGTCATGTTCTTGATGAGCTGCACCTCGTCCAGAACCAGGTGCCTCCATCGCCTTCTCAGAAAGTGAGATTGATCTTTCAGCAGAAGTTTGTATGACGTCACACACACGTGGAACCTATTGGGCTCACACCACCTCTGCACACATTAGACAACAGTGGGAAAGTGAGAACAGACAACAGCGAAAAAGTGCCCATTTAATAATCAAGGATTTAAATTACCTACCAACCCATTTGAAAGCTATTTTGGGGAATTATCTAATGCTGACAACAGAACTGGATTTACAGCAAGTGTGGTATGCAAAAGTACATAGCAGGTTGGCTTGCTCTGGTTCATACCAATCTCTTGTATCTGCGCTGCCTTCGGCTGCCGAGGTACAGTAGTATCTTTAGTCCAGGACACCAGCGTTTGAACTCCATTTCCCAGTTCAGCAGCTTACAGGTCCTCACCACCACCAAATGCGGCCCCCAGATACCTGCAACACCCACATGACACCAGAATGTGTTGCATTTTATTCTTAAATTTACAAAAATTTTACGAATTACAAAAAAAAAACCTACTGTCGTCTCAAGACGTAATTTTTATTGTCTCTATTTATACTGTCTACGTTTACGGTAAAAGTGTGATTGCTGTACCCTGGTTGCAGGCCAAGTGAGCGAAGTAAGCCACAGTCTGTACGGTTTTGCCAAGGCCGGTTTCATCTGCCAGGATACCGTTGAGGTTTTTGCGGTAGAGGTTCGCCAGCCACTCCATCCCGACCTGCTGGTACTCTCTCAGAGAGCCGTGCAGCAGAGCAGGAGGAGAGGAACGAATCTGAGAGAAAAGGAATAACGAGTCATCAGACAATCAAACGCAGTAAGCCCTCTTTCAATTAAACAACTGCTCAATTGAATCTTTAACCTTCTTGTTTAAAACAGTCCTTTTGAATAACAGTGTAAGTGACTCACCGTTAGAGTGGTCCTAGCGCTGCCTTTGGGCAGAATCAGGTCCGTTGCTGCGGCAACCTCTGCGATATCCTTTGCGGGCTTCCCATCAGGGCCAGAAGCGTTCCGCTCAGCCCCACGGAAATGATCCATACTCAGCAAAGAGTCAATCAGCACTGCATCATGTGGACTGTCCAATGGAGAATTCATGTCTGAATAGAGAACAGCATAAAAAAAAAACTGTTACTGCAACATTAAATCAATACACTGTGAAAAGTACTTTGAATTTATTTGAATTCTTTTGTTTTTCAGAGTATTTATGGAGAATTCGTGAACAATTGCTTTGCTTCTAAAGTTAATTCTTAAGTAGCAGATGTAGACAAACCATCAGCTTCCTCTCGGTCTTCATCTTCGCTCTGGCTGGAAGGCTGCGGCCACTCAAAGCCCTCGGCGTAAGCACCAGCGTACTGCTTCACCAGATCAGCCAATGGCACTTCAGCTACAAGATGCAGATACAGTTTATAGTAGTGGTTGTCGATATGAGTTTTCAGTGGCTAATAACTAGAGAACGAGGTTGCTGATGTCCTTGGCCAATATAATGCAGATGTACAGTACTGTGCAAAAGTTTTAGGCAGGTGTGAAAAAATGCTGTAAAGTAAGAATGCTTTCAAAAAGAAACTTGGTAATAGATTATATTTATCAATTAACAAAATGCAAAGTGAGTGAACAGAAGAAAAATCTAAATCAAATCCATATTTGGTGTGACCACCCTTTACCTTCAAAACAGCATCAATTCTTCAAGGTACACTTGCACAAAGTCAGGGATTTTGTAGGCATATAGTTAGGTGTATGATTAAACAATTATACCAAACAGGTGCTAATGATCATCAATTCAATATGTAGGTTGAAACACAATCATTAACTGAAACAGAAACAGCTGTGTAGGAGGAATAAAACTGGGTGAGGAACAGCCAAACTCAGCTAACAAGGTGAGGTTGCTGAAGACAGTTTACTGTCAAAAGTCATACACCATGGCAAGACTGAGCACAGCAACAAGACACAAGGTAGTTATACTGCATCAGCAAGGTCTCTCCCAGGCAGAAATTTCAAGGCAGACAGGGGTTTCCAGATGTGCTGTCCAAGCTCTTTTGAAGAAGCACAAAGAAACAGGCAACGTTGAGGACCGTAGACGCAGTGGTTGGCCAAGGAAACTTACTGCAGCAGATGAAAGACACATCATGCTTACTTCCCTTCGCAATCGGAAGATGTCGAGCAGTGCCATTAGCTCACAATTGGCAGAAAACAGTGGGACCCTGGTACACCCATCTACTGTCCGGAGAAGTCTGGTCAGAAGTGGCCTTCATGGAAGACTTGCGGCCAAAAAGCCATACCTCCGACGTGGAAACAAGGCCAAGCGACTCAACTATGCACGAAAACACATGAACTGGGGTGCAGAAAAATGGCAGCAGGTGCTCTGGACTGATGAGTCAAAATTTGAAATATTTGGCTGTAGCAGAAGGCAGTTTGTTCGCCGAAGGGCTGGAGAGCGGTACACGAATGAGTGTCTGCAGGCAACAGTGAAGCATGGTGGAGGTTCCTTGCAAGTTTGGGGCTGCATTTCTGCAAATGGAGTTGGGGATTTGGTCAGAATTAATGGTATCCTCAATGCTGAGAAGTACAGGCAGATACTTATCCATCATGCAATACCATCAGGGAGGCATCTGATTGGCCCCAAATTTATTCTGCAGCATGACAACGACCCCAAACATACAGCGAAAGTCATTAAGAACTATCTTCAGTGTAAAGAAGAACAAGGAGTCCTGGAAGTGATGGTATGGCCCCCACAGAGCCCTGATCTCAACATCATCGAGTCTGTCTGGGATTACATGAAGAGAGAGAAGCAACTGAGGCTGCCTCAATCCACAGAGGAACTGTGGTTAGTTCTCCAAGATGTTTGGGCCAACCTACCTGCCGAGTTCCTTCAAAAACTGTGTGCAAGTGTACCTAGAAGAATTGATGCTGTTTTGAAGGCAAAGGGTGGTCACACCAAATATTGATTTGATGTAGATTTTTCTTCTGTTCACTCACTTTGCATTTTGTTAATTGATAAATATAAACTATTAACATGTCTATTTTTGAAAGCATTCTTACTTTACAGCATTTTTTCACACCTGCCTAAAACTTTTGCACAGTACTGTATAATAGGCCAAACTCCAGGAAATTAATTTGATCTCACAATTCACTCAAAAATAAAATTATTGGTCCATAAGAATTCCTGAAAATCATTTAAAATGTACTAACTTTTTTTTTTACATTTTAAATAAAAATAAAAAAGTATTGCCATGTATATAAATAAATGTACATAACTGATCAAGGCGGCATGATCAATGACCTTAAAACTGCTAAAAAGTAAAAAATATGCAATACTCTATGTACGTACATGGTCTGATATATTTCCAAAATATTAATATCGTTTAAAGACATGGCCTAACATCTGAGATGTAAAACTTACCTTCTTTTGCTAGTTCGGCCAACTCAGCTTTCTGATCAGCAGCAACCTCCGTAGCCTCCTGCTCTTCTATTGTACTTTCCTCATCTTCAACTGCAAAAGAACAACAGAGCATTCATCAGCATGCACACAGACGCACGCACTACTAAACCCTCAGAAGAGAACGGTAGGCAAACTATGTAGAAATGCAATATGTACCATCTACATCTGACAGCGAGGTGCTTGACTTTCTCTTGCGGGATGGACCAGTCTCCTGTTTAAAGGGAAAAAAAGAGGTTCGAAGATTGTTGTGGACAATGAAAGTAAAGCAGCAATAAGGAAGAATCTTGGAGAACACATGGAGAAGATCTTACCCCTTTACTCTCTTTATCTGACTTCTCACCAGATGATGGGGCCGGTTTAGCACACTGACCTGTAGCAATACAATGTCTCTTGTGAAATAATAAACTCTGACAAAAAGTTGAAACGGGTCAAATAATATCATTACTCAATCTCACCTTTACTCGCAGCCTTCTGCAGGCAGAGAACTTTTTGTTGTTTGTTATAGATCTCAAAACGCAGCTTGATTTCCACAACCTGTGGTAAGACAGAGAAAGAAATTACTTAATAATCACATGTTTTTGCATTCCACTGCACTTCTTTTCCATTTCCATTCTGTGTGAATGGCCCATTAGAAATGCAATAAGAAATTAGAAATGTTGCCTTGGCAACTTTCTGAAATAAAATCAATAAGTTGAAGGACTAAAATTACAAATTAAAATCTAAAAACAATTCAATTTAGATTTAAACAAATAAAAATGACAAAAGCACATTACAATATGACTTAAACTAATATTAAAAAGAAAAGTGAAAATATAATAATAAAAGCTCATTCAAAATAAATACTACAATAGTATATAAACAATCCTAAATAAGACTGGTATAATTAGTAATTAAACGTACCTGTTCAATATTGGACCAGAAGTAGTCAACCCCACGAGCAATGGTGCTGGCAATGTGCCGCAGCCTCATCTCCTCCTCTCTCTTCTCGCGTTCCTCCATCTTCTTCTGTTCGTCATGGTAACGTGCACATGTGCGCACAAGCTACAGACAGAGACGTCATTGAACTCAAAATCAAAGCAGAATTTCAGCCTGCTCTACAAAGAATTGTCACAGTCTCTATTATATGCACCCGAATGCACTGAGGTGTCATCTATGCAAGAAGTTAGAGAGCAATCGGCTCGATTAACATTGTCTGAGACATTTCTACTATCAGAGACTGAGATCTTCTCACCTTCTTGGCAGCAGCCATCTTCCAGCGCCTTTCCTGGGCAAAGTCAGCAGCCATCCACTGCATCTCCTCCAGCAGGTAGTCCCAGTGGGATTTGGGCCTGCAGGCCTCCTGCAGCTTGGGTAAGCGGCTAGCTGACCACTGGCCCTCTTTACGTAGCTCTGCAATGCGCTGGTGGATGTGACTCTCCTACAATGCAATGTGACAATCTTGTCTGAGATATTATAGGCAGCATATACTACAAAATAAACTGTTTTTCAGAGGATTTTAAAATATACTGCATATAATAAAGCTATGTGTATTGTAATCCAAGAGTTCTCACCAGCTTGGCTTGTTCTGCTTGCTTGTCTTGAGAGCTTTCCTGTGAGTTTTGCCCGACCGGATTCTGAACCATCCCAGACATTTTCAGCCCGGTGGTGCCATTCGTGGCAGCGAGTTTGGACTGGGCAGCAGAGGAGAGGCTGGGGCCAGTACAGGGGGTGCGGACCAGAGCAGAAGGGTGTGGGGAGGGTAGAGAGGACGGAGATGTGAGAGGAGCAGGAGACATGGCAGGGTTGGAGAGAGAATTGGACATCAAACGCTGGGCCGGCTGAGAGGAATCTGACCCAGGACGAACAAGCGCCACAGTCTGAAAATTAAAAAATTAAAAAATGAAGAAATCTACTGTTGTAATAGGGCTGTGCGATATCCTGAATATTCATGAAATATTTATTATTGTTTGGCTGAAGATATAAAATTTATAACAACTTTAAGGTACTTTTTATTTCCCTATAAAGTTTCCAAAAGTGTCAGACAAATTTCAAGATTATTATTATTTTAGCAGTCCAGAAGCTAGAGAGCCAATCACAAACACATGGAAGTATATTTCCGCCACTAAATAGAAAGGTAAATAAAAAGGTAATTGCAACTTTTTTTATCTCACAATTCTGAGATAAACATCAGAATTGTGAGATGAAAAACGTCAGTCTTTCCCCCCTCACAATTGCACACTTGCAGCTTGTTTCCGGCAAGGAAATAAAAAATAAAAAAGGTAATTGGAGCTTTTAATCTCACAAATCTGACTTTATATCTCACAATTCTGAGGGGAAAAAAAAGTCGGAATTGTGAGATGAAAGTTGCAATTACCTTTTTATTTTATGGCATACAAACGCGCCTATCTTAACACACTTTTATTGCAATCACAATAAGCAGAACGAGCTTTTCAAAAACACAGAAGACATACTTCTCAATGTGGTTAGTGAGGTTTTTTGTAGAAGTCCAAAATGTTTTTTGGGGGGTTTTTTTAAGCATACTCACTGCCTGTCCAGGCTGCATGACTGACTGTTGCATCTGTTGTTGCTGCTGCATCTGGAGGTGGAGTCCTGAATGCATCTGCTGAAGCTGTGCCTGCAGCTGCGCATGAGGGTTCACTGGAGCCAGCACGGCCCCAGTACCCTGCACACCCTGCACCTTCACCTGGAGCTGACCTCCAGCCATCTGAGATTGCTGTTCCACCAACATGGCCTGACCCTGGGACAGGGAGAGAGGCAGACCTACCATGGGGTTCCCACCCTGGGGTAGGCGGCCTGGAAGCTGTGGCGGTGGTGTGTGAAGGCTGGCGGCGTTCTGGACAGGTGGGCCTTTAGATGGGTCATACTGCTGCTGGTTCTGTTTCTGCCCACCGATCTGGACTGTTTGTGGGGTGGGGGGCATGCCTCCTGTTGCAGGGGGCAAGATGAAGGAAACAGTAGAGAGAAGAAAGAGAAGAGAGGAAGATAGAGGGATATGGGGGGCAAGGGAGAATTCCAAAAAAGGAGAAAATGAAGAATTGGAAACAATGTATTGTAAATTGTTTACCTGAAAAGCCAAAATGTTCAAAAATGACATCTTATATCCAATCAATTTTTTCTTGTTTTTAGATAATAAAGTGAAAGACTATGTCTGGGTCATATTTCATATCCAAATAAGAAATAAGAAATTCTGCTTTGCTTGAAAAATATAAATATTAGCATATGAATAGACAATATTTCTGACAGTTAAGAACATTTCCATTTCAGTTTCTCGTTACTTTAAATGTTAGATAGACATTTTTTATTGATGTAAAAATGTTAAACAGCCAGTAATATATTGATTATAAATATATTTAAATATATAAATATATTTTATTTTAAATAATTCCGTAATTATTACAGACGTTTAAATCAATCACACAAGTACAATTCAGTACATTAAGATGTCTAATTGGCATGAAAATAATGTGAAAATACTTTTATGTTCCTAAAAATCAATTTTGATTAGCCAATGGAGCGCAAAAGAACTCAGACATTTACCCGCTTATGTTTCAACCAACCTTTTGATTTTATGGGTATGATGTTATGAGCTACTACCAGCAATGTGTTACACAATGCTGAAGAAAAGGGATCATTAATGAAAAATACAGTTCATAGCACAATGACTACATAACAAAAATCAAGGAAGATTTACATGTTCTAATAATGGAAAATTAGAACTCGTAAATGTGAAAATTAAAATATTTCATTCAATGCTTTAAGAATACTACTATGAAGAACAAAACTAATCATGCATTACCACTAAACTATCCATAAGTGGAAAAGTCTAGATATTAAAAGAATCAAATCAAGGAAACTAAATAAAATAGGAAAGAAAACAAAACAAAAACAAAAAAAAAAAACAAAAAAAACAGGAAAGGAACTAAAGAGAACAAAAGGCACAGAAAGGAAATGGACACGACTGAAGCACCAACACATTTCATGAACATGCATGGAGCAGGTAATACCTGAAACATCTGCATTAATACACATGCTACACAACAGCAAAGCAGAGGGTAAAGCAGAGGAATGACAAGGGAAGTTTAGCACAGACGAAGTTAAAGCCCAGCTGTAAACACAAAGTATCTCCCTCTTTTAGCATTTCATCATGAGCAAAATTACCTGCGCAAATTTTTCAACTCCAGAGCTTTCTGCGGTTAATTCGCTTGTTTATAAAAGCTTTCCTGAACGCCACTATTGGCTCCTCACCATCAGGTCATGAAGGAATGTTATGGAAACCGAAGATGAGGGTGGGAACTGAAAATATGATCACAATAAAACAAAAATAGGAGAAACAAAAATAACTCGCTAGATGAAGGGAACCGAAGTTAAAAAAATGCACTGAGATTCCAATTTGACAATGCAGTGAATTTAGGGAAGTGAAGGAGGATCTTTGTAGGATCAGGAGAGGAGATGTCAACTATAAAACCGCAGAACTAAACGGAAAACAAACACGATGTGAAAGAAGACATCCCAGTAGAGAGGACAGTTTGGGGCTCATCATCTGATGAGCCATGGATGGAATCAGAGATGCCATTATGGCAAAGAAGAACCTAAACGGATGAGGTGAATGGCTCAAGGAACTAATGAGCAAATCATAAACGAAAAAAAAAGTGATGTCTTCCAAATTGATCTTCAGCTGCATCTTCTGCTCAGCTGTCCCTTTGATGGTTACAGAAAGATTTTGAGATGAAGTCTGAGACTGAACTGAGTCCCAACAAGTGGACCACGACTGGTAGATGATGCTTGGAAAAAAGGTGGGATCAACTTTGGGAACTCTGGAATGAACCCTGACCTCCAGCAGCATTGAATAATCGACACAAGAGCGGCCTTGGCCCGAGACGCAGCGGCGCTCCTACCTTGCGCTGTCGGCATGAGCTGCTGGAGGGGAACACCGGGAGATCCTAAAGGAGTTACAGCGGGGTGTTGGAATATCATCCCATGCCGTCCCACTTCCATCCGGGACCTCTTAGCCTGATCTGGGATGCAAAACACACAATACCCTCAAAACGCAAAAAAAAACTCCCCCCCCCCTAAAAAAAAATGAGATTTTGAACAGGAAAACCAAAACAAGGGGGTAAAAAAAAAACACTTGGCACATGGCAATGATGTTTGCACACCAGCAAGTAGCTGTTGGGAAGCTCCGCTCCCCGTTTTCTGGGTTAAAGGCTTCAAACACAGAGCTGGGAAAAGATGCTGGAATACTGAGTAAGCAGAAGCGAATCGGAAGGGGAGAAAAAGAAAATAAGAACAGCAAACAGAAAGGTAGAAAACAAAAAGGGAAATAAACAACCAAAAGAAAACAAAACAGGCCTCCACCTTTGCCCTGCGTCAACGTCACCCTACCTGCTTGTGCCATGGCCTGCTGCCGTTTAAAAGCCTCCATATCCACAGGGTTAGAGATGCTGCCACCTGCCACCCCGGCATGGGTCTGTGAGACGGAAAACAAAACAAAGTGAGTCTCATTCACACAGAGCGAAAACACTTCTGTTGTCCTTAACTGAAATCTTGCCTGATTATGTCTAATGCTTTCGAACCACATAATGAAAGCACTGTCATACTGAGTGTTACAAATGATTTGAAATGTTCTGAATGAATCGCCCTTCACATTCCCAGTAAGGAAGCCACCATCACCTGGAACTGCTGTTGAGTAGAGAACGCTGCAGACACGTTGGGTGGGAGTTGTGTAGCTATAGCAACAGGAGTCACCGTCTGTCCATCCTTTCCAGTTACTACTTTCACCTGAGAGGTTGTCATAGAAACAGATGAAAGATACAAAGCCACAGAAAATACATCTTGATGCGTGCAAAAGAAATGGAGACCAGTGTATGTTTTATAGTTGTATATGTGTTTTATATATATATATATATATATATATATATATAAAATTACTTTCCTAGGAAAAAAAGAATATTTAAATAAAACTCATCACTGGATCACTGGATATTAATATTTGGGGAAAAAAAACTCCAAAATCAGGTGGTGTAATCAACATGCAGAAAAAAAACAAAACCTGGGACTGTTGCTTAAGTCAATAAGCCTCTTAAAATATCAGAAACTTGATCTTGTTACGATGGTGAAAAGGCTGTAAAAAGTCATGTGATCCGAATCCCACAAATTTCACGATATTCCTATTTTTAATGTACGTTTGAGCAAATAAATTCAGCCTGGGTGAGCATAAGAGAGTTGTTTCAAAAACATTTTTAAAAATCTTTGAAAAATATATGTGTACATTTCTTACTTAATCAAAAAACACACACATATGCACATAAAGTCATGGTTACACCACATTATGCCATTTTAAAGCCATTACATTTAAACATTTCTTAATAATAATATAAAAGTTTTTCAAAACAATACATGACCTGTTTTATAAAATATTTTTTGGTTATGGTTGAGGGTTTTTTGTGGACACTTATCACTGAGCCTTACATAAAGAAAAGTGCATAATGGCCCAATGCATTCTTTTACCTCATCATTAATGACCTCAGACTGCTCTTCCTCCTCCTCTTCATCTTCAAGGTCAAGATCGTTTTGCCTCAGGTAGGTGAAGAGAGGCACACAAGGCTTTTTCTTGAAAGCAAGGTAGTCCATCATGTTCCCTTGCAGATGTTGCAGGAAAAAGAGCTCGATCAGGTACTCCTTAAACACCTCCTTCAGACTGTCCATTTTCTTCCCATGATGCTCCAGACACTGCTTCCTCAACTGTGCCACCTCTGGGTTTGAGGGCGCAATCTCTTCCAGCTTCTTCGGCTGCATCTTCTTCATGCTGGTGCTAGGGGTCATGGACTGGTTGGCGAGGCCCTGGGGAGGGTTGCTCCTGGATGGGCTGGAGGGAGGGATGGCGGACGGGACCCCAAAAGAGGCCGTCGCAGGGGCTGCCACAACGCCTTGCGCCGTCTTCTCAAAAATCATGGGTCGTGCTAACTGGCCTTGGATAATGCTACTGATCTGAGGAGGCAGATTGGAGGTGGTGATATGTCCAGGGCTACCCAATGTCGGGAGAGCAGGCCCTGCTGCAACTGGGCTCTGAGGGCCCAAATGGTGTATGGTGCCCCCGGTTTGAGAGTGTGGCTGGGACAGGCGTCTTTCTCTGACGGCCCCTGGCGTCCCAGATGAGGTCAGCTGAACAGCTGCTGCTGTGGTCGGAGCCAGCTGAGCCAATCCTGCTCCATCCTGGTACACAAAATGACCACTTCCAGGGGGGCTGCCTAAATTGATCTGCCTAACCATTATGCCTGCCTCCACAAACCGGGTCGGGCTTTGACCGCACACTCCCAGAGCCGACCCAGGAGCGTTCGGCCTGGGCACAGCCTGTATGGGGACCGGGCTGTGCTGGGTGGGACTTTGAGGCTGCATGGTTTGGGGCAAGGGTGACGTCACCTGGATGTAAGACGAAGACCCGGGCTCAAATCTCCACTGCTGAGGCTGATGCTGAAAGCCTGGGGATGCCGGGCTCTGGAGAGGCAGGGAGGCGAGGGTGATCTGCTGGTTCCCTGGGACCATTGGTCCCACATTCTGTAAAGTGATGTTCATGTTCTGGCCTGTGACCGGACTCCGGCTCATGATGATTTGATAATTGGGAGACTGTGGAGCAGAGGGACTCGCAGATGGAGCAAAAGATGTCACCGGTGACTGGGGGTGATTGGCGTTTGCCGACTGTTGCTGGGTAACCGGCATGGACTGCTGCTGCTGTTGGGATTGCTGTGGTGGTGGTTGTTGTTGTTGTTGTTGTTGCTGCTGCTGCTGTTGTTGTTCTTCTGCCTCAGTTCCAGTGAAGGACTTTGATCTCTGAAGGTTCCTCTGCACATTTGGTGGGCCTCCTCCATGGTGCATTTCGTGCCACTTTTACTGTATTAAAAGACACCCTGTGGAGAGACAACAGTACAATGTTTCTATATATTGGGAAAGATATAGAAATTAATTAATAGTGAATCTCAACCGAAACCGTCATTAATCATTTGTAGTGACAGACCAGGCCAATTAAAGGGAAAGTTCATTGAAAAATGAAAATTCTGTCAACATTTCCTCACCTTAATATAATTTCAAACCCCTACTTTAAACATGAATAACAGAATGAAGATACTGTTAATGAAATCAAAACTTTGATACTCCAAAATGTTCATAAATCGTGGTAAACGTGTGCTTCAACGTGCTTGCTTGACATGCAATAATTAATATATATATATGAATAAAAGCCTACACTAAATCTGTTCATCTCATTAAGTGATTGCGTCTCTTCAGTAGACTTGGATTGAACTGCTCGAATTATATGGATTACTTTAACAATATCTTCATGAACCTTTTGATGCATGAAACTTTTCAATGGAGGAACAGAAATATCTCAGATTTCACTAAAAATATCTTCATTTGTGTTTCGAAAATGTACAAAAGTCATAAAAGGTTTGGAACAACATAAATAATGAAAGTTTTTATTTTTGGGTGAACTAACCCTTTTAATATGCAATAATTGATCATTCAAATATTATCATCCTATAATAACCATGTACTTTACCAACCATGTAATTAACTAACAGCCTCGTCAAGGGATAATAAATTATTCCTGTTTTGTAGGGTATCGTACAATATGAAAAATAACATTGAACTCGAAGCCATTATCGCTTCAACGCAATTCTTAGAGCGATTATTAAATCGAAAAGGCTGCGATTATTTTTTTATGCGCAGCTTGTCAATGAAATATGGCTCCAAATGCAAACCCATCTGAAAGCATTGCGAGTTTGAGTCGCTTATAATGTACATTTGAAAAAGCAGTGTGCGTCAAACATCTTTCCAGACATGAAAAAGATTTACTTTTTACTCCAAACTCATTTCATAACGACAGTTGAGCATCGTTCAGTGAGATGATGTGATTTCTTACACAGAATAAGGCAGTTGTGTGTTTATAAGTTATGTTTAATCAATCAAAGCCTTGTTCAGCAGAAATCCTTGCCCTGCAACCAATGTCATTGGCTGAGGCTACAGTGACGAGTAGGTTTAGGGACCAGGGTTGGGTGTAGGCAATCATTACTGTGATTGACATGACCAAATGAAATGTTTAGAATTGGCTCCAGGGCGGGATTTTCAGTTGATATTGAAAACCCAATATCAGTCAACTACTACTCCATCTAATGTTTTCATCAGAGACTGCAATATATATCTAAAGCATCAACATTACAAAATTCACAAATCAAATCTGAGAATTCAAGCAAGTATATAAATTAAAATGTGTATGGGACATTAATTTTTACCTTTTAAAAGTAAAGCAACTATCTATATTAACAGTACACTTATATAAAGCAATATATTCAATACAGAAAATTGTGCGATTGTATATATCGTCACAAAATGTAAACACACACACATATATGCACATATGCATACTCCAATAAAACAATACAAAATGAAAATTATAGCCCAGCTCAAACCTGCTAAATGCGGCTGTAAGACGTGGATATTACAGTTTTTCTCAATTGCTAAAACACTACACCCCATTCTCTGAACCAAATGCTCAGTGACCTAAACATATTTGACAATTAAATCACTCTTTTGGCAAAACCTTAAACAAGTGCAGGTAGTTAGCCAGCATTTACACTTAATAATTCAACCATTTGCAATTCTCACGCACTCTTTTTGGAAAACTCACATTCTCACTTACTAAAACTCACACCGTGATGCATTGGTGTTGGAAAATGGTAAACAAGTGGTAAAAGGTAAAACTTGTCATCGTTAACACACAATGACTCAAAATTGTGCACTCTTGTTTCTAATGATGTGATCAAACCAGCTATACAAAATATAGGCCAGTTCAGAGTGCACGTGTGGCAGGGATGCACTGGATGTTAATACTAACAATGGATAGGAACAATCCGAGAGGCAGAGGAGGAAGAGTGTGTGAGAGGTGGTGGATGAGGAGGAGGTCGAGAAAAAGCAAAGTGTGGAGAGTGTTGTCAAGGCTGGATCTAGCAAAGGGACATCATTGCATGTGATGTGGAGAAAGTCTTGAGACGGGACCCAGCACGAAGATGTGATGCTTAGGTAGAATGAGTCTCTCACTGACCTTGAATTTCCAGTTTTGCAATTTTTTTGAGTGAACCACAACATGAATATACAATCCAATACTGCATTATACTTGCAGTACATACAGCATACAATATATTCACTTTACTGAGTTATGATTACAATAATTTTACTATACAGGAAATATTTGTTTCTGAAACTACATGATCTGGATGCTATTCTCAATTTTGCATGTGGTCGACTGGCTGTGTGTGTGTTCTGATAGCTTTAGATATTATACACATTAACATGAGAAAATCGTTACAAATAAAACTGACTTGATGTGACGACTCAATACTGTATCAGATAGTGTACCACTACATCCACACCACCTCTTAGAGAAATTCACCATGGCAAACACAGCTTCCGCAAAAATATCACGTACTACATGTATTGTTTATACAGCATTTATACTAGACACAAGCCACTGAATAAAAAATAGAAATGAAAACAAAACAACATCTGTTTGAATCAGATCCTGTATTAAGCTATGACTTTTGAAATAGTGTCTATGGTCTTTGCAGGGATGAAACATAATTACCAAGTTATATTTTAGCCAGGAATAAAAGCCACTATGGGGTTGACAACTCCGTGTTTACTAACAGTGTTAGTAAAGCCCTCTCTGGCTGACATAGCCACATCTTGCTACAGCTAACAAACCCACCCACTCTCCTCGTATCAACACACAGCTGCTCGTATCCATTGAGAGCATGTGCAACACGCTCGTGTGTATTCTTTTAGCATGTATAGTGGTGTGCTTTATCTATACTCTGCATTCAGAGCACAATTCGTTAAAGTTTCCGCTCGCGGAGCATTAGCTCGCCTGCTAAACACAAACATCAACACGCGCCACTTACTGTAAAATCACCGTCCCGCGCTCCAACCATCCACTGTAGCTCTACCCTCAGAGTCTAAGCGACAAAACACCTGTGGGCTTCCACTCTAGCGAATATAAAGCTCAATAAAACTGTTATAAGCATATGACAGATGTTTCTGTGTGAAACATGGCGATAGAATAATTTTTTTTTTCTTTCTTCTCTGAACACCCGGAAACACTCGACTGAGAGCGTGACGTGTGCTTGATTGAAGGGGCTGTTGTCCAATCACGTTACAGGAAAGAAGAGCAGCGTATGCGTGAGAGCGGGACGACTGTAGGTTTTGCTTCCTTTTTTTTTTTTACTCACTTGCAAGAGCATTTAACAGTTGAATCCTATATATACACATAGACATTTAAATAAGCGAAAAGCGACTTTCTGTATAGGTATATACACCGTAAACTCGTGGCACGAAAAAAATTCTAGTTACTCTTTCAAAATGTTTTATTAAAAATCTTTAAATTGATCAACATACACAGTAAATATAAAAAGTGAAATTTATTCAGTTACACACACCCATACCACATGCATTTTGCACTTATTTTTGGCTTCTGCAAATGGAGATAAAAAGACAAAAACATCATAAATACTGTAACGAACACAAAACAGTTCACTGTCCTCATTTGAACATCGCTATTTTAAAAAGTTTCTTGTGCATTCATCCTTCTACCTCACAATTGTGAATGCACTAAAAACACCTTGATATGAAAAAAAAAAAAAAAAAAAAAAATCTTTAGAGTTATTGCCATGGGAAAATGCAAACATAGTGCAAGTAACGAACAAAGATGATATGAATATGCAAGAAAATGACAGGTTGTAAGTCTCAGATTTGTTTGGATTGTCCAGTGAGATTAAACCAGTTAAGGCACTACCAAATCACTACAAAGTGAGACTTAAGTCATTCCAACACATTGTGCAAAAGTCATTTACTAGCAAAAGATTCTAAAGCAAACTGAAAACTTAAACATTACTTTCAGACTGACAATTTAAAAAAAGATAAACATAAATGCTACACACAAACTATTTCTCATCGTCTTTGACTTTCAGGTGTTAATTAAAATCATTACATTGAAGGCTTGCCTCCTCCGCAGTGGTTGTTTTCAGGCATCCAGAAGGCAAATGGGTTTATAAAGTGCATCACATACAACATGAATAACAGTATGATAGTTAATCTAATATAATTCTCAAGTATTTCTCCCACCTTCATATAACTACATATGAAACTGACAGTCTTTATCATTCGGTCTGCAAAAGTTTGCCACAATTTTGGTCGATTGCCACATTAGAGCTGTACATCTGTAGCGGACTACTACAACGGTTCGGTGGTCACAGAGGGTTCAAATGATTACGAATTCCCATTAGATACAGCAGTTAACTATCATTTCCTCAGAATCATGCAAAAACATGCTGGATAAGTCCATCAAAACAGAAAAACATTATAGGCATTACTAACATTATTGAATGAAAAGCATCCAAGCTGTTGCTCATTCAGTCCCCAACACTGTCTTTAATATCATAGCACTGAGATCGAAAGGTACTCAAAAGGTTGACATGTGACATCTGTTCAACCAACTGATTCTTTTTTCACTCAGTACTCTTTTAAAGTGAAAAAATAGCTTCTGTTTACATACATGGAGCATACATCTATCAATATAGATTTCATCTCTGTCTATTATGAAAAAGTCTTTTCTCACCTTATTTGGCTTTGGAAAACAAGTATCACATTTTAAATGAGTGGGTGAGTGTGAGTTTTTTCCTTTCATGAAATTTAAAATGGTAACTGTCGATGAAACGAGATGTAGATGTTGTGGGTTTGACGCATCACGCACATCCTTTGGGCTGGAGGGAGGAGAGTCGCCGTTCAATACACTGTTTACCTACAGAAATGGCAAACAAATGTACATCAGAGATGAGACAAAGTCTTTTCACTCGGCGGTCATCTTTGAAACGCCTCATAGGCAGCTATTTCAGTCATACAAGTACAGCTCCTACCTCTTTGAATGGGGAAGCATCAAATTCCCCAAAGCTGTTCAACAAGCTTATGATTAAATTTCTTTTTTGAACTCACCAATGAAATCTGATAACTGTCTCAAGTTTTGATTGTAGATGCTCAAATAATGACCAAAAAACCTGCATTTACTCAAGCTGGACCAGCCGATACGTACATGCAGTCATATGCGTGTTTCTCAGAACAATGATTGTTTCTTTTTTCAGAGCTTCTAATTGACCCTTCGCCGGCAGTTTGAGTGACAGGCGATCTGACCAATCATAACCTCGAATCCGCCAAAAGCAGTCAGGGGAGTTAGTAGATTAATGTTGGTAAACTTTTGGTAAAATTGTGTGTACTCGTGGTCGAAACAACATTCCTTCTGATGTTCATTCATGTTTATTTGATGCTGTAAATGAACTAGTATGAAGAGATGTTGGTTCACGAGCCACTAGAAGGAGCTACAGCGATCTGTCACGACACATTAAAGAGACACTGTATGGTTTTTATTGTTTAAACTTCTTTAAAAAAATTACAATATTTGAAATTTGAAACTTTGTTTCATAACAAAAGTAACCTGCTCTGTCTTGTCTGTCGGTGTGTTGTCAGTGTCCTCTTTGCTCCTGGATGTATTTTTCACTGCGTGAGAACATGATGTGTGGCGTGAGAGCGCATGACTTGTCGGACAAAGCAACAGTAACTAAAGGGGGCGGGCCTTTGCGAAGGGTCAATTGGGGATTGGCTCTTTTATTTAGAAGGTGGGACTTTTCGCCATATTGCACGTTGCACTTTCTCCCATTCATAATAATATGAGTGCACCGTCTTTCTATTTAAAGTCTTTGCTGAGATGAATGCTGAGCAATCTACATAATTATTTTTTTTTTATATTTTTGAAAGAATTCTCTTATATTCAACAATGCAGCATTTATTTAATAAAAACAGAAACTATATTACAGAACTGTTATTTTTAATATGCTTTATTATGCCATTTATATGTGATGCAAAGCTGACATTTCAGCATCATTGCTCCAGTATGGCAAGCCGTTTTGACTTATTTATTTTCAGGATATGAGCTTGTGATATCAACAATTACATTTTCACTAGTTAAAATGTTAATTCTTTATATCAGACATTTGCCTTTTTACTAGTAATAATGTATTTATTGATATCAAAAATGATGATTTTTACTAGTAAGAATTGTATTTTGGATATGTGAAATTGGAATTTCACCTAGTAAGAAATCAATTCTTGATATCAACAATTGAATTTGAATGGCAGCCTATGGCGAGATTTCACCAGTGAAAATACAATTACAGATATCAAGAATTATAGTTTTTACTAGTGGAAATGTAATACTTGATATCAAGAATTTTATTGTTGATATCAGGAATTAACACTGTTACTAGTGGAAATGTTATTCCTGATATGAAGAATTATTTTAACTAGTGAAAATTGATTTGTTGATATCAAGAATTCATATCCTGAGAATGAATAAAAGTCAAAATGGCTTGCACCAGCTCCAGTCTTCAGTGTCAAATGACCCTCCAGAAATCTTTCTAATATGCTGATTTGATGCTCAAGAAAATTTCCCATTATCATCAAATTATTGTGCTGCTTCATATTGTTGTGGAAACCATGATGTTAGTTTCATATTTGAAATAGAAATATTTGTTACATTGTAAATATCTGTAATGTCACTTTTGATCAAAGCATCCTTGCTAAAGTAATAATTTCTTAAAACAAAACAATATGCAGTATATCGTACTGACCCCAAACTTTTGAACAGTAGAGTAGGTGTGTCATACTTACATTTGTTGATATTGTTCATGTCTGCAGTCTCTGTAATAATCAAGGACAGGCCCTCCATCAGCAGTAAGGCTTTATGGTATCGCTCTACAGAGGTTTCTCCATGATGAAACATCTCATCCAGCGCTGCCGTCTGTACCTGATCATATAAGAAAGGAGACCAATTCAGACTCTGTATTACAGATTACGGAGATGTCTCTCCTCATATTGTAAGAAAGCACACGAGTGTGTTCATACCATCTGAACGGTGTGTGTGTAGATGAGTCTCTCGGCAGTGATGTTATTCATGCGGTCCATCAGTCTTTGCTTGCTGCTGAAGAAGAGCTGGAGTTTCTCAGTGAGAGAACGGCAGGAGTTCACACACCCCTTATACATCTCATTAAGCTTGCGTACTACTGCAAGAGCACCACACAAACACAACATACCAATCAGAATGAATGCCTTAATGACAGTATGTGCAGTTTTTGATTGATCACAAGTGACAATAAAGACATTTAGAATGGTACAAAACATTACTTTCAAATCTCTTTTTCATGTTTATAATAAGAATTGTAGGTTACACTTTATTTTAAAATGCCCTCGTTACAGTGTAATTATACAAATAAGTACTGAGTAATATTAAGTAACATGTGCGTATTATATAATTAATGTTAGTTGCTTGTAATTATGCGTAATTTACTGTTGTTGTTATTATAGTAAATGTTTAACAGGGACACTAAAAATCAAGTACTACCGTGATGTTTTTTCTTGAGCACTAAATGTAATGTCATGTGACACTCTAGACTTTAGTATTTTTTGCATTTTTTTGTGTGTGTATAATATATAAATTCTTATAATGTCTTTGTTCAATAAATAAAATATATTTAATGAAACATTTCATTAAATAATAATTGAACCTGCCATTAAGCTGTCAATTAAAGTCTAAACACATTATAAATGTTACAAATGTATTGCTGAAGCACATTACAAAGACTGAACTATGTGGTATTGAATCGTGGCGTTTGACTGTTAAAAAGTTTTTCACCAATACTGTGTTCAGGATTATTTGGGCGGGGCTAAAACGGTGGCTTGATGACGCACTGGGCGGCTCGAAGAAGCTGAAGAAATGGATTCATTTTATAAAGAGCAATCTTCCACAATCACCACCAACACCTGCCAATTTTACACTGGATAGTTTTATAAACTTAAGTTTCATCAGAGATGGCTGGGCTTTACTGATAACCCGCTGTTATTGGTATATGGGGCTGAACCGACTAACTCCCGTCCCGGCCTTCATCCTCTCATTTCGTGGTGCCAACATCTGGTGCTATGGTTGATAGTACATGCCCACCAATGAGAGTAAATTGCCTTGTGTGGTTATTTTATAATTAGAAGGTAGTTCACAGTATCTCTACTAAATTTTGCAACCCTCTAACGGGATTCTTTTGATTTGTTTATATGCATCAGTATGTTTGACTCATTAGAAAAACATGTTGAAAGAGAAGGCATGATTCTGGCGAGTAGGTGTGGTTTCAGCGCCGACAGCAGACAGAGGATACTGCTTATTTTTTCAAGATTTTGAAAACTTATTTCATTTACTTGGCCTTTTTTTAATCATTCAAATTTGGCTGGGTGGTTAATAACTCATTTTTCTGTGGTGGGACGAAACATATTTTAATGTTGCTTTACAGGGACTTTAATTTCAGCTGCCAATTTAAACAGTAAAACAATAATGAAAAACTAAATTAATATAACTTTTAAAATGCAAAATATAACACACAATTATCAAACCATTATTTTTGCCAACAGATATCATAATTAAGAAATGGAATAAACTAAATGTATAAAACAGATGCCAAATGTCAATAAAATTCTGACTTTTTAAATGTGTTACAGTGCACTTATCATGTACATACATATTTTTTTTTTAAATACCTGCATATAATTACAGCTGTAATTAATTCCTATAATTACATTGTTGACCTTATACTCTGAAACCGGTCCCTAACCTTACCCGTATCCCACCTCAATAGCAGCAAAAGTGTTTTGCAACATGACATGAACACAGTAACTACAAGTACCTAATATTTTTTTACATAATATAAAGTGAAACAAGTATTTTTTATTGATTTTGCATTAAAACTGTTTGCTGTTTTTGGTGATTATTTGCTCAGAGTATGTGACTTGCCTTGTTTAACAGATCCTGATGGGTAGAGTTGGCCTTCTTTGATCCCGGCCATCGCTGTGTGTAGCGCCGAGGACAGCAGCTCGGCACACTTCATATAGAGGACCAGCTGCTCTGCAGAGCTACATACACAAGCGACATCACTCTCAGCGTACGTGACGCACACGTGGATGTTTATGCATGACTGAGTAATATCTCACCTCCACTCACGGCTCAGCAGGCTGATCTGGTCAGCCACCATGCTCTGCTCTAAGAATGAAGCGTCAAGAGTCATGTTCCTTTCAGTCCCACTGTCCTTTGCTCGAGCGACCTCTGTGACACAGTGGGAAAAGGCTAGAATGAAGCGCAGTCGGCTCAGCAAGTCTGTATGCCCCTCCTGTGGAGAAGAAGTGGATGGCATTTTCAATACACTGGTACACAAGCGTTTTACTTCTTAACTGTTTATAACGGCCAGCTGACTGTCTAATGTAATGTATTTTCATACATAATCTTTTACCTCCATAAGTGTCTCCTCTGGCAGTTCAGGAGGCACAAATGCCACACCCTCACTGAGGTTTGTTGCCACGGCATCTGTGTAACCATAGCGCAGGCTGTCAGGTGATCCGTAGGCCTCGTGTAAATGACCGTAGGTCCAGCCGGGGCTTGTTGGGCTGGGAGTGCCCACTTCAACAGCAGATGAGGTGAATTGCATTGTGAGTCTAACAGATACAATAACACGCAAATACAATACTAGTGTTTCAATCTCATTAAAAAAAATAATGGAAATGTCACCTGAGAAGCGTCTAGGTCGAGTAGCGTGAGGTGGTGTGTGTCCGAATTCAGGAGAGCCCAGCATAAACACTACTCCAGCAGGACTGCCTGAGCCTTGCTCTATGCCATCACTGCCATAAGGAGGTGCTACAGAGATCAGCACAAACGGGCATTTTAAACAGCAGACACACTAAGAGAAGTGCCTGATGTCATGTTTTTAAAATATTATCAGCGACTACGATTAACTACAGATATAAACAAATTATTTTAAAAAGGTATTATCATGGCATAAGATAATTGCCGCTTAGTTATAAACTTTACACTAACGAAACTGTATATGGTTATTATCGTGCTTTTAAACACAGAGTCAAGAGAGTTTTGAAAGCATTTTTGTTGATATGCCATTAAAACTTTTGTTTGTTTTTTTTTGTAGTAATTTTATAATTCTTACAATTTTGTCCAATGTATTTCCATAACATTCCAATGACTATTCCAGTCATTTGTGATTATTGAAAATAAAATAAAATAAAATAAAAATGAAGAAGATTTCTGGGATGGATTTCCATTTATATGCCAAGTATTAATATGATTAATGGTAATTAATAGATTTTAACAATCATATCTCCCTGGTGGTTAAGCTACTCTAAAAAAGTAATTAATTACTAGCTACTAACTACATCTTCCACAGTGTAACTATTTCACTCTACTAACTGCTCCCTCTAAAAAAGTACTGCATTACTTATTACTTTCTTAATTTCCCATATCAACCTCGACCAGGATAGACATGACACTGCTCTTTCAATTCTTTCAACAGCAATAGCAAACCATATCAATCAATTCCCAAGTCTTGCCCTACATTTGAGCTGTTTCACTCGGATATATGTCATAATAGGGATAAAAAGACTATCGCAACTTGTGTTTCATGCCAACTTTAGAGCTGGTCTTTTGTTTAGTGGCTAACATCAGTGTTAGCACGAGCTCATACCTGTTGTGTCCATGGGTTTCTCTAAATTTAAGCTGTCACAGCTGCCCCTGTCAAGTTGATGTCCGAACACAGCCTTCAGCAGTTTATCTGAGAGACGGCCGGTACTTAATGACCTACAACACAACACAATAAACACAGTTCTAGGGAACAAACTCATCTTCCAGCAATCACATCACTGCAGTGCCGATTATGAAATATAACATCATCACTGATGTGTCACAAGCTTTCTTCACCCTGAACTAAAGTCTTGTTGACTAATACCTTTTGACCGTGTCCCTTCTTTCCACTGGCCTGAGAAGAGGCACACGGGGCCCTGTAGTCGGGTATTGTGCCAGGTCTTTCAGGTCGGAAATGGTCTTGGTTCGGGTGGTCAGGCCTCGCTGAACCAGCGCCATACTTGGAGTTTGTCCAGAGACGGGCCGGCGATACAAATCCCACTGAAATGAAAAGTAGATGCATACATATATTATATACACATGTGAGTGTGTGTTTTAGTGCTGTTAATTGATTGAAAATTAACTGATTTATCACACACTTTTGTGTAATTAATCACACCTAAAATTAGAAGTGTTAATACATTTTTATATTGTAATATTTTTTGTTCACACTGAATATCCAAATGAATGGAGACACAACATAAAGATGGTTTATTATTTTAAATAGCAATACTACCAGTTTATTTCTGCATTAATTTCCATAAGTAAGAACATTACTAATGAAAACATTTGGCATCAATATTTTTATATGAGGATCAATCCTCTCAATGCAACATTAGTATGGCAACAATGGTTAATTACCATTAAAGGTTCTTTACTGTCACTTTTGATGATTTTAATTCATACATGCTGAATAAAACTATTCATTTCGATAATAATTCTCTTAATGACCTCACATTTTTGTTTTGGGGTACTGACAATATAATGTATGAGAATACCTACATATTTGGTCAAATACACAGTTGAATGTGTTTTAAATAAAGTAAACATGTATTCTACCTAGTTCTGTGCTACGAAATCTAATGACTCGCTCTTCTATACAGGAACACCTGTGGTTTATTCATTATTTCTGTTTATGTTCTGTCATTTCCTGATTAGCCAGCAACTGTTACTCACTCTGTGCACCACAGATTCTGGGCTGTTCCGATGACCCCTGAGTCTGTGGGTCAGGGTCGTGTCCATGGTCGTCAGATCAGTGAAGAAAGGATAGACCTGACCAGGCCGTTGATCTGAGAGAAAAAAAGAGACAGAAGTTGCAACAAGAAGTCTTACAAAAATCACATGAATTTGCATTGAAACAGGTATTTTACCTGCAGCTTTCAACTCCGTCTTACTGCCAACAGGCTGGGGCTGACTGGGTGTTTCAGCAACATTTCCCACTGAAAAAATGAAAGAAAAAATGTCTCTAATTCTCTATTCAGTATTCTTTATTTATGACAAAAACACAAGGTGACCAATGAATTTACTTAAATAGCATTACAGTACTTCAACTTATTTTATTTCAGTCAGTCATTTTTAATTTTTGTTTAAAGTGCATATCATGAACTGCACTGTTTTATTGCTGATTTCAGCCCTCTTATTCGAACGCTCCATTTGATGGGCCGTGTTTGCTGTGAGATTTCGGTGTAAACGCCCACTGCTGTGATTGGCCAACATCTTTCAATTTGAAATAGTCCAGTATTGCTCTCTTTTAGCACTTTTTTTACTATTACAGCTCTCAAGGTTAACTAATTGAAAAGTGCTGCATTACATTTAGATCTATAGCATTATATTTAGATTGTGGCATGAAAGGTTGCAGTGATGAACAGCCGATCACAAACATGTTGTTGAGCACATGAACCAACAGTGCAAACGCGATAACTAAGAATAAACGTTGAATAAAATGGGAGTTTTGGCGCTCCCAGAACTCAGTCAATGATAAACTCGTGCTGTTTGATTAACAGCTCCAGCAATTGCAAAGAGAGAGTCCTTTGATCACTTTTCTTTATCTAATTCAATCACTGTTTAAATAACAGATTATTTTCATCCTGCTAAGAGAATATCTTACTGTACATGAAACATTACATATCAGATCAGGCATTAGAATAAACACAGTAATGCAACATGTTGAGTACATATCGTAAAAGTTTGTTTGCAAAGCCTGCGCTGAAATGGCATTGATTTACCAAAGAATCCGCAGTGAAATACTGAATACTAATAAATAAATTTCAACTGAGACATTCGCATTGTTGAATATAAATAACCATATTCCTAGCATAAGGATCCTTCCAAATGTAATGTTATTTTTGTCCTGTATATCGCTATTCTCTCCTCCTAATCTCACTAACACGCCAGTGGGCGGGGCTAACGTTGCAATGGTGAAGTGGTTGATTTCATCTGTGGAGGCGGCGTTTCACCCATCAATTATAGGCACATTCCAGGAGTCAATAAAAGCTTTTATTGGACTCACAAGGAAGTTTTCAGTTCTGAATCTTACTGAGGATATTCTTATAGTATGATGATCTCTTACATATCAAAAGTTCAAGGAAAACTTGATTTCTCAATGCATGATCCCTTTAAGTTTTTCATCTAATATTTGTATTTTATTTCAGACTAATTTCAATTATTTAAACTTTAATAGCAGTTGTAGTTTTAGTTAACAATAACTAATTTCCATGATTTTCCATGACCTTTCCAGTTGTTTGTAATTAAAGTGATATGGACTTTTAAATATTATTTAAGTCATAAATTTGGCATGCAAGCAGGTGCGCTACTGTACGCACAAGAAATTTTCAACTAATTAATATTTTACAAAAGAACATAACTGCAACATAAATGCTGTGTATGTGACGTTCATTATTAGTTCATGCTAATTAATGTAGTTAACTAATGAACCTTATTTTTAAAGTGTTACCAATATTTCTTACTATTTATTATATAAATATTTTTATTACCTTTCCAGACTTCAAAACTATTTAAAAAGTCCCTTTTAAATATTACAAAATAAAATCTATAAATATTTTCAAATTATTTCTTTTTTTATATTTATTTATTTTCAAGTTTTTTAATGAATTGTGGGAATAATCTAAACCATAGACAGATATAAAAATAGGACTGACATTATTTGTTATTTCCAGCTTCATACTTAAAAAAAAAAAAAAAAAACAGTCTCTCTCTCTCTCTCTATTAGTGAAGTATGCAAATCAAAAGAGCTCTGCAGTGAACTGGTTTCTTTACCCTGTGGGGAAGATAGAAACGGTCTGGATCCTCCTATTTCTGGAGAAGCCCTGATTTGCCCACATGTTGGAAATCCATTAGAGCAGCAGCGATGTACAGGTGTTGCTGTCCTGAAATAACAAACAGAGCTCATTTGCTGATGCATGGGGCATTCAGGAGCACATTTATGCATTTACGTATCCTTATCATGTCAGAGAGAGATAGAGTGATGAACCCAACCTGTCAGACACTTGTAGGTTCTGCTCCATCCTGTGGTAGTTGTGTTTTTGTGTCGGCACAGGAACAGGCACAGACTGAGCATAACTACTGCCACACGACTCCAGAGGTCTAGAGAGAGAGAGAGAGAGGGGTGAATGATTTGCATGTCATGTGCAGAAACATACATTTAAAGCATTTGTCCCCTGGTGATCTGTGAATTACTTTCATCTCTAGAATTCCCGCGTTCTCCGGTCAGCCAGCTGTCTCTCACTTCGCAAATGCAAACAAATTGTTTAATGTGAGCTGCTCGCCTTCAGAGAGAGTGTGTGTTTTTTTGTTTTTTTTTTACAGTCTCTGCTATATTAAAAGCTAATCTCCATACTAATGCACACACAGTACCTGGAGGGGCTTGGGGAGGCTCTGACAGACGGGGAGGATGACGGGGTTTGACCCACACAAGCAGCGACACCCAGCAGTGAGCTTCTAGAAATAGTACACATACACAGATATGCCATTACTGCTATGCTATTAAACCATCATTCAGCGATGTAATATAGAGCAGGGGGTTTCAATCATTTAGATGCCACAGACCCTCAAATATGATCACGAACCTTATGCAACGGACCACCATCCCAAAAATTTACAAGTAGCTATAAACTATAATGTTTAAAGACCCAATTAATACCAATTTAATTCGGCACAGTATATTCTATACCACTGTAAAATGTTATTTGGAAAATATTGCATTGCATTACTTTTTCTACTCAATTTGATTCTGTACTGCATATTTATTAATATCTAGTTTCAAGATTTTATTGTATGTGTGTGCATATATATTTATTATTTGATATTGTACTCCTGAGCACGTTTTGTATATTTGTATTTGTACATCTGTGTTTATACTTTCATTTGTAGTCTTAATTTCTGATGTACTTTGTGAATTAATTCAATCACGTTTCAATAATTCAATAATGTTTGTGAAAGAAGTCTATTGCTCATAAAGGCTCCGCCATAACAGGAAATAAATAATAAATAAAGGAAATAAATGCAGCCATGGTGATCATAACAATCTTCTTTCAAAAACATTAGAACATCTCAGTAAACCCCAAACATTTGAACAGTTTAATTATAACAAACGTGCATCTTAACTAGTCCTTTAACAAGGTCATGAATGCATTAGATGACAGACACAGATGTTTAAAGACTGCTAAAATGTATTTGAAAATTTGTTATACTCAACCAATTTTTGCTATCATGACTGTAAGGTCTTCCTTCTTTCATTGCACAAATGCGTCAATGCATAAACAGACCTCTTCACAGAACCATAAATATGGTCAGCAGGTCAAAAGGTCAACTGACACCCTTGAAATGAATATTCATGACATGTGACATACTGGCAAGTGAGCAAACCTTTATGTTTGGTGGAGAAACAAAACGCATGCACGTTTTTTGTGTAGGTTAGAGTTGAGAAGCATGTCACATGTAACTATATACACAATGTGTGTGGCCCGTGTCACTTTAACCCTTAAAAGTATTGGAAAAATGTAAACTCGCTCACCCGCTCCGCATCAAACTGTCCTGCCCTTCTGCTGAGACTAGTTCACCTACAAGAACGATCAGACTGAGATGTTATATTTGTGCAAATAAAGCAGTTTTGTTTGTTACATAATTCAAAGTAGGTCAACAAGTGCGAGGGCTCATCTTACTGGTGAACTGAGCCGGCACCATTACGAAGTCATCGGACTCAGAGGAAGAGGAGTCTCTCAGCAGGGAGCCTGGAGACGGTGTGGGGTTCATTTGAGGGAGGGCCCTCGGAGCTTCAGTGTCAGACTGTCAAGAAAAAACTTCATATATACACTAACGTTCAAAGGTTTGGGGTCAGTAAAGCTTCTTACAGCTCTGAAAGAAGCTTATGGAAGCTTGTTTCCACCACGGAATAAAAAACATAAATCTCACAATTTTTTATCTCACAATTCTGACTTTATTTCTCAGAATCGCAAGCAACAAAAAGTCAAGAAAACGTTAGATGTGAGCTTACTTTTTATTTGTGCCATTTCTCGCATGTGTCATTCACAGCTGCAATTTTTTTAATCAAGCAATTTGCGATTTTGAGAAAAGTCAGAATTGTGAGATAAAAAGTCGCAATTACCTTTTTTCAACATTTTGATTTTGTGGTGGAAACGAGCTTATGCTCATTAAGGCTGCATTTTGTATTCGATAAAAAATACAGTAAAAAAAAGTAATATTGTAAAATATTATCACAATTTAAAATAATTGTTTTCCATTTTTAGATTTTTAAAATGTCATTTTTTTCAGCATCATTACTCCAATCTTCTGTGTAACACAATCCTTCAGAAATCATTCTAATACTGATTTGGTGCTCAAGACACATGAATGAATCTTTGATGAATAGAGAACAGCATTTATTATTTATAACATTATAAATGTCTTTACTGTCTCTTTTGATCGACTTAATGCATCCTTGCTGAATAAAAGAACTAATCTTATTGGCCCCACACTGTATATTATTATATATAGAGCAAGAAAATCACAATACACCTCAAGAAGAGACTAGGTTCATGCATGTTATCGTGTTACCTGAGTCGGGGTGAGGCGAGAGGTTGAGGAACCACTGCTGGAGCTCACAGAGCCAGAGCTGGGATAGGTGGGCATGGGCACCGGAGAGGCTAAGACAACAATGAACAGAAGTAAATGTTACTGCAACCAAAACCAAAGCAGATTCGTTTGAAAAAAGTAATATACGTCATCGTCGTACATTTCTTCATGGATGTGCTGGCCTCTAGGAAAGGATGGTGAAAAAAATGATCTGAAATAGACAATAATCAGTTATTTATAATCACGTCCTGGGAAGATTTCTACAGAGTCTTGTTAAGTGAAATGTGTGTCCACTGACCAAAGTCCATGCGTTCCCTGTGGTTTCTCTGCAGCAACCCAAGCAGAAGGTGTCTTAGGTGACTGGAGGTTTCACGTGGAACACTGGGAAAAGCATTTTGGTGTTAGTCACTGAGAGAAATCACAATCTACACAGTTCTGTGTGCATGTTTATGTTCTTGTGCAAGGGCCAGAGTAACTCTGTAGTTGACTAAGTAGGAAAGTGATACTCATGAATGCACACATTGCAACAGTCTCATTAAATAAAGCTTTACTTTTAAAGAGGGGAAGGAAAGACAGATGGAAGAGAGAAAAACAATGAGAGAAAAGAAACCAGTTCTACTGCATTCACAACATATGAACTGTTGTTTACACTATCGTTCAAACATTTGGGGTCGGTTTTGCCCATGTTTGTGAAACAAGTTTCTTTTTATGCTGATCTGGTGCTCGATTAACATTTCTTCTTATTATTAACAATGTTGTTTTTATTATTAAACACAGTTGTACCGCTTAACATCTTTGTGGAAACAGATCCATTTTTTCAGGATTATTTGATGAGGTCAAAAGAACAGCTTTTTTGAAATGGAAATTTTTAAAAGTCATATTTACTGTGACTTTTGATCAATTTTATGCATCCTTTATAAATAAAGCTATTCATTTCTTTCAAATTTACAACACCAGAGACCTTTGCAGCTGCACAGCACACACTAAACCAGATCGTGTTGATTGATGACTAACATACAGTCCTCAGGGTCACTTACCTGGGACTCAGGCTCCGGTTTCTTTCATAGAACTGCCTCAATTCCTGAGGAGTGTTTGCCTGGAAAAAGATTTTAGACAGAGAAAGAATTTTAAAAATTGTGTTGGCCTCAATATAATTAAAAAGAATCAAATCTGGATAATAACTTGGGCCAAACCCCTAGACCCCAAAAAATTACAACGAATGAGGGAATTGAATCAGAATATCTTTTGATTTAGGCTAGTAAGCAGCCACACTTAATACTCAGGCAATGTTCTATCTGCTCTCATCATTACAGCATCAAATACCACTCAACTCTAGTTATATATAGTAGATATAGATATTGTTGGTTCACTTAACTACACAAATATGATTAGACATAGATATTGTTGTTTCACAATATGTTAAAGCTATGCAATTGCAGGCAAATATCATAGATATTTGAAGACTTGATACTGGATTATAGTTTGTTGGCGAGGAATATCACATGGCTTTACTACGTTCTTCTTTGGCTGTTTGGGATGTAAACATTTGTTCTAGAACTGAGGTTCAATTTTGAGGGACTGTTTCTACAAATCATAAAGGCTTTCTATTGGTGGCAGGTACAAGCACTAAAAGTAATATTTCCATGCAGGATGAGGCAAACAATGGTTAGGATAGGGACGACCGATTTGTTCTGAATGAACTCAGCGACCCATCTTGACCCATAAGCAGACTGATATCACATTGCAAGACTGTCAGAAATTCCTAACGCATAACCAACTCTTTCAGAAGCCTAAAACATGAACCCAGTTTTGACGGTGTGCTCAGACGGGGCTCACGTGTTAGCTGTGTGAAATCTGTATTAATATTAAGTTAATCTTAATAATACATGACGGCACATGCATCCCCTTTTCAGGATTAAATACTATCAGTGACTGTTAGGAATTATAATAAACTAATAATGACCAACCTGGGGCAATATTCAGTGAAAGTAATGCAGCAGCAAATGCGTTTTTATTTTGCAATACATTCATCACCCAGAAAAAAGAAGAACTCCCTGTTCTAGTAGTCAGAGAGATGCCACCTAGATAAGTGGGCTTGTGTGTATGTTTGGGTGTGAGTGTTTGTTAGTAAATAGAAGGGTGTGTTTAGTTGCAGAGGCATATGGTTATGTTTATCACTGAGATGTCACAATCATGTTTCACACTCTGCAGGGCACAAATAACAGAGGGTCCCAGCTTTCATCATGAGCTTTCGCAATGAAAAGGTTCCAGAACGATCAGGACTGACGTAGTAGAAAGTCACGTGGTGGCACTGCTTGCATTTCTTGATTATTATACATTACCTTTAAAAAGTTTGGGGTCATTAAGATTAAAAAAAAAAAAAAAAAAAAAAAAAAAAAAAACATACACACGCACACATACATATATATATGTGTGTGTGTGTGTGTGTGTATGTATATATATATATATATATATATATATATATATATATATATAAAATGCTGTTCTTTTGAAAAAAAAAAAATACTAAGCAGCACAACTTTTATAATAATAAATGTTACTTTGGCACAAAATCAGCATATTTGATTTCTAATTATGTGACACTGAAGACTGAGCCTGACTGTTTTTTTATATTGTAAAAATCTTTCAACAATATAAGTTTTTAATTTTTTTACCAACTTTAAACTTTTGAATGGTAATGTATTTCTTTGTGCACTAGCATTAGCAGAATATAAGACCTAAAATACCCTAAATTTGGTAAGGTTTTGCCATTTTATTCAACAATCTCATATTGAATCTGTTCTTTGTGGTTCAGACACTAAAGGATAAAGGATTTGGAAACACTTTGGAATGGAACACTCTTAATTTACAGCTAATTAATAGTTAGTAAGGTAGTTGTTGTAGCATTTATGTTTAGGTATTGGGTAGGATTTAAGGATGTAGAATATAATCATGGAGAAAAAGGCATTAATATGTGCTTTATAAGTATTAATAAAAAGCTAAAATGCAAGCTAATAAGCTAAAAAGTGAGAATTGTTCCCCTAAAGTACTATCAAGGAATTTAATTTTGGGTGAACTATCCCTTCAAACTGATCCACATTGTTCACTATGACCACAGTAACATCCACAAATGGGGAGAGAAAGAGAGAAAAAGAAAGAGAGAGAGAGAGAGAGAGAGAGAGAGAGAGAGAGGTGGGTGTGCATGTGTCAGGTTAAATCACGCTTGTCTCTTTGGGCCACACTATTGGTGTTTGTGCTGGTGTGTGTATGTCACTGACCTGAAATGGGGCTTTGCCAGTCAAGCACTGGTAGACGATGGTCCCTACACTCCACAGATCAGCTTTGGCATCATAATTCTGTGACATGATGACCTCTGGAGCCTGTAAAGAAGAGCAAGACGAGTAGTACTAAAAAAATGTCAAGTTTATATTATAAACCCCATTTCCAGAAAAGTTGGGATATTTTGTAAAATGCAATAAAAATCAAGAATCTGCAATTTTTTAAATTCTACCGAAAATCTTTTTAACCGAAGTACAAAGAAAAGATTTACGCTATTTTCACTGAACAACTTTTTTTTGTATTTTGTAAGTATAAATACATTTTGATTTTGATGTCTGCAACACACTCCAAAAAAGTTGGAATAGAGGCATGTTTACCACTGTGATAATTTAGACGAACGGTTTCAATTTCTAATCCTTTGAGTATTGAGGATACTAATTGTTGCAGTTTTTAAACCCCATTTCACCTGATACAAGACATCTGCTCAACAGTCTGTGGTTGCCATTGTTTGATTCTCCTTTTCATGATGGGCCATTCATTTTCAATAAGAGACAGACCTGGACTGATGTACCACGTGCAGAATGAGGCCTGGCTTTGTCCTGGCTTCCCAGGAAAGATGTCATCTTGATGGCAGTTTATGTCTCGATACCATTTAAATAAATGCTTCCTTCACAATACAACCCCTCTCGTACAAGTCAAATATATGGTACCTTCACACAAATGTATCCAAGTCCATGTGGCCATCTGAGGGCTCAAAGGTCATGCACATTCAACTGAGGTGTCCTACCTTGCTCTATACAGACTGTGATTTCTTGCAATCTTGCATTGAGAAATGTGATTTTTGAATTGTTTGACAATTCTCTCATGACATTTAGCACAAAGAGGTGAGCCATGACCATCTTTTCTTGCAAAGACTGAGAAGCTCTTTTACACCCAAATATGATACCCTCACCTATTACCAACTCACCTGCTAACTGTGGACTGTTTAAAAACAGTTGAACTTTGATATTATTCAATCTTTTCACTTTTATTTTGCTTCAGTCCAGTCTTTTTTGCAGTGTATTGCAGCAATCAAAATCAAAATTTGTTTATATTAACAAAATGCAATTATTAGTTGGTCAGTGAAAAAATTACTTTTGTCAGTTTAAAAAAAAAAAGGTTCAAGAGAAGTATGAACAAATCACAGATTGTGGTTTTTATTTGCGTTTTACAAAATGTCCCAACTTTTCTGGAAATGGGATTTGCAAGTTATACAGAGCAAGTCAAAATATCTAAAATGTGACAATGTACTTGGAACACGTCAAGTAAAAGCAGTACATTATGTTGTCATTCTTTCCTGTAGGGATGCATAATTAATTCAAATAAAATTGAAATTGTGGTATGGTTTAGTAATTTAATTACATAGGTTCGTGCACTGTGTGTTTCATGAGTGAAGCGCGACACTGAGTTCTTTTACAAGCAAGCAGCTCATGATCCAGTGTTTTCAGTGTCTCAGCACAACACGGGCCAACATCTTCTCCCACTTGTAATGAGAAGCGCTTATAAACTAACTGTTGGCAACAAAAGAGAAGCTTTGAAATCACCATGAATGAAGAATTATTGTTTCTTATGCAACATTGCAGTGTTTATTATAAATTAATTATTCGTGCACATAGTTTTTTTGCCCAGTTCATGTGCCCTTGCCAATCTATGGCCCTATTTCCACTTGGTATTAAGATATGTTTTGGTCGATCGGTTCACCAGTGGAATAAATACAGGTGTAAATGGGGTGTAAAACATTTTGAGCTTGTCTATTTTCGGCCACTTCCAGAGTTAGTCGAAAACACGTTCTACCGGATTGCTTTTGTAGTGTAAACGCTCATGTGGTCGGCTGAAGACGCAAGTTTGGTTTGAAGACGAAAAACGTACCAAGCACAAAGTTCTCTCACCATTCCTGATTTCTAAAACACACTCACAGCAGAGTCAGAGTAGAAACGAAAGATGTGTCTCCCTCGTCTCTTTTTCAACTTATGAGTCAAATAAGGACTGTGGTAAACATAAGTTGACGATACTTGGGCATTTTGTAAATAACACACACTCACACCCCAAATATTGTTATCTAGTTACTTATTAGACACATTCTTAAAAAAAAAAAAAAAGAAAATTTTTATATATATATATATATATATATATATATAAATAATGTAAAAAATATATATTTAAAATTAAATAAATAAATATATATATATATATAGAGCTTCAAGATTCACCTTTTGTGTAATTTCTGTTGCAGAACAAAATGTCCAAGTATCATACTGCTTTTTAGAAATCACATTTTAAATGAAAATTCCAATTAGATTTTTTCCCTAATCATGCAGCCCAATTTTCCAGAACATTTGGATAATACAGAACATGAAAGTCAAGCACTCACCATGTACATTGGAGAACCACAGAGTGTGGCGGCCATCGTGTTTCCCTGCAGATAACGTGCAAAGCCAAAATCAGCTAAAGAGAGAGATAGAAAGGAAAATCAGTGAATGGTGCTAGTGACTACATTTGGGACCTTGTTTTGCACAAATGTTTACAGCAAGTGTCTTTTAGTCATTTGACTTTACACAGCTGCGTAGTGACACACAGTGTCTACATAACGCTCAAGAACAAACAGAACGGTGTCGTAAACATCTAAAACAAACCGCAGTCATAACACAAGAACAAAAACACCACAACCAACCACTGCCAAACCTGATAACTCATAATCTCCCAGTCCCATAATCAGTACATACTGATCCATGACCAGTCTTTGTGTTTCTTTTAGTCGAAGGTTCAAAACTGTGTACTTTGACCCGGAGCACTCACCCAGTTTGATGCAGATGTTGTTGGGGTTGGCCTTGCGACCGGTGCTGTACGAAAGCAGAATGTTTTGGGGCTTTAGGTCACGGTGAATGATGCCTTTACTCCTTAAAACGCTCATGGCTCCCGCCAACTGCTGCAGTAACACACGGATCGTGTCCTCGCTGAGAGAGCCTTTAGCTACGAAGAAAAAAATTAGGATCAAACAACTGATTTCATTATGGTTTACTACTTAAAGGATTATTCTGACGAAAACACCTTGAATTGTGGGATATTACAACATTGTTTACAAAGAGTTAGCGATCCATCAAAAACAAGAAGTCCAGCTGCCTTCCACCTCCGAAAACCCATGCCCCCCTTCTCCCAGGGCACCTCATTCCTTCCACTCAAAACATGCTGGTTTCATGAAGTCTTATTTTTAGCCTCTATGTTTTTCCACTCCAGGACTGGGCAGATAACAGGCTGACAGGTGAATGAGGTCAGGCTCTGGTTTGAGTTTCAGCAGGGGATCTTGGTGTTGTGCCAGGGAGTCTGTGGTAAGAGGTGAGCGGGTGAAGGCAAACACGGCCCCTGATGAGGCTGGCATGGATCTGAAGCATAACCATGCCACAAGTCTTGTGGCTTAAAATAGAACGCTCAATGCAAACATGGTAAATATAGCCACGCTGGAATGTGTACGGTTAGATGAAGATTCATTCGAACCCCGACGTGTGCGTCTGAGTGAGGACGAGACCACTTCCAAAGAGACTATTTGTGGCAGCGCATGTGTGAAACTAAGCTATTCTCAGAGGTCCTGAATTATCTTTCTGAGGAACGCTCGGAGTTGTTTGTTTGGTGAATATATCTCTGCAGTTTCAAGAGATCTTGGTCTTGTTTGCGTTTGGTTTCATTTCTGATAGTCTTTGGGAATATTGTACAGCACTTTAGTCAATAATCAATGTTTTTAAAGGTGTTATACGCATAAGGTCGACACTGACATTTTATATTTGCATTGCCTTTTGCCACCATCTAACTTTTACTTCAAGATAATGACTGTAAAAACACTAATAATTTAGTAACACTGTTAAACATAATCTTCATCAACTCTCAAATTAAAAATCGATTTCGCGTACAGTATATTATAATGTTGTGATGACTTTTCAATTTGTATTCATTTTGATAAAACAATACAAAAACAACCATGAAATGAAATAATTATTAGCATCAGGCAGTGTTTTAATTTTGGATGCATCTGAATTTATTCATCTTCAGCATACAAGCTCAAATCTTTGCTGTGTTACGGAGCCTCTGTGTTGCTCCAAAGTCTGTGTTAAGATTCTGTAGAAAACCTGCAATAAGGTATGTCTGCTCTGAATGGCCAACGGAAGTAAACCAAGCAGGTAAAACAACAAGGAAAAAAATAGACACCTCACCTGTAACAATAGTACAAATATATATATATATATATATATATAATTAGTTATATTTAGTGCCTAATTAGTGTGTTCACAACAAGGACAGCTGCACGGCACACTTAACAGTGAAAGACATATGACATATCGAAATGAGGTTAGTGTACTTACAGTGTAAATAGTCTGCTAGGTCTCCTCCATTGCAGTACTGTAAAATGAGATTGTCAAACACTGTAAGTGTATAGTTAACACAAAACAAACTCTCATCAGAAGATAGAGTAATCACAGGGCTTCAAATGGCTTCATGCTGACAATAACAACACGGAGGAGTGAATTAAGCTTTGCATTAAGGACATCCAGCAAGGATGGTGAAATTTGACCTCTGATTTTTTCTTCTACTTCACACAAAGTCTATTTTTAGATTGACAGTGGGTATGTGAGAGGTGCAGCGTGCCATCTGGACTCACCTCCATGACAAGATAGACACATCCCGATATCTCCTGCAGACAGAGATATGAGACACAGTTAAACATTTACAAATGATTATATGCAAGAAACACCCAGCAACATGCCATATGACAGCAATGGCACGAACTCTTTGTCATAGATCGGGACAGGCCTCTGGCTGGACACACAATAGACGGCAGTGAGTCAGAGTGACTCAACATACAAAGATTACACTTACCTAAGCCTTCTATCAATTGTGTGTCATTATAGCATGTGCTTACAAGCAATACAAATCACAATATGCGTCAGCGTGACAGGTTTTATTTGATTAACTCTAGGGACTCTGGGCCGTGGGAAACTTTTCTTTTTTGCATTCAAGTTTAAAATAGTAATCTTTTATTTAGTGAAAAAATCAATTGTCGTTTAAGGCAGGACAAAAGTAGCACAAAAAAGTGATGATATAGCTTTAGTCATTAGTAACTGAAGCTAAACAAATTCTTATGAGCTCTATGTTTATTACTAAATCCAAATAATTCATTATTAATAATAATAATAATGAATGAAAATAGTAAATAATACATTATATACAGTATAAATAAAAATATTAAAGTAATATTAAATCTAATCAAGTATTTAAAAAATAGCATATTATTAATAACAATTAAGTTAAATAATTATTTCTTGGATTCATAATTATTGCTGTTATTACTATAAATATAATTGTGTGGACTTCCTAAAGTGCTTATTTGACGATATATATTTGAGCACATTTTACACCAGTCAATTTTGAAAGACGTTTCAGTCTCACACTAAGGATGATATGACGTTTTTATGCTAATCAGCACACAAAATAAATTCACACTGAGTGCAACATAATGCTCTTCACTGGCCAGGTCATGACCTTTGAGAGCCTCTTAATGTGCAGTAGTCACGGGGGAGAAACCACCTTAAAAAACGCCCTTTGACCCCAGTATGGATTCTAGGGGGTTTGTTACCCATTCATGCCAATGTGCCAATGACTATTCTGCTCCTGAAAGAATTAATGGAGCTGATCAATATGTCCACACAGGTCAAGTGCTATGGTGACCAGTTATAACCAGTCTGAATGGGGTATTTACATTGCCAACTTGTTGCGTAACAAATGTCCCATTTGGCCAATTTCCATGCAGTCCCTACGTGTTCCAGCAGTCGGGAGAGAAGCAGGAGGTGTCATTACCCACAGCTGACTGACACACAGATCAGCAGCCGGTCGGAGTGACGGAGCTCTGGGAGGAGCGTGTTTTAGGCAGCGACTGCATGTGTTTAAATAACACATTACATGAGCAAAAAAACATTTATGAAAGACAACAAACCTTTATGACTTCAAAGTTGTGTAACAGCTAAATTTATGAGTGTGACACAATTATTATGGATAAAGGCTTAACGTTAAGCTTCCTGTGTGTGTGCAGAGAAATGAAACCAGGCCATCAGCGGTAAAGCCCAGCCCAAGGCTACAGACTCCAAACAGGGCAAAACACACTTAAATTATCTTCTCCAGACATATTTACAAGGCCCTACAGAAGACTGTCAAAACAATATGATCCATCAGCAGACTATAGAAAGGTGCTTCGTAACGACAAAAGACTGAAACTACATAAAGCTTAAAACAAACATACTTAAACTCAAAGCTGCTCCACCGAATGTTTCCATGACTGCAGGATGGGCTTGAGAGTTTGGTTTCACTGACTAAGCATAAGTGTCATTTTCTTGTGCTATTGTTCAGCGCTCATGCAGGGCAGCAGCCGGCCACCTGGAGCACATTGTGCTGTCAGGTGGATCCAGTGCTTGGGGACGGTCTGCTGGACTAACCAATGAAAAATACTGCGAATGCTGCCCAGATGGAGATTAGACTAATATTGGAGGCAGTCAAAGTCGGTGGTCCTAAAAGTATCGAATGGTCCTGTGTCAGCCCTAGCAGTGCATGAGGTGTAATGGAGCAAACATGAATTATTAGTGTGCATTCACTGTCAGGTTCTCTGAGGATAACGTGGTGAGAGGCTTTTCGTATAAAACTCGTATAAAAGTTAATCTGGCACTAGGTGTCTTGTGTCATGGAGTACACATGGTGCAGCAAATTTACATTTAAAAAGATTAATTTCACTTTAACATAACCTTAATTTACAACAAGGATTTCTAGTTTTTGTGCCAGCCGAACCCCTTTGACCTATAAAAGATCTACTTGAAGTCCCCCTGAGATTTTAAGTTAATATTTCAATCATTTAAAAGCACATTCAAAGTTCTCTTATGTTGGTTAATAGATATATAGCATGCAGGTAATCAATGTAAAATTAATGAATGCAGACACACAATTATCCATTATTTAATTTTGATTAGATTAATATTGTCCTTTTATCACGGTCTTTTAACATTATACAAACAATGTGTTATGCTTTCTGTTATTTCCCAAGGGCACAATACCACAAGATGAAAGGTGTGACCCACTGGGTTAAGTTTCTTAAGCTCTCTACACCTGAGACAACCACCTGTCATCAGATAAGCTTAACTGCCTGGGTTCTCGATTCATTAAGATACATTGATAAGGAAATCCTACATCAGACAACGTCTGTTCTGTATGCAAATGAGAGACGGTCGGTTAAAAGGGTGAGCTGGGCTGGCAGGTGCTGTCTAATGCGTGCACAGGTGTTAGGTGTATTCTTCAGTACACATCTGTCATGGCTGCAATTGTTTCATGAACCTTTTGCCTGTTTATTTTTAGCACTTTTGCCGCAGGAGGTATTCGAGATTTAGCCGGAGGGTTTAGCAGTTTTCCCCACTTTGAACTCACTATTTCTGATGCAAGATATTGCAACATGAAATCATTACTCACGGTGAGTCAGATTTAGGCTGCATCTATTAGCAATGGCTGCCTGGCTAAAACTGTTCTTAAACAGTGCGTGACGTCAGTGGGTGGGATTTAACGCTTAACCAATCAGATGAAGGGAACTGCACCCATAATATCAACACTAAGCCATGCGATATTCGAGTTATAAATATCTTCAGTAACATGGGAAGAAGAAAAAAACATTGTTTCAACCGATTAAAAAAACCCTTAATATAACCCGAAATAGCAAAATAGTTAGCAGATACATACCTGAAAGTCCAGCAAACTGACAATATTCTCATGTTTCAGCTCCTGGTGAACACACACACACACACACACACACACACAAGGGTTTCAGTATATTAGTGAGCAGATCTCATGGACGTAATTGTGTGTATAAAGAGCTGATGACTTCAGTAGTTTTGATATGGGGAGTTAAACGAAGCCTTTCAAACAGATTACAAGTCTTCACAAGGCGCTTTTCGACATTTTAACTATATTTATGGGAGTTTAAAACCCCTGTCACGTTTTAAAAGTATGATAAGCAAACCTACGAAACTCACCTTTAATATCTTGATTTCTTTTCCGAGGAGGGACTGAGATTTGGCGAGATTTTTCTTGTTAATGCATTTCACCGCGACCTCAAAATCATGTTTCTGGATAAAGAGATGGTTTTACTTCACGACCGTCGAGCAGAAGGATTATTTGCATCCTCTGTTTCGGACACCGTTCGACTAACCTGTTTATGTCTTCCTCTGAACACCACAGCGAAGGCGCCGTGTCCTATCAGATCTTTCCTGTTGAACTCGTATTTCCCAACGCTTTCCATCGCGTGTGAAGTTGAACCGCTCCGGAGATCAGTGTCCGCGGAAGAACTGGAGCCGTCTGTCGCTTCCCATCAGCTGCTTCGCACCGAAACACTCGGACACCTCTGTCATGATCGGCATTCGCTACCTTCTTGTTAATACACACAAAGTCACTGTCATCTTGATGATACTATGTTAAAACACTGTTTTTATCAACGAGTTCGCAAAAGCGAGCTAAATTAGGCTGGGAAATCGGTCGGGACGCCTCGGCTGCGCTGAACTGTTTGAAAAGTGTTCTGCGCACTTTCCAAACAAAGCTTGAACTGTGCGTGTCCATTTCACGCATGCGCACTACCAGTCTGTCGGCACACTTGTGCCTGGATCTGCGCATGCGCTTGTCAAGGAGCCGGTGTGTACGAATAATAAAATAATATTATTAACATGTATGTATGTATCTATCTGTTAATACATAGCAGCACATTTTTCATAACGCCGTCTATTATGTTAAATTATATTTTCTCTCTGCCATTTACAAAGTTACATGCATTACAAATACATTAATAACATCAATATCATCAATACATTATACATTAATAATACTAAATGTAATAATTAACCTATTATTTTTTCGTAAAATTCACAAAGTCCAACTTGTTCGTTTTTCTCAGATCACTGATATTCTCAAAAATACTTGTGGCTACACTTTATTTTAAGTGTTTTTTGTCTTTGTTACACTGTGATTGTACATTTAAGTACTGAGTGATATTAAGTAACTACATGTACTTACTATAGGGTTAGGATTAGGGTTTGGTTTAGGGTTAATTGTGTGTAATTATTCATCATTTATAGTTATTACGACAGTAACTACATGTAACACGTGTAACAATAAAGTGTTACCGTACTTGTTCGACCTACACTTCATTTCGCCTCTTGTACGCATTATAAAAGCAACGACTCATTCTTTTGAACAAATTGCAAATGCGTCGATACATTTATGCAAGTGATCATGTGCAAGTGTCTGCTGTTTCCTACATTATCAATATTATACTAGTTCTCTGTTGAATAGTCTTACCCCCAAAAAACATCTAGGTATTAATTCCTTGCATAAATCATTACAGTTTTTCACAATCACTGACCCATTTCTCAATACTTAAGTCACTTTTTCAAAACTCCTCACACAACTTTCCTCTTGGCACAGCAGTTAACTTCACGTTCAATAAGCACTGCATCTACCAAAACACTTCATACATGTCTCAAAGAAACTCCTTCTTCCAAAACACTAGCAAAGGTTTTTCTAAGAAAAAAAAAAAAACACTAACATCAGGTACCGTTATACAATGTTATCTTTTGTAAAAATTTCTTAACAAAACAAGAATAACAATATTCTTATAATTCACTGCAGTTTATGTTACATGAACCATGTTTACAAAACAGTTCAGAATTATTCCAAAGTTGAATAGATGATAATGACATTGAAAGACTAACGCTTGTGTAGGTGTTCAGTTCCATAGTTGCTTTGATAGTATTTTTTTTAAGATTCAGAACATATTTCATTACAATAATTACTGTAGAAATGCAGCATATTTCTGTCTTATTCAGTTTTGTATTATGTTATTGTTTTGAAATGAAGTTTAACAGTTTTGAATAACGTATGTAAGATTGTGCAAGTACACAGAGTTTTGGCGTTTGTTGCGTCGAAGTGTCAAAAGAATGAATGTAATTTGAAAGAAGCAGTCATCGAATGCATTTTGTGCCAGAGCAATGATAAATGACCCACATAGACGTCTGTGGTGATCACTGTGTGAAGAGTTTTGAAGAAGTGACCCAAGTATTAAGAAATGTGTACTTGCTATTGTAAAAAACTGTAACAGCAAAATAGTTGAATTAGTTGTAATAAACTATCAAGCATTTTTTCAATACATCTCTATCAGATGTTTTTGTAAATGTGCCCTGAATTGATGAACTGCCAATGATCAACCAGTTCTCTATAATAGCTCAGAGGTGCATCTCATGAACCTTCATTTGGCAAACATAGACAGAGGGCAACTTAGTGTTACATTTTCTAAAAATGGAAGAACAATAAGGAAACAGGCAGGGTAGACAGTCAGGAAGAAGAAGATGATAAGGGATTGCGCATTGTACAGAGAAAAAGGTAAGATAGGCCAAGGACATACGAATGTTTCTGACGAATAAGATGTTTCCACGAACTATTGTGGAACATGTTCTCAATCATGGCCGAGGCGGGTCTAAAGGTACAGGTATGTAATTGTAATGAGTCAGCGGAATGAGATCCATTTGCAGGCTTTATTGGAAAACAGAATGGTCGTAAACAGGAAGGGTCAAACAGTAGCAAACAGGAACAACAGTCCAGTAATCCAAAGCAGTGAGTCAAACAGGGTAGGCAGCAAACAATCAAAAACCGGGACAGACCGGCAAGAAACAGAACCAGGAAAACAAGACACAGGAAATAACCCTCAGAACTGACAGGGAACCTAATCAAGACTTCACGGTTAGTGTTGTGTGAGAATGGTGCTCATATGTGGTGTGGGTGATGAGGTGCAGCTGATGAGGTAATCAGTGACTGGGTACGGGGCTTATGGGAAATGTAGTTCATGTGAATAAGTGAGTGAAGGTGAGAGTGGGTGAAAGTCCAGGATGAAGTGCCCTCCGGTGGTGGTCATGGGCACTTCAGCTGATGATCATGACTAATCAACCAATGCACACTGTAATACTGTAAACTTACTGTAATAGCTTCATATTACAGTAGTCCACTTGCAATCAATATCCCAAATAGAGTAATGTGCAAATTTGTACTGTTGAAATTGATGGGCCATACAGAACAAGTGCAGGCCGCCTCTGCATTTTCAATCATTTAGATGAAAACAAAGCCGCAGAGTTTACATCAGGAAACACAACTATATTGACAACATGGCTAAGTATCTTGTTTGAGAACAATGACAAAATATGTTCATTGCGATAAATACTTACTTAGGAGAGGTTGAACTAGTATTTTGAGCAAGTTACAGGCTCTATAGTGTGGTGTTGTTTGTATTGTTTTGAGAAATGCACTTATTGGTTTGCAAACGTTAAGGATGAATCGAAAAATGTAATTTGAGATGTGTCAATTATATTGTCTGTCCAGTTTGAAAGTTACACATTAACACCACAGAGCAGGATGAAGTCAGAAGTTTATATAACCTTAACATTATCACGCTGCTCTCAAAGTGATAGGCTACTATATGATTAAATCATGCAATAACATAAAAAGATAGCACGACTTAGACTGAAGCACGAGTCTGGACAAAGATGCAGTTTTCCTCTTTCATATTTAAACATGAAAACATTGTCATCTTGTGGTAAAATTATATTACTACACAAGTGCGCAATGCAAACATGATTAAACTAAAGCTCTTTCAGGCAACTGCAGCGCTCAAACTCTCTGAGAGCGAGTTAGAGAAAGTAAATGAAGTTTTGATGAAAATTATGTAGACCTATGATATGTATGATTTATGAAAATAAGTGTTGTTTCTAAAGTGTAATTTTGTTTTTGCTCTACCTGACAGGCTAGTTTGTCTGGACTGGACTGATTGCATAGGTTTTATTTTAACCGTAAATTTGGCCCATAAGGTGCTCATTAAAAAGAGGCAGAATTCCCAAAGATTACCTTCAGGAGGAACCGTTTCCATGTTGTTTTTCACTATTGGTCAGCTGCTGGCCATTGTCTGCTCTTTTGGATGTTGCGAATTGGTTTGCATCACCCTATTCATTGTCCTGAATGAATAAGAGCATTATCTGAGCCTTCTGCTGGGTTATTGTATCATTTATAATATTAAATCGAACGTTTGGCATATTAAGACCTCCACCCCAAACCTAATGATATATTGGTACTTATTATTCATATTCTGCTTCCTTTCTGCCCATAACACATGTGTAGCTGATAAGCAGCACTCTGTGGCAAGCCATTTGGACTTTTATTCATTCTCAGGATATGAATTCTTGATATCAACAAATCAGTTTTCACTAGTTAAAATGCTATTCTTGATATCAAGTATTACATTTCCACTAGTAAAAACTATAATTCTTGATATCTGTAATTGTATTTTCACTGGTGAAATCTCGCCATAGGCTGCCATTCAAATTCAATCGTTGATATCAAGAATTGATTTCTTACTAGGTGAAATTCCAGTTTCACATATCCAAAATACAATTCTTACTAGTAAAAATCATCATTTTTGATATCAATAATTACATTGTTACTTGTAAAAATGCAAATGTCTGATATCAAGAATTCAATTGTCACTAGTTGAAATGTCTATTCTTGATATCAACAATTGAATTGCTACTGGTAAAAATGTTCATTTCTGATATCTGAAAATGAATTTCTTACTAGTTACAATCACATTCATGATATCAGAAATGAACATCTTTACTAGTAGCAATTCAATTGTTGATATCAAGAATAGACATTTGCACTAGTAACAATGTAATTGTTGGAATCAGACATTTGCATTGTTACTAGTAAGAATTGTATTCCTGATATGTGAAACTGGAATTTCAACTAGTAAGAAATTAATTGAAATGAATTTGAATGGCATCGTATGGCGAGATTTCACAAGTAAAAATACAATTCTTGATATCAAGAATTATAGTTTATACTAGTGGAAATTGAATTGTTGATATCAAGAATGAACATTTTAACTAGTGAAAATGTAATTGTTTATATCACAAGTTCATATCCTGAAAATGAATAAAAGTCAAAACGGCTTGCCATAGCTTTTACATTTTAGAAAGCCACCTGGGACCTTCATCAGTCATTTGCAATGAAGGTAGTCAATGAATCTGAATAATCTGCTTTTGTATCTCAACTGTACTCCACCCAGTCACACTGTAATCTGCCAAATCTGTGAGCCATCGAGCGTGTAAGAGGTTTTAAATGTGTGAGGAGGGGTATCACGATGATGACACTTCCTGCAGGACAAACGTCATTCTCTCCAATCCTGTCTTGGCAAAAAAGCAATAAAACGTAATCGAATTCAGTCCAGCCTGTCTCTGTTTTGTTTTCCATTTTACTGTCTGTTTGTGGTTCTCTCTTCACTCGTTTGTCTACCATGTTGAGTTTATACTTTTATTCAGCAAGGATCAATTCAATTGATCAAAAGAGACAGTACAGACATCATTTTACAAAATAATCTATTTCAAATGAATTATTTAGCATTTTCTATTCATCAAACACAGACGATTCGATAGTACTGATTTCTTGTACAGTGCTATGCGACAACAAATGCTAACTAACCCCTTAACCAAGCCCACATCTGACCGGAACCGGAACCAGTGAAATTGACTGCATGGAGGGATTTGAGTGATAAAGAAAGTTGCAGTTCGTGAGATAAACAGTTCATAGGATTATGCCATACGCCCCAAATTCACCCCGAATTTCACGTTCAGTGTGAAATAATCATGTGACACTGAAGACTGCAATAATGGCAGCTGAAAATACAGCTTTGACATCAGATGAATATATTGTATATTTTTAAAATGTATTAACATAAAAAGTTATTTTAAATTTCAATATTTCACCCGAAACTTCTTCCCGAGGTGACAGCGATTGTTAGACTTTTAAAAAAAAAAAAAAAAAAATGAACTTGTGGGACAAAAACTCTTAAAATCTAATAAAAATTTTTGAAATGGTCACTAGACTTAAATAGCTGAATTCACACAACAGCTTAATCAGAAAGAAAAAAGAATGTTTTTAAGACAAATGGAAAATTCAAATTCAAAAATGCATAATGTCAATATTAAAGAGTCAATTTTATTGAAAACAGATATACAGGGCATATTACAAACATAATGACCTTCATTCAAATGTAATGGGTGTCAAAGACGATCATAACATCATTCAGATTTTACTTGTGGAGGCAATCAATGTGGGTAATGTTTCAAAGCATCTGTCCACAGCAAACCCCAATGAAGGACTCAGTGAGGGTACCGTATAAAAAAAACACAGGAAACACAAATAATAAGCTCGTGAAAATCTATCAGATATCACTGTACTCATTGTGAGATTTTTTTTTAGGAATTCACATCATGAAAATAATGTTCGACTGCGACAGAGCCTACAATGAATCTGTTCCCAGAGATTTCTGCAGATACTTCAGTCAAACTAGATCCATTCCGCAGATTTACCCAACAAAATGAATCATAGAAAGTCCGATTCTGATTTCTGGATTCTGTAATGATTTATACTCAGAAGGTAATGGCACTCTTATTAAAAAAAGATATGTAGGAATATAGGACTTACACATATGTACGACTCACGTCATATCACAGTACAGTTATTAGACTTAAATAAAAGTTTTTATTTGGCATACTCGTTATTTTTCAAAAGAAATGAATTTGCGTTACAACAGAACAATTCAAGCAAACAGAATAAATCAAATAAAAACTTCACAGAAAGAATTCTCACATTATTAACATTTAAGAAAAACATTCGTAGGCACTTCCTCGGTAAAAGGTGTGTTATATTTTAAAACATCATCTTAAAAAACTGCTATAGCCATTCGTGTGTGTGTGTGTGTGTGTGTGTGTGTGTGCTTCATATCGGTGCTATTTAATACTTCAGGAGCATGTGTAATGTGAAGATGTCCGATCATATATGGTGTACTATCACTTCAAGGTTCTTGCATTTTCATATGAGAAAATCATTACATGAATGGGTTATAGACACAAAAACAGTAAATGTCCCCTAACTGAGAGACACTGCAGAAAGAATTCTTTTCAAATATTAAATAACAATCAGATCAGAAGTGCGCCTGGTGTTTAAATGTTCATTTGGGAGAGAATGTCTTGCTAAAATAAAGTACCTTCTGCAATTTGTTCTTGGAAGAGATCATGAACACTCAGACATCCACTCATTATCTACAAACAATAGCTGATTAAGCTATAATGTTGAATAAAAATAACTGTTGTGATACTGAATAAGAAGATCTTAGTATCAAAGTCTTGCTGGAACATAACGAAGACAATAATTTAAAGGAAATACGGTCACACTTTAAAATACACTGACCTGTCTTGGTACCAATAAATACAATTACAGACACTGTATGGCCATGTGCGTCACACGCTGGCTTTAGGGCGCTTAACATTCTGTGTCTTTACATCACAAAAGTCTGATGCATACTGGTGGTACATATCATGAAATGACACTTTTCACGAATAGGGTACAATTAGGTGTTCAGTTAGGGAAAAAAAGCATAAAAGCCTCAGTTCCTGTGTGTGTGTAAGAACTTTTAAAGTATTATTCAACATAAAATTAGCCTAGAATGAAAAACAGCAAATGTCTGTATGACCTGTCCCACCTCAGAGGTTTTTAACTATTTTTTTAATATATATATATATATTAGTTTTTATACTAACAATTAGTATTCATTAACAGAATTGAATCATTCATGTTAATCACCAAAAACATATTTAGCTGTATGCCATAGTTTGCGTGCAACCCTGTTCTCACATGATTTTTGCTTATTATAAAAAAAGCAACATTCCTTACACGCATATAAATTTTATCATTTAAAGTTGATCGTTGCTAGTCTTGATAACAGGGTTGCAAAAAACTGCAAACTTCACGTACAAATATTTAGAAAATAGAGCACATATAGCTGAGGTTGGCCAACAACATTTTGTGATTTATCACTTTTCACTGACCTCCTGTTGAGAAATGTTTCAGTCTCCGTTTGAACCCTATTTGGTTGAAAAGTGCCATTTAGAATACTACTAGATAAGAATGAGAAAAATGTCACAACGATGAAGAAGAACTACAGAGAATTTCGACAGCATTGCATTCCTCTTCCAGGTCTAATTAAAAGCAATAGCAGGAATTGCAGTGCCAGATGGACGGGAATTAATCGAAGCTGCTACTTCACTTTCTAGCTAAAGTTGAGACACTCCAGACTTGTACTTGATGATTCCTCTCTTTAAAGGACGGCCAGACGGTGGTCCAAACGTAGCACAGGATCTAGTGTGTTATCCAAACAAGCAGAGATAGAAGAGTCTCCTGTCTGTGAGAGTTAGTATATTATCCTCAGTCAGTCCTCAGCAGGCCACGATATTGGCAAATGATGAAAAAGTCATACGCTCCTTCATCCCAATAACGGGCCTTGTGTCTTCATCCAATGTTTGCAATAGAGAAATCATCAGCAGGAGCAAATGACATCAGAGAACTTTGTGTTGTGAGTGAACTATTCTACAATTATCTGCAAGAGTTTGTAGCCATTTCACCATTTGAAGTCCTTTTAAAATGCGATACAGAACAGCGCATCTTCTGCAGGAACTGCTACGCTGTTGTCCTCATCAGAAGCCATTATACTGCTGACAAATCTATACGGTTGGCTGAGTTGGTGCTTTTGTCCCATGTGTTCATCTTTGTTGGAGACACACCTCCTTTGTTGCCGTTCATCTGCGGATTAAAACCAGATGTTTTGTGAAACATGTTTTGATTCTGATACCCTCGTGAAAAAGAACGGTGCTTAATTGTATGGAATGTGCACTTGTAGTGTACTTCAAATCTTAAAAGAATAATTAAAAAATGCCGTTTGCAGATTATATAATAAAAGGGATAGTTTTGGGGATAAAGCTTTGAAGAGCAAGGCCATTTTTAAACATATCTCTGACTGCATTTGTCTGAAAGAAGATATATACCTAGGATGGCTTGAGGGTGAGTAAATCATGGGATAATTTTTGGGTGAACTATCCCTTTAAGTGTGCTTTTAACACCTTTTTTTTTTTTTTTTAAAGTGCACTTTTGTCAAACTAAACCTTTTACTTTAAAGTACATATTAAATAATTATGTTTTAACAATATTTTGTGATGCTGTAACGAAGTACACTTACTTTGATGATGATAAACGTCCAAAAACATTTAATTCAGAGCGCAATTAAGTATAGTGCTCTTTGAAGGTACTATCACAATGGTATTATTAAAATAACTGGTCAATAACAATACAAATGTAAAAATGAAATCAGCTGGAATCACTCACAATGTCTGAGTTGAAAGGTTTGACGTTGATGTTGCGGATTGAGCTGCTGGTTAAAGTCCACACTTTGGTTTTGTGTTTGAAAGCAGCCCTGACCTGTAGAGCAGTAATAAGACACGAAATCTGTAAACAAACTTCATGCTTGACACTTGGTTTTTATATCTAAAATAGAGCCTCTAAAGGCCAATTCACACAGCGCCATTTTGTCAGGTTTTGTTGGGTCAGTGTGTTCTGTCGGAGCTTGTTTTCGCTGGATGAACATGCTGAATCGGCGCTTGCCGGGTCGTAGAGCCGATGTGCTGTAATCTGGTGATTGTCAGTGCAGTGTGAATTGGCCTAAAATGTGCATTCACATAACGCAGTATCAAATCATCGCCACTAGATGGCGATCACACTTCAACTCCATCATTTACACCAGTTTGCTGCGGGAACGTCAGACATTTTCCACTGACATACAGCACAGACTTCAGACAGCTGCACAAACACACTCTTACCTCAGAGTTTAACAGACAGTGAAACAGGAATATGAAGAACCCCTTTGAGAAAAAAAAAGGGAAAATAACAGATAACACTAAATATTGTGAAAGTGCGCCAATTCACATCCGCAAAAGTTCTTGCAAGTCAGTCCAGGTCCAAAGTCATTTTTCAGTGTTATGTCCCATTTTCTTTTTAAAGCTGACATTGTTTGGCGAACACACTGTTGACTTTGGAGGCTGTTATGCAAGTGAAAATCAATCAGTTTGAGTAAGACCTGTGGTCATTAGTACAGCGCTGTTGTGTTACACAGTAGTGAAGTCTGACCTGTAGTGAGTTAAACACTGCAAACATGTACTGGAAAAGCAGGGAGTGGTCGTTCACTGCCAGAACCCCGAAGATCCATGATATGCCCAGGATGGGCAAGAGTACCGCCACCGCTTTGGTCGTCAGCCTGAAAAGACACACACACACACACACACACACACACGTATGAAAACATTTAAGGCAAAATGGCCGATATTACGTTCATGATAGCAGATCAACTCACTTCACAGAGTTGGCATCCCCGTGAACCTTATAGTTCTCAGCGCTGATCCTGGATATGATTCGCGTTACAGCTACCAAAATGCCAATGTTCACCTGGATTGCATGGATTACAACGTTACAAATGTTTCATTCATGCTCACCGAGTATAGTGCATTTAACACACCTTATTAACAGCTACTTACCATTATAACAAACAGAGCAGGGGCTACAAAAGCCCAAATCGCCCCATTATTCAGAGACAGCCAGCAACTAGTACGGAGAAAGACAAAACAAGAAGTCATCTTTTCTCTTCAAACTGGACATCTGCTGACCATGTCATGACCCACAGTGTTGTTATGGTCACTTACTTGCCAGCCTCTCCATAGCTGTTGAGTGACAAGGTCATAGACACCACACAAATGACCAGAGGGCATCCTAAGAAAAGACGTGAACAGGTTTAGAGAGAAGTTTCAGTAGTGACAAAATTTCAAGCAGTACTTTAAACGTTTTTTTTTTAATTCATGTATAATTATTCACACTTTTAATAATTCATTTGTCACATTGCAGGATGTTTTTAATGATCTGCAAATAGCTAAAATACAAATATACTGTAAATAGATACTAAATGGTTTTTAATTTTAAATAATGTTGATGTAAATTTTTAAATATACTATTTCCCATCATTATATTATACAACTTGAAATGTTCAAAAAATGCATTACTGCTGAAACTTTTTTTTTTTGTTGACAGAAAATTATTCCTTTATTCAGGATGCAATAAATTGATCAAAAGTGACAGAATGTTACACTGTTACGAAAATATACTTAAAATATTGTAAAAACATTCAACACGTTATATGATAATAAGGAATGTTTCTTATGCACTAAATCAGCATTAGAATGATTTTTGAAGGATCATGTGACACTGAAGACTGGAGTGATGATGCTAAAAATTCAGCTTTTCTATTTAAATAGAAATAAGTTTATTTAGTTTCCTGAGAAAATACCTGTACCTGTAAAATCTGCATATATATATATATATATATATATATATATATATATACATACATATATAATATCTATATTATAAAGAGTATAAAGCTTCTTAGTAGTGTTGCCAAATCCCCGTCTCTCTCACCATATGTTTTTGTTATATATGAATGACGTTCTAAAAGTTCTCTGGAATGTTACTGTAGCTAAAAATACCTTGTTGTAAAACTCAGCAAAGAAGTTTTCAGATTATGTTGTAGGAACTAAAATAAGAACTGTTGGACTGTAGCCGGTTGTTTCGTGCCACCATAAATAAAGAGCAGCATGGCTGTGCCAAAGGCTTTTAGAAGGGAGTAGATTTCAGTCTGAAGTAATGACTTAAGTCTAAGAAAGCCTGTTTTCTTCATCCACATTGAGCCAATCACATGTGTCACTAGGGATTACAAATAAATCTGCCTATTTATTCAAAACTTTTTCATTTGTAATAATGAAAAACACCTTCGGTTATCATGGTGCCAACTTTGCATGTACTAATTAAAGTGTATACTGATTTACTTCAAGGCCCCTTGTAGCTCTGGTAATGTCATTGTACGTGAAAAAAGGCAGGTTATAAACTGTTCTCAAAACACTGAGTGAGAAAATAAGATAAAACACATGTTGTCTATTAGCACATCTGCACATTTGAGAACCGCTTAATTATTAACAGTGACGGCATCATTAGCGATGACCCACTGAAGACTCGGCTAAGATTTAACGTCCTTTTATCTACTGACAGCTCAGACGGACTGTAACACACAAATGTCTTTTTCCCCTCCCTTTTTCAACAACACTGCCACATCAGTCATGACTCAGGGAGGAGGCTGATCTCTCTCGGCACTAATGCCTGCCGTGGGACAACCTCATTTGACATTGGGCTTTGTGTATTACATTGAATCAGGTCATTTAAGGCAAATGAAACAGATCTGATGTTTTTCTTCTCAGCGTGTGTGATTCTGTAAGTTGGATCAAGCATGTCTGTGTGACGAATTCACTAAACAGCACCACTGTATCTTACTGTATCTTGTGTTACTCACAAATACCCCATAATAAAGTTTATGCGCTCAATCACACCTTGAAACTTACTGTTTATATCATTTGATTTAGTGCTCTTATTGTATGTTTATTCTTTTTTATGTAAAGCACATTGGTTAACAACATGTTGTTTTAATTGTGTTAGTTTGATACATTCACACTGCCATTGACAAATGAAGTCTGGGTCTCATTGACTAGTATGTGTGGATTATTTTGTATTTGTACGCACAGGATATGCACACGAATTTGTTTTTAGTCTCAATGTATCGTTAATGAATTTGGAGAATTCTAAATAAGCAACTTGCATAAAAGTCTTATATTATATATATATAAAGTTTTTGCTATAACACACCTTTTACTGTATAAATATCTATGTATAAAATTAATGTAAATGTTGAACATGAAAAAATGTACGCAGATTTCACGCACAAATCCTTGCGTGCGCATGGTTAGTGAAGGAGGCGGTGTCTTTTCAGCTCAAATGCCTCATTTATATGTAAATTCTGCTCATTATAGATGCATCTGTACCTGTCTGGTGCTATTAAAAGTATGCTTTCGCGTCCACAGAAAGCAGGTGGTAAATTGAATTTTTACTTAAAAGATACACGTGTGTATATTTTACTTATTTCTTATCCTGACAGTAGTTATTCATCAAATGATGAGCAAATGATTGAGAATTTGATTGTTTAAACTGAGGATAAAGTTAAATGCATTATAGAGGAGTGGAGTATAGTGTCATAGTGCCATTTTTTTAAGATCTGCTGCATTCTGTACCTGCAAGATGTACTCACCCCATCCGATGGCATAGTAATAAAAGTGTTTGCTGCCCTCTGAGCTAAACACCTTGATCACCATGCTGTAGAGATGCAGCCCTTCCACCAGCATCCAGGCGAACGCACAGAGGAAGAAGAAATGCAGCAACACGGCCATGATCTTACATGGGAGCTGGGAGACAGAGGACAGTAACATTCACTGTGACCTTTAGGATCAGGACAAGAGTCTAGACAATATGCACTGCATAGAAAACCGATCTATTTTGTAAATCATTGCTAATGTAATATATGCTATTAAAATAAATACGTGGGCGACAGCGTCACTGAGCTAAGCGGGTGTTCTGCCAAGTCCTCAGACAGAGGAATCACAAATTAAATTAACAGAGTATCAAATGAATCTGTCCGTAAGGCCAGAGGCATGTTAGGAGATTAGTGCAGTCATCGGCTCTTTCCACCTTATTGGATTTGTTTATGTAATGACAACCTGTTTCTGATACTGATGATGATACGATAATCACCATAGACGACAAACACAATTAGACACAATTCGGTCTTGTAAATAAGATGCTGATGTCATTGGAACATTTCATAAGCATCTGGGGGCAGTCGTGGCCTAATGGTTAGAGAGTCAGACTGGTTCCCCGAAGGTTTTCTCACAATAAATATTGTTTTCAACTGAAGAACATACAGTTCTTGAAACTTCTGGGATCACACAGTGATGAATTGGTAATTCATTTAATACATCAACATAAAGCAACTTATAATTAATAATTGCGGCAACTCATAATTACAGCAGAAATACTTTATACATAATGTTGGACAATGGGGGGCCTTTGAGTCAAAAAGTCTGAAAACCGCTGCTTGAAGAGCTGAAACTGAGATGGACTCACCGTGCCGGTACTGAAGCGGAAACTGATGAGCAGAAGGATCTGAGCAACTAAAATGGCAAATGCCAAGTTGGCATGAATATGGTAACGCTGGTTACGGATGGTGCTGACAGATCTGTACACACAGAAAAAAAGGTACGAATTTGAAATGGTAATGGTGGAGAAACACCAAAGGCTTTTAGTGCTTAATTCAATGATATCACGTTATCATATTAAAAAATCTAAAAGGAGCTGAGAAGTTTAATCACATATATATAAAACTTTATAATAAAAGATTATAACCATGCATGTTCACAAATCAGTATGGGCTACTTACGACAACACAGCAAAGGTCACCAGGGTAATTGCCAGGCAGAATATAGAAATAGAGCAGCCAATGTAACTAATAGCAGACAGCGCCACCTTGTGGGCCTTTGAGAGCTGCGGTGGAGACAAATGTGACAGCACAGGCAATGAGATGATGAAAAGATCTGAATTTGAGAGTAAAACACAGTACTGAAGGGGGTTAAATGAGTTGAAAACCCCAGATGTTACTGCATATAAGAAACACTGAATACCACAGCAACAATTCACTGATTGTAAAGTCAAAGGTTACCAATGACCAGCTGTACTTGGATTGACGTTCCCATAATATTAACTGACTTGAAAGTTTCAACATCATTTCATCAGAACAAACCTGCCTGAGTCTGACATCAATCCAATCAATCAAATCATTTCTTGGAACAAAATATTTTTCTTAAAGAGCACTAACTATTTGCAGACTATGTGTGTTAGTAGGCTGGTCAGAGGGGGTTTTCCTGTGGACCACTTAAGGTAGACAAACGGCTGAGAAAGGATGAACAGTAACAAGCTTGATTTACATATCAAATATACATAAGCATCTACATATTCAGCACATTAACCCTGAATATTTCTCTTACATATAACTTGTAATACACTACCGATCAAAAGTTTTGGGTTAGCAATATTTTACTTGAAATTAATACATTTATTCAGCAAGAATGCAAGTGACAGCGAAGACATTTTTAATGTTTATTTAACAAAATATTTATATTTCAAATAAATGCTGTTCTTTTGAACTTTATATTCATCAAAGAATCCTGAAAATAATGTATCATGATTTCAACGATAATATTTTTATCAGTACAACTGCTGTGAAAAGTTATTGAGCACCACATCAGCATTTGATTTATAAAAGACCATGTGACACAGGAACTAATTTGAAAACAGTTACTTTAAATTGTAATAATATTTTACAATATTACTGTTTTTACTGTATTTTTGATCAAATAAATGCAGCATTGATGAGCATAAAAGACTTTCAAAAACATTAAAAAAAAACAAAAAACATTACTAACCCCAAACCCAAAGAAGTGTACATGGCACATCACAGTTAATTACCATAAAATATTACTACTAAAACTGGTGCTAAACTAAACTTTAAACTAATTTATTGCAATTTGTTTTTAAAACGAATGGCTTAGTCTGTACTTCCACAACTGAAGATGTGCTATTAACTGCTTCAAACCATCTAAATTTCGAAACACTGACATTATTGAGCCTTGTTTGCTGGCATCAGATGACTTGGTCTTGGTTCGCACTTTTAAGCACTGATTGGAAACAGAAGGTTCATAAATGTTTAAAAACTGCAAAACACAATTTGATTTTGCCCATCACAACTTAAATAGATTGAGTGTGTAAAAGGTTATAAAAACAAATTTACCACTGTTGTTCGGCGCAAAAACCGCTTATTAACAGATTCCCATGATATGATCCCTTAAAACCACCTGGTGGTAAAGAGTGATCAGATTTATTCCCCAACATCCGTCAGGATATAGAGCTCCATTGTTACGGTTCCTCTAACCCAGTGCCAGTAAATGGCACTCAGTGTTGCGTCTGCACGTCAGGCCCATTGGCAGTTGTTTCCCCCCATAATTCTATTTCCGTGCGTGGGTTCGATCGTACATTAACTCCGCTTCCTGCCTTGTGATTATCGCGGGCCCAGAATATCGAGGATCTGGAGAGCGGTGGAGAAAGCACGATTTCCTCCAGGCTTGAAGTAGTGAGGTGAGCCGCTAATTGAGGCCCCGGCAGAGGCGGGCATTAGCATCAAAGCTCCAAAGGAGATAATTACATGACTGAGCGAGGACAGATTTTCTCAACAAACACATGCAGATGATAGATGCGGAAGAGCCAGGCTGCACCTGGCTGCCTCGGTTTGGCTCACGCACCATCGAAGAACGGACCTCGAAACGGCAATCTGCCTTCGTGTGAAGCAATACGTCTCTCATCTTCAAAAACATGTCCCTACTTAGTGAGTACGTCTTGCTGACAGCATCTTTAGCCTGACTTAAATTCGCTCTTTAGCTCTCTTTAAATAAATCAACAGGACAAGGGTTACCAAAATATCATGCTGTGCTTGTCGTTCTGTATTTCAAAGGCAGATGTTATTTACAAGCTTTCTCTGACAGATGACAATCCATTTGTCCACCCAAACCCGGCCCACAGTCCTCGTCCCACACAGTTTCTGACTAGCGGCTTCCCCTGAGACTCTTTCACAAACGATGAGTTTCGAATGAACTAGAAACAAAATCCTGCACGTCACCCTTGGAGAAGCGTCTCAACTGCGTCCAAACTGTCTTCTCTAGTTAAGCTCTGCTGCTGATTTACAGAGAATCTCAGCCAATCAAAACCTCAAGCCCTGCAAGCTGCTGGCTCGCTGCGGACGAGAGACACAGTCAGCATCGCATTCATCGCAGTTCCTTGGTGTTTTCAAAGATCCCTACTGGGATATGACCTAAATTCTCAATCAAGGTATCTTGAGAAGTTACACTAACATCAGGGTTCGCTGCCAGTTTTTGTACTATATGGGCATATTTCTAGAAATCAGCTTAGATGAGACTTAGGCAGTCAGATATAGACGTCACGGACCTAGCGCCTTCAGAAAGCTGGTACTGCTTGAGCTTTTATCAGTAAAGCAGGATTCAGTACTCTTGTTTACAGTAAAACCAAATTAGAAATAAGAGCAGAGATTAAATGCATGCTTTCATCTAAATCGGGCAATTTTGCATTCAAAAAGAAGATGAAGCCTGATGGAATGTAGGAAATTCAAAAGTATTGAATTGCATTGTACTGTATGAGCACCGGCGGAATTTTGAACGCACAGGTTGCACATGGACATTTAAAGTCCCCAAGTCAAGTTTTTAATGTTGTTTACATGTATATGTGGTATTTTTAATATGTTTCAAGATAAACCATGTGCAAATTCATGTCAACACCAATGCTGAGCATTTCCCCTTTAAAACTTCAGTGAAAGAAAGGCAGTCTCAAACTCGCGGTTTGAAATTACTGGTGTCTGTGATGTCACAAACAACCTTGTAACCAATCAAGTCGATGTGCCAGCGGTCTTTAGCATATCATTAACAGTGAACTAGCAGGGGTGTCTCGAAAGAAGCCAGGGTTTCTGTTGATATGAAAAATAGTGTATATTAAGCAAAATGGTGGATGTATGATGTTTATTACGATGTTATGCTCACTTCCGGCACTGGAGCAAGCTGACTGCTGGCTGCAACAGCTCTTACCCCCTTACTCTTCTTTTCTCTGTTTTTTAGCTACTTAGACATTTTATTTTTGTATATTTTTGTACAAATCTTATTTAATACTCTGCATTACTTGGCCTGCCACTTTTCTCGGATTTCACTTTAGTTTTGGTCATTTGCGCGAATCACGCGCACGGGCACGTCGGAGCCCTTGTGTCCATTGTTTACAGCAGGGAACAGCTGATCGCGCTGAGGAGCGCAATAATTCTCCCTCGCGACAAACATATGATCCCCGCTGAGCTGCTTCGGAAGACTTGCCGAGGACGCTGTGCGGGAAGGAAACTCCGGGAAAAGAAGAGAGGCTTTAGACCTGCTCTCCCCTCCGTCATCATGGGAAATGTGAGATCTCTTCCCAACAACATTGACAAGGTGGCGGCGCTTACTCGGCACCAGCGGGAGTATAGAAAGTGTTGCATCCTTGTGTTTATGGAAACCTGGTTAACTCCTCATATCTCGGACTCCGACGTTACATTGGATTATTTTCATCTGCTGCGGGCGGACAGGACTGAGGACAGCGGTAAGAGGAAAGGAGGAGGTCTGGCTGCGTTTGTTAATGAGAGATGGTGTAAACCAGGACATTGTACGGTGAAAATGGAACTGTGTAACAGGAACATTTAACTGTTGGTGGTTAGCATGAGGCCAAACTATCTGCCACGGGAGTTTACGCACGCTATTGTGATAGCCGTGTATGTGCCCCCCTCTGCTAACACGAACACTGCCTGTGATACACTGCTCTCTATGACCAGCAGCCTGCAGACACAGCACCCACAGACTCTCTTCCTCATCTCTGGGGGCTTCAACCATGCACCCCCCTCCTCTGTGTTGCCAACTTTCACACAGTATATAACCTGTCCCAAGAGAGACAATAAAACACTGGACTTATTTTATGCCAACTCCAAGGAGGCATGCTCCCCATCCCCCCTCCCTCCCCTTGGCAGAGCTGATCACAACATTGTCCATTTACAGCCTGTGTATAAACCTGTAGTGCACAGGCAGCTAGTGGGGCCCCGTGTGGTGAAGAGGTGGACTACTCAGAGCGAGGAGGCTCTGAGGGACTGCTTCGACACTACTGTGTCTACTGAGTTTTGTGACCCACATGAGGAGGACATCAATGCAATCACAGACGCTATAACGGACAACGGCAACGCCAGCTACAAGAGGAAGATGGAGGAGCGGCTGCAGCAGCAGAACATCAGGGGGGGTGTGGAGGAGCCTAAAAACCATCTCAGGCTTCAAAGCACCCCACTCTCAGGCTGAGGGTTACATGCAATGGGTTAACGACTTGAACCATTACTTTAACCGGTTTGACCAGTTATCCCCTGCTCCAAATACCTCAGCAGCTTCAGGCCAGTGGCTCTCACGTCACATCTGATGAAGACACTGGAGAGACTGGTCCAGGCCCACCTTCGCTCTGAGGTGACCTCAGTGATGGACCCGCTGCAGTTTGCCTACCGATCTGGGATCAGAGTGGAGGATGCTGTGATCTACCTACAACACCGTGCTCTAACTCACCTGGAGAAGCCCGGCAGCTCTGTGAGGATTCTGTTCTTCGACTACTCCATTCAACACCATTCAGCCAGTGCTTTTGAGAGGCAAGCTGGAGCGGGCTGGAGTGGACTTACATCTGGCTGAGTGGATCCTGGACTATCTGACAAACAGGTCCCAGTTCACGGGACTGTGTGTCTGAACCCTTGCAGTGTGGGTCCCTCCCAGGGCATGGTGCTCACGCCATTTTTCTTCACCCTCTACACTGCAGATTTCAGACACAACACTGACGGCTGTGTCCTGCTCAAGTTCTCTGACGACTCCGCTGTCGTTGGCTTGATCAGCGATGACGATGACACGGAGTACAGAAAACTGGCACAGGACTTTGTGGACTGGTGTCGACCAAACCACCTCCTTATCAACACAGGGAAGACCAAGGAGATGGTGGTGGTCTGCTCCCTCACCGGTGAACATCCAGGGTATGGACATTGACAGAGTGGACTCTTATGAGTACCTGAGTGCTCACCTGAACCATAAACTGGACTGGACTCTCAACACAGACGCATTGTACAGGAAGGGTCAGAGCAGGCTCTACCTTCTGAGGACACTGAGATCTTTTGGAGTGCAGGGGGCGCTCCTGAAGACTTTCTTTCTTTTTTGGTGGCATCAGCCATCCTGTACTGTGTGTCTGCTGGAGCAGCAGCATCACTGAGAGGGAGAGGAAGAAGGTGGACAAGATCATCAGGAAGTCCAGCTCTGTCCTAGGCTGTCCTTTGGACTCGGTGCAGAAGGTGGGTGACAGAAGGGTTCTGGCAAAACTGTCATCTATGCTGGACCATGAGTCACACCCCCTGCCGGACACACTCTGCAGAGCAGCTTCAGTGACAGACTGCGCCACCCTCGGTTTGTGAAGGTGAGATTCCGCAGGTCTTCCTGCTGCAGTCAGACTTCACAATGAACACTGCTAACATAAAACTCTTTTTACTGTGCAATATTTATACAAGAAATATGCCATCTCACTGTTTTCTTGAAACGTTGTTTTGTTGAGACGTGCAATAGCATTAGCATAATTTTTCACCCACTTATGTACGGTTGATTTTGGTTTATTTATTTATTTTGGCTTCGCTGTTTTTTTTTTATCTTAATGTGTGTGATACTGCTATTCTCCCTGCTGTTGCTAAATAAAATTTCCCCACTGTGGGACAAATAAAGGCTTTACGTACTTATGATGAACTCCACGTTTTTAGTTGTTAAAAGCGTTTGTAAGGATACTGATTGTTAGAAGGCTGCTGTCTGACTCTGATATGGCAAACGCGGAACATGGTTTGCATAACATTAGCAACAAAAATTAAAATGATTAAAACTATTGTGTAAGAGGGGCTTTCATTTTTTTAGTTTATCCACAGGGTGGCAACCGTGCCCTGGGGGCGTTGATTCAAGGTAGTCAAAGAAAAGCTGCATAAACAGAACAGACCAGAATGCATGCAATATACATTGACAATGGAGGCCTATATAGACTACAAGTACCCTCATTTGTACAACTCTAGCATGCAAGAATGCAAAGATATTTGTATGGTAACTCATGTCAAGAGATTGCTCAAAACGGCTGTCAAGTGATATATACTTTACAAGGCTGTGCACGTAATAAAATGAAGTATACCCAGGGCTTTCTACCAAACACATAAAATTTTCCGATACATAAGACATAACGTCTCACTTTGTTTATGATACAATGATACACATTCTCAAGAAATTTTTGCTATAATAAATTGAATTTAAAAAAAACATTATGATTTTGCCCCTTGGATCATGTAAAACTTAAAGACTCAAAAAGAGCTGCAAAGTTCTTGAATCATTTGAATCAACCTAATTTTTTTCCAAAGTGCAAGATGGGTGGTAATTCATCTAGCACAAAATAAAACTGGCAGCAGACATTGAATGACATTGAGAGTGCCTCACCTCCATGGGAACCACTTGCATAAGGATGGCGAAGTTTGTCAGATGGTTACACAAGCAAATGGAGAAGGACAGGTTTCCATCAGCTCTCACACACCCCTCATTGGACCACACACCCTCCTTGGAGCTGAAACATACACACACACACATATATTATCCAGGTTTAATTGAGCATTACAGTTGCTGGAGTTATTCATTGTTTATATTGAAACCATACGCACTCACACCCTTGTCCACCGTTATTGGAATTACCAGAGAGTTATTAATCAAATCTGATCTAAACTAAATCAAAACTAACATAAGATCCCATTAATCTCAGTTAGAGCAAATATTCCAGCTTCATCACTCCATTATGGATACAGTCATTTATTAAATAGCCGCATGGGAGATGGAGCAAACAAGCATGAGAAAGAGTGAGAGAGAGAGAAAAGACAAGGGAGGAAGGGATCCCACTCCAAATCAAACATGCTCTATTTCAAATTATTCACATTTTTCACATGATCCTAATATTGACTTCGTTACTTGGCCTTAAGTGATTTTTCGGGTATAGCTATTATGGTATAAAATTGCATTTTATCAACAACAGACTTCCATGATTTCTAACAGACTCGTTTGAATGAAGAATTGGAAAAAGACTGAAAGGTTAAGATTGCAAGATCAATTAGAATACTGACATTTCTACTCATGAAAGATTGTCCAAATGAAAATGTTTAAAATGATGGATGTCATGATGTGGATGTGCAAGATGACATAAAGGTAACCTAGTGTATTTCTGGCCCTTGAATGGGTAAAGGATATCAGTGGGACATACATAGAAGACACTCATATTGATATATTAAAGCACTTCCTGACAAGGTTTAACAGGAAACGTGAAATGAGACACATTAAAATAACAGATGGAGAGAGAGATAGACGGAGGAGAGAGAATATACAGGAAGGACTGCATAAATATCTCTGAGAAGTGAGATTGAAGATGAAAGTTGGGACATCCTTAAATGGCTAAAAATGTAACGCACTGCATAACACATAGTACTATATTGCAATCTTAATCATTTTAACAGAAAAGTATGTAAAAATCCTACAGTAAAACTGTTAACTAAGTTATAAAAATAACAGTTTTATATTTAAAGTACTGTTAAAAGTTAGTAAAAGAAATCTTTAAATAAAAAAAAAAAAAAAACAGTAAATGGACATGTGTGACACAATAACATATGATTTCATATTTTATTTAAATAGTTTCTTTTTTTATTACGGTTTTAATCAGTATATATTTTAAAGTACACAGCAGATTTTAGAAGTTAATAGTAAGTTAGCATAACACCATATCGGGTAAGAAAAACATGGCTATGGACTATAAAATATATAACAACTAAAATGGCATTTCAAAATGCTAGTGACTATATTTTTTCCCATAAATATATACATTTCCCTTGGATTTATTCTTCTAGGTCTTTAAGATCAATATGGTTACATTCTTGCGAATTACAAACTGTTAAATATGAAACATTTGTGTGCATAAAGAAGCACTTGAAGCTGTGAGACCAACCTGTAGTCCAGGAAAGCACAGTACAGGAACACTTTATTACTGTGGTTTAAGGCCAGGAGCTGCTGTTCTTTACTCTGAAAGACAGGAAACCAGCACAATTAAGAATGAAACATCATAGCTGTTATGTCCTATTACAGTACAGTCCTACTTAAGGTGCAATTACATTAGTATGCATATAAAAGTCCCTGATCAGTAGCGCAGAGATTGATGCAGTGCTCACACAGAAGTCCCTTTCAAGCCAAGCAGCTTTTGGTTGGTAAGTGCAGTGTATTCAAATGACTTCACGTAAAACTCCTGATCGTGCAAATTCCTGTTGGAAAGACTTGATTTTGCCCATTAAATTTTGTTGAGAAATGGTAAATGTGACCATCATTCAATACGAAAGGTTCACTCCGTCAAGTCAAGTCAAGTCAAGTCACCTTTATTTACATAGCGCTTTTTACAATGCAAATTGTGGCAAAGCAGCTTTACATTAATAATTGGCAAATAATTTTGGCTGCACAGCAGCTCCTAAATAAATTGTGTCATTGTGCAGCTTATTCAATATATTATTGATTCATTCCATTGCAAATATCAATAGTTATTAGTCTAGTTAATTTATGTATATCAGCACTGCAGAAAACAGTGATGTAATCGTCCGGCTCAGCTCAGTTCGCATACAACGGCGCCAATGCAGGCATATCAAAAACACTGCTGAATATCAAGCAAGTGTCCCCAACGTAAGCAAGCCAAAGGCAACAGCGGCAAGGAACCAAAACTCCAACAAATGGAGAAAAAAACCTTGGGAGAAACCAGGCTTAGTCGGGGGGCCAGTTCTCCTCTGGCCAACAGTGAACACTTGCCCGATACTCAGGCAGAGTTACGGGTCATTAAACCGATTTGGAATCGCAACAGTCAAAATATTTAATCTAGTTCCATCTAGTTTAAGATCTCTTTGATCACGCCGGTATGGGACGGTTTGTTGGGATTTGTTGTCCATCACACTAGAGGTTTGAGACAAGTGTTGCAGTATCAGTGATTAACATACAACCCACAGTCAATATCACTAAATATTTCAAAACCTGCACACATACATGCACATTCCCTTCAAATAAATAGATACGTTCAGAAACAAGAACACTTTGCATCTCCTCTTAATAGTCAGTCTCACAGAATATCCATGCCTACATGAAGGACACGATGGGCCATATTTACTAAACAGTGCAAATTAGCGTTGAGTCGCAAATAAGCAGATCTGATGCTCATCAGCTCATTAATTGTTTTTTATTTTTTTTAATTCAAACACTAAAACTTAAATATATTCTAGATTTATTAGACAAAGTAAAATATTCATATTCATTTTGATAATTACAGCTTGCAGCTCATCGAAAAAAAAATCAGTATCTCAAATTATTAGAATATTTCCTAAGATAAATTAAAAAAGGATTTATAATACAAAATAAATTGAATTTCTGAAAAGTTTGTTCATTCTTGCTCTCAAGACTTGGTTGGGGCTCCTTTGGCACAAATTACTGCATCAATGTGGCGTTGCATTGAGGCAATCAACCTGTGGCACTGGTGTGGCATTATTGAAGCCCAGCTTGCTTTGATAGCAGTTGTATACAGTTACTTTCTGAAAAGAGCACATCGGGCTGGATTTCCTGAAGACATCTGTGCGGGGTGGCTCTTGATGCACTGACTCCAGCTTCAGTCCACTCTACTTGAAGCTCTCCTAAGTTCTTAAATCGGCTTCGCTTGACAATCTTCTCAAGCCTGCGGTCATCCCTTTTACTTGTACACCTTTTCTTACCTTTTCCCCATGACTGCTGTTGAGATTACTAACCTAGAACCAGTATTTATACCCTGAGAATGGTAATTTAATGGCACTTGAAAAAAAATAAGGAGTCTAGAAAATGTCACATTTTCACTTTCTTAAGTAAATGCTGAAAAATGTTGCATATATATATATATATATGAAGATTTAATAATAAGTAAAAATAACATGGATTGGCAAATGATATGTTCGGATAACATCTTATGTCAGTGTTTCCTCCATACAGTCATGTCCCAAAATGGGTTAAGACATGCTTTTTGGGGGGTGTAACCTCTTCAAATGATCCAGAACGCTGCTGAGCCCAAGAGAGCCCACGTCACACCCCTCTTCATCTCTCTGCACTGACTATCCCTTTCTGCTCGCATCAAGTTCAAAGCGCTGATGCTTGCTTACAGATCCACCACAGGCTCTGCACCTTCCTACCTCCACACACTGCTACAACGCTACGTCCCCACCAGAAGCCTGCGATCACTAAAGGAACGAAGGCTTGTGGTACCGTCACAGAGAGGCACAAAATCACTCTCCAGAACATTCTCCTTCACTGCTCCCTGCTGGTGGAATGATCTCCCTACATTCATCAGGAATGCAGAATCCCTGGCAATATTCAAGACAGCTGAAAACTCATCTCTTCCGTGTACACTTGATCCCCTCATAAAAAAAAAACCCTATCCTTCCCTTTTTCCCTTCCTACTCTAGCTTATGGTACTGAGCAATGTATGAAACTTGTATTGTGAGCACTTCCTGTGTCTACTTGCCAATTCATGAAGAATCGCTTGTTTGTATTCCTCACTTGTAAGTCGCTTTGGATAAAAGTGCCTGCTAAATGACTAAATGTAAATGTAAATAATGCCACAAATACCAGTAAACTGACTAGCGCAAACATTAGTAAATCGTGTAGTGTGATTCATTTAAATATTTGTGTCTGAAAGGGAAACTCCTACAAATGCGTATGCCATAAGGTCAGCTGCAAAAACAACTCAGTCCATTCCTTTTCAGTGCTAATTTTGCACTGAATGTCTTTAGTAAATCCAGACAGTAGTTTTTTAATGCCAAAAGTGGGCTTGCGCTGGCACAAGCTGTTACTAAATCTGGCCCTATAAGGAATCAGGACGGAGTAAAGAACAGACCCATATTCCAGACAGGAATGGGAAAGAGTTGGTGGAGAGGATGAAGGATGTTCGGAAATGACTTAGAAACTACCTGTAGTATATCAACCAGTCAAAGCGGTGATCATTTCGGAGAGGAAATAACTGAGAGAATTAGGACATTCAAAATGTGATCCAGTTGTGGCTCTGTGTGACAGCAGATAAAAAGCGTTGAGGAACACTCAGGGTGACAAGTAAAATGATAGCTGATCTTAATGGTCGTAACAAATTATTGAAGAATGAATAGTCTATAATGGGGGTGGTGAACCTAGTGATTCATATTTCTTTTTTTAAGGGGCCATTTACACAACATCGTTTTCAACTAAAAACGTAATGCTTTTTAGCCGTTTTTGAAAACTTGACCGTCATTGTCTCTATGTAAACTACAAAAACGCAAATCATGCACATACATATTACATGTTCAGTTTATAGGCTGGCCTGGCATTTTTTGTCATTTTCACGGATCCGTGTGAACGGGGTTCGTTTTGACAATGTTGTCGTGTGTATGAGAAAAATGCAAAGAAAAAACTTTTCTGTTTTTAGTACATCATTGTCGTGTAAACGTACCCTAATTTTGCATTACTTGTATTGCTGGAATAAATGGTGTAAAGGATGACAGTGAGTTTCAGAGATGGAAATGTTTGTGATTGAAATGTAAATCATTTTGAGCACTCTTTTCACAATTTTTTGTTAAGCGAAACAAATGAAAACAGATCATAAATGAAGGGAATGATGTTTTACAGTCTAGATATGTAATCAATTTTATTTTTTAACAGGAAAATGTTAAAATGTAAAAATGCCTCATTAAAAACTGTTATTCGGAGAAATGTAACGTGCCCAATGCCCGATATGAATTTTATGTTAAAATATTGTCAAAATGATGTATTCATTTTTTGTAGCCTTTTTGTCATAGCATTGTTATATTAATATCATATCAAAGTTTACACACATTTTCCACTATTTTTTTTCGGTACAGCCATGTGAAAAAAAAAGAAAAGAATTTTTTTTCCCCAAAATCAAATAATTTTAGTGGTATCTATTTGAGATAAACTGTATCTAAATAAAATATGTGTTACGGTGAGTGTCCAGGGAAGACAAGTACGAGGAAAGAAAGCCCTGTAACTTTTAATAACATAAAGAGGAATCGGAACAAACACCACTAAACCAACAACAACGCCAAGACAAGACGAGACAGAAAAGGGTTAAGGAGACTAATCAAAGAAACACAGCTGAATACAAACTAACTAATAATGACACTAAATCAATGATCAAAGAAATCAGAGGGAAAACCAAACAAAGACAAATGGCAAAAGCAAACACACAGATTCCAAACACGGAGACATGTGACAATATGCTGCAAAGATAAGCTCGATTAGACAGAAAATCTGAGCCTTACTGACAGTGACAAGAGAGGAGCAGGTATGGGTGTGGTTCTCCTCTGCACTCCACAAAAGTTTCTATTGTCATCCTACTCTCTCTTTCTCTCTCTCTCACTAGGCCAAAATCTCATTACTAAAATAAGCAGGTACGTTTTACAGCTCCATCAGCACGTCTCTCTCTCTCTCTCTCTCTCTCTCCAGTCAAATGAACACAGATGGGGTTGGCTTGGTGTTTGCGGCTCCCCCCTGCCCCGCAGCACTAGGCACTTGCCAGAGAAGCGTGAAAGCACTCCAACACTTTATTAACAACAAAGGACTTGCAAAAGAGCACGCAGTATTGGAGGAGCTCCCTTTCTAACATATCCAAAGACACAGAGAGAATGAAATCACACTTAAAATGCACACAAAAACACAGGTAGGCGATTAAGTAAAGCCTTTTTATGATAAACGAGCCACAAGCTTGTACAGGTTTGGAATGAGTCCTTGAGTTCTAACTTTTATAGCCACAAAGAATTGTAGTGGTGAATATAATAGTAGGGGTTAAACGTTGGCTACATGTTATGTAACCTTAGATTTTGGGGGGTGCCTGGGGTATTTGGCAGCTGCTATGACATCATTCTCACAAGCCTATCAGATGGCAGCAGGTTGTGTAATCACACATCACGTCTATTCAGAGAGCCTGAGTGGCATGTGTTCATAATTAAGCAGAAAACACTCATCCCTGTCATGCCGTTGGAATGGTTGGAGCAGTCAACTCCGCCAACTGGTGCTTCAGTCTCTCTGCTGATTGGACGGCATGTGTAATTCCTAGCATATGCAAGCCTCTATATTGTCACTCAGAAGAATGTGGAGAATGACAATAACGTGAATATGAATCAACATTCTGGATCAAATTGACGGTCCTGGACAACAATCAAGGATAATAAGGCATGTAAGCTGGGTTGAGCCCTGCGGATTTGATTTAATATGGTTAAAATTTTACAAAATCACCAAAAGTCACAACAATTGAGCAAAATAGTTTCTTATTTAACCTGCCTCTCATCTCTTCTGTCAAAATATGAAACTTCTTCCACCAGATTGTGCCAGAGGTTAATATAAAACAACCTCACAGCTTTGCTCTATTTGGGTATTTTTCAAAGTTCCCCTGAAAGCTTCATGTGGGTGCCAAACTTCCTCGCAATTCACACCCGAGTGAGGGATCTCTATCCGTGTCATCGTTTGCTGGGGACCGTTTGAGGGTGGAGAGGGCACAGATGTGCTGGCTGTAACATCACTACATGGAAAAGGCTCAGCTTATGAATATAAATCAGAATGCTCACATATAATTTAACATAATAATCATAAATAAGTAATTCAAATAAATGTAATGCTGTTCAAAAGTTTGGGGACTGTACATTTTTTGTTGATAAAGAAGTCTCTAACGGTCACCAATGCTGCATTTATTTGATCAAAAACACAGTAAAAACTAAAATAAAATACTCAAAAATAGCTTATGTATCTTCTCAATTTACAATTTGCCTCAAAAAAAAAAATCAACAGCTCAGAGTGTGCATCCGAAGGTACGATAGAGTGGGAGTATTGTTTCCATACTTTTGGGACAGTAACTCTGATGCCTGCCTTGATGACTAACCCAGTGACTAACTGAAGGAAAATCTGAGCCCTAGCAATACAATAAATACTATATATTTCAGTTAATAAACACAAGAGCAAGCCTACAGAATTCCTCAGGTGTTAAATGAGTAATTGTCTGTTTTCTCAAAAATGTCAAAAAAAACCAAAACATTCAAACATTATATTCCATTTTCTGAAGCCATAAGATACAAGTTTAGTATTTTCATTTGTAAATATTCAGGATATAACCTTTTTTTGATTAACTGTTCCTTTAAATACTTATTTACCTATTCACATGATCTCTCTCTCACACACATACGCAAGAGCACATACTCAGAATCGCCTGCTAAACATCTCCTCACACATTCTCTCTGATTGAGACCAAACCCAGTTACACACCATATGAAACACGCTGCCGCTGGTTTTCTGAGGTATGCTGGTTAATGGCACTGCACTGGGGCATATTTAAAGAACTGCTCAATCTAAATAAAGCCTGGCTGGGCTAAATTTAAAAACACAGTTGCGTAGTCCAAGCTTAACAAAGAAGATAGATGTTGAAAAGTAAATGTAGGTTTTTGGTCTCTCCCGTTCTATTCACAGGCTCTGTAATTACATAGGTTTATGGACAGTCTGGGCTGTAATTTAGAGCAGCTGCTTCTGTACATGGTGAATACAAAGACTAATGCACTCGAAAAGTCAATGAAAAAGCAAAGACGTGTTCCATCGAAATCTTGGAAATGAGATCGGAATAGGAAATGTGACGAGCCACATTTGACCAAGTGCTACCCAAATAAAGCAGCATGGATGAATGCAAGCATTAACCACAAACTTCAATATCACCAATAAATTTGGAACAATATATGTTATTGTAATTGCATGAAGTTTAGAGCAGTGGTTCTCAAACTGGTTCCCAAACTTATGCGGCGTTTTGCCATTCATTTAATTATACTTTACCTTAAAACAACATTAAAACGTTTATTTCTAACAGTCAAAATGGCGCCTTTAGTGTAAAAATGGTAGTGCCTTTAAATATATGACATCCAATTAATCGATGTACTCGTGCAGTATATACATTTTGTAAATTTTCAACATTTTTGAAAAAAGTTACGGACTGCAGCTTTAAGTGAAGTACAGGTTAAACACAGCTCTATTTTGTTTTGTTTTCTATTTTGTTATATTGTTAGCTCTATTTTGCAGCAAAATACTAGTTACAACGAAAGCTAAAGCAGAAATGTTGTGCGTCTCCAAGCCAGACACAACAGTGTTTTTGTAATTGAACGAATCTGCTTTGAGTCATGGTCGCATTACAACCTCGGTTGTGAATTATTTTGTAATAATCCAATGGTCCGTCGTTAATTATTCCTTACCTGTATGCCCTTCAAACAACTCTAGCCACTCTAGATCGCTACTGAATGATATGAATGCGCTGAAGGCAAAAATGTAATGAGAAACAGTTTAAGAAACACATTGAGAGAGAACTAATTTTGAAAGTTAGATATGTGCATCCTTGCACATCTTTATAAATGTTGGTACATCCATGTGATAAGACTCGGCTGACGAAGAAGAGACTGAGGCTGTAAAAACATCTGCATAGGAGTTGTGCGTGGTGTGAGGAGAAACCCAATGAGGTGCTCAGAGGGTCAGCCAGTTGACAGACGACCTCCGGATCTCTGGAAAAAGCTAGAAAATTGTTGAAGTCTCTGTGGAATGCTAAAACCTGGATACAGTCAAGGCTAAATATGCAGTGAAACGTGCTCAGGTGATCATGTGGAGACATTTTAAGAGCTTAATGGTATTTCTATCATAATGTTGAAGAAAACACAAATTTGGAGAACTTGTTCACTGTAAATCATAATATGACAATGGCTTAAGAATAAAATGGTAAGAGCAACAAGGCGAGGCAGAACTAACAGTTTAAAGGTTATGTTTTCAGGCTTTCAGAGCAAAAGAGTGGCAGAGGGAAAGAAAGAGAAAGATATGGAGGGAGAAAAGGAGGAGGCCACACAATCCGCAGTCGTTAGCTACAACAGGATCGCTTCAGCCAGACCATCTGCAATAGATTATAACGATTCATCTGAGAAAGCGTGAGAGAGGGAGAGGGACGTCAGACCAACTGAAAGACACGTTCAGAGAAAGAATGGAGAAATGATGGTGAAAAAGAAAGAAGAGAGAGAGAGAATAAGGGATTGAGCCAATGAATAAGTAGGTGAGTGAATTAATGAATCAGTCAGCAGGTGAATGAGTGGTTGAATGAATCAATCAGTGAGTGAATAAGTGATTAAATTAAACAGTGAACGAGTGAATAAGTGATTGAATGAATCAGTCAATGAGTGAATGAATGATTAAATGAATCAGTCAAAGAGTGAATAAGTGATTAAATTAAACAGTCAACGAGTGAATGAGTGATTGAATGAATCAGTCAAAGTGTGAATGAATGATTAAATGAACCAGTCAATGAGTGAATGAGTGATTGAATGAATCAGTGAATGAGTGAATGAATGATTAAATCAATCAGTCAACGAGTGAATGAGTGATTGAATGAATCAGTCAATGAGTGAATGAATGATTAAATGAATCAGTCAAGGAGTGAATGAGTGATTGAATGAATCAGTCAAAGAGTGAATGAATGATTAAATGAATCAGTCAACGAGTGAATGAGTGATTGAATGAATCAGTCAATGAGTGAATGACTGGCTGAATGAATCAATGAGTGATTGGGTGAATCAATCAGCAAGTGAATGAGTGGTTGAATGAATCAGTCAATGAGTGAATGAATGATTAAATGAATCAGTCAAGGAGTGAATGAGTGATTGAATGAATCAGTCAATGAGTGAATGAATGATTAAATGAATCAGTCAACGAGTGAATAAGTGATTGAACGAATCAGTCAAAGAGTGAATGAATGATTAAATGAATCAGTCAATGAGTGAATGAGTGATTGAATGAATCAGTGAATGAGTGAATGAATGATTAAATGAATCAGTCAACGAGTGAATGAATGATTGAATGAATCAGTCAGAGAGTGAATGAATGATTAAATCAATCAGTCAACGAGTGAATGAGTGATTGAATGAATCAGTCAATGAGTGAATGACTGGCTGAATGAATCAATGAGTGATTGGGTGAATCAATCAGCAAGTGAATGAGTGGTTGAATGAATCAGTCAATGAGTGAATGAATGATTAAATCAATCAGTCAACGAGTGAATGAGTGATTGATTGAAAGAATCAGTCAATGAGTGATTGAATGAATCAGTCAATGAGTGAATGAGTGATTGAACGAATCAGTCAAAGAGTGAATGAATGATTAAATCAATCAGTCAACGAGTGAATGAGTGATTGAATGAATCAGTGAATGAGTGAATGAATGATTAAATCAATCAGTCAACGAGTGAATGAGTGATTGAATGAATCAGTCAAAGAGTGAATGAATGATTAAATGAATCAGTCAACGAGTGAATGAGTGATTGAATGAATCAGTCAATGAGTGAATGACTGGCTGAATGAATCAATGAGTGATTGGGTGAATCAATCAGCAAGTGAATGAGTGGTTGAATGAATCAGTCAATGAGTGAATGAATGATTAAATGAATCAGTCAACGAGTGAATGAGTGATTGAATGAATCAGTCAAAGAGTGAATGAATGATTAAATGAATCAGTCAACGAGTGAATGAGTGATTGAATGAATCAGTCAATGAGTGAATGACTGGCTGAATGAATCAATGAGTGATTGGGTGAATCAATCAGCAAGTGAATGAGTGGTTGAATGAATCAGTCAATGAGTGAATGAATGATTCAATGAATCAGTCAACGAGTGAATGAATGATTAAATGAATCAGTCAACAAGTGAATGAGTGATTGAATGAATCAGTCAATGAGTGAATGACTGGCTGAATGAATCAATGAATGATTGGGTGAATCAATCAGCAAGTGAATGAGTGGTTGAATGAATCAGTCAATGAGTGAATGACTGGCTGAATGAATCAATGAATGATTGGGTGAATCAATCAATGAGTGAATGACTGGCTGAATGAATCAGTGAGTGAGCGAATGAGTGATTGGGTGAATCAATCAGCAAGTGAATGAGTGGTTGAATGAAACTATCAGCGAGTGAATGAGTGAGTGAATGAAGCTGAGGGTGAGCAGCTATGTGGGTGAATGAACGAGTGAATTTGAGTATGTGAATGTGCAAGTAACTGAGTGAGTGAAGCAATGAATCAAGTGAATAGTCATGTTTTCACAGCTAGGCCAAAATTAAGTGTGCTAGTCCATGCCAGTCACGTTTTCACTTCTGGGGCTTGACTGTGCCTGTTCAGGGCTTCCTCAGGCCAATGGACAGGGGCTTTTGGCCCGCCAAATATAATCATCATAATTGTTTATTTGGTTTCATATTTCAAGTTAACTCTTTCCCAGCCATTGACAAGATTTCATGCCATTTTTGACACAATGCTTCCCACCCATTCATGAGTTTTATGCGAGCTACATGGTAGGGGCACAATTACACATCTTCTTAAATATTACAGAATCTTTAGATCCAAAAAAAGCAGTAGAAAATAGTGACAGACTGCTTATGAACAAGGCGATCATCAATCATTCAATGGCATATAAATCAAAACATTACCTCAAGAAACGTTTAACCCACAACGAGGTATATGACTGTGCAAGCTTCAGAGGTGTCGATGGAAACGATCTAATTTTCTCAGCTTTGTGTTCAAAATATTGCTTTTTGCTTTTTGCTTTTTTCATGAAACTTTTCCACATTTAATTGTTGATAAAAAAAAGCATGAAGCTAAAATGAAAGTTTTTTTTCTTCTTTTTTTTTAAAAAAAAGCAGAGGCTCTGTTGTTTCTTTTAATATATTGTATGTTCAGACATTCAGCAAAATATTCTGGGGGCCATGAAATTTTGGTGAAAATGATCAAACATGCTGGTGCTGGATGGCGACTTTAAAAAACAAAACAAAAAAAAAAAACATTGGCAGAGAAAGAGTTGATATGTCTGTCTCTTCCCAGTGCCTCTGTTGATAGCGGACTACCTGATATCCATATTTGGCCTTGCATCCACATTTGCCATAAATGACAAAGTAACTTTTTCTTTTAGTGAGCTCCCTCTGTGGCTCTGGCTCAAAGGATAACAACATAGTGAGACGGGAGAGATCGCTCAAACCTCCTCAGATCTAATGATTTACTGGCAAATTAATGGAAATGATCATCCCTTCATGAGAAATGTGACAAACATGAGAATGTATCAGTGTTTTTCTAAATGTACTCTTGGACTAAATGCACTAATAGAGTCGTTTTGCGCAGTCCTGTGATCACACGTAAACGGGAGAGATGCGAATGATTATGAAGTCTGATTATGAAGTTTCCCCTTGCTAGTGAAATGGTAGTGTGACATTTGTTCCAGGGAGATATGCCAAAGCGAGTTTTAGGGTAATGTTGTGAGGCTACTAGCGAGTGACCTACTGAGTGACTGGGTGAGCGAGGAACTGAGTGAGAAAAGGCATTTAAAGTGAGTGAGTTCAGACAGGAACAGGGTGTGGGAGTTATAAAAGCATCTGGCAGTGAGCTCTACTCATTATTGTTACTTTAAAAACCCCAACTGTACTAAGTAGACAACAAAAGTTCTACAGTCCTACAGTCACACATCAAAATGCATGTCAGACTTGGTGAGATGTTTTATAAGTTGTAATGCCATTAGTGCTGTGTGAATCTGAGATTAAAACTGAACCACAGCGGAAATACCTCCTGGACCAAAACTACTTGTGGTTGAGTAATTCACCCACACACATTTTTACTGGACACACAACCACAATCCCATGCACACAAATCCACAGCACAATGGATGATTACATTAATCCAGTCAAGGCTGATTCACATATATATATCGGATTTGGAGGTGCATCATATTAAAAAGAATAAACAGCCTCTAGTAATGTCTTTGATTAGCATAAACATACAAGTGCAAGTACAAGCTTGCACACAGCTCAACAGACGTGCGCTCATGCTCAGTATGCGTGGCGTCTCTGTTTTGTGTCCGCTCCGCTGAAACTTTATTAGATTGTAAAGGCAGTGAAAGCATGTCAGAAATCTTTTTTTAATCCTTATGATTTCGACACTGAGAATCGCCAGCATTCCTCATGAAATCACTCTTTCCATTTGTTCACCTTGTGCTATGTGTTCCAGCAGCGAGAGATGGGACAGGTGAGGAGAAGAGAGGGAAGAAAAGGAGTCGTGATTATGATTGCTCAATTGTAGCTTATGTTGCTGTCTATGTAGTTTAGGGATGGGACAGGATATTTGAGTAGTCAGCCAACAACTGACTAGTTGATTTAATATTTTAGTGGCAGTACTTTAGTGAATGAAAAAAACATTGCATCTTTAAATGACCACAGCTACAAAAAAAAATAAAAAAAATTACTAATTGCTACTAATTTGCTACAACCATTAAAGTACCTGTTTCATAGCAAATCCACAGCCTTAATACGTAATAAAGACAATTATTGACTTAAGTAATGGCTGTATGCAAATATTGTTCAAAACTTTGGGGTCAGAAAAAAATTATTTTATTCAGCAAGGATGCATTAAATTGAACAAAAGTGACAATAGACTTTCTCACTGTTACAAAAAAAAAGCTAAAATAAATGCTTTTGTTCTTTACTACTCATCAAAGAATATTTATTAAAAAAAAATAATAAATGTTCTTGAGCAACAGATCAGCATATCAGAATGATTTCGGAAGGATCATGCGACTGAAAACTGGAGTAATGATGCTGATAATTCAAATACAAATTAAAATAGTAAACAGTTATTGTGATACTATTTAACCTGTATTTTGCTCGACCAAATAAAACCTCGGTGAGCTATGAGACTTCTTAATTTTTTTTTTTACATTTTATCATTTGAAGATTTGTAAATCTCTAGTGTGGTTCAGAGACAATAAATCAACACAAGTCTTGCTCTGATAACAGAATTTACCGTGAGAACCACCGACACCCCAAAAAAAAACAGACAACATATAATTTAATTTCACTAATATTTAACAGTTGTTGAATCACTGTATCCAAAAAACAGACCATTATCTTAAAAATGGTCTAATCACAGTAATCCATCACTGACACTGTGACAAGAGTATTGATCTAGTGATTCAGCTCACACATTACTCATGAAACATGTCCTCTGTTCTGGACAGTCCTACACACAGGAAGCCAGTGTCCTGAGATTAATTAGACAGTCATTCAAACTATGACCTAAGGAAATTATAATGTCCGAGTGTCAATTTTCCTAACGTGCAAAATTACATACTTTCAATCCATACCAGTCATTGTAATTGAAACGTTTATTTTTTGATGGGATCCTGCACACGCATTCGCATCTGCATTTGAGTAGTGTTTCTGGCTTTACTCTTTTAGCATAATGATCTTTGTACAAAGACACACACATTTCCATCAACAAACATCACTGAAATAATCATCTCTCACAAAACCATAAAAAGCCAACAAAACAAACGTTTGTCTCTATAGTTACATGCATGCCAGCATGGTTTTCATTTGGAACACATTAAAAATGCTTTAAAAAGAACAATGAAAAAAGAAACAAGCACTTATTTAAATAGGTTTAAACATTTTCCTTTGATGTAATTACACTGTATATGAGTTGACTGAAAAAGTTTAACAGATCTTATGTAATGGTAAAGACCACAGCGAGCTGTCAAATGTGGGTTAGCTGATGGATAATGTGTGTAACGTGGTGTGTGAAATCCAATGCTATGGTGAACTCCTCACTGTTTTGTTTTTTGTTTTTTTTTTTAACAGCAAATACTCTCCCAAAACATGCTGTATTGGTTAACTTGTCTACATGCCATCTGTATCCATTTTTGATGGGTTTCCCATGGAAATTTGGCAGAAAGATATATCCTAGACTGAGTCTTACCATCTGTGCACACAGGCCAAATAAGCTCCTTGTTAAACCAAATCATCTTTCCCTTTTCAAAAGACCTCAAGGCTTATGGTTCCAGCGTTCGGAACCACTTTTCTTTTGGCTAAAAGCTCTCGCTGTTTCAGTACTGAAAAAAAAAAAAGAGTGTGAGGGATGATGCGAACCGAAATGGATTTCCATGGTTAGTCCTGACAAGTCTGAACTCTGAGGTTCTTGTGTAACACGGCTCACCAAAAGCAAAACCACAAACACAGCAGCAAAAAAAAAAAAAAAAGGTCTTTGAAAGTTTTCCTCCAACATATTAAGAATAATTTATAATATATAGGAAATTTAAAGGAATTATTCTAGTTAGACAAAAGTCTCTGAAGTAACCAAACAGATCACAAATAATGTTAAGAACAGGCTGTAACAAACGTCCTTCTCTCGTCAAGAACTTTACTTTCTACCAGTGGCTCAGTGCTGAATCTGCCAGGCCAGACTGGGTTATAAATATCAATTTATTATGTTAATTGCATTCGGTCTTTCTGATGTGCAGAAAGATGCGAGTACGTTCATTCAGAATGAGAATAAATAAAATGATGAACTTTCTGCTTGACCTTAAAGTCATTGTTGTACACGTTAGTCAAGCAAAATAAACTTCTTTAAATATGACCTGCCAAATGCACTAAATAAAAAACTATACACACAAATGCTCATTAGCACCCAAACTCTTGAATGAACATCAAAATGAACAAAATGAAGTGTTGGATCGATGTTCTCCTACCAGCTGATGCGTGAGGACGATCCGGATGAGCGGCTCAGTGGACAGGTTGAGTGACAGGGCAGGAGATGGCTCCACCTTCAGAGAAATAAGGTGACTGGCCATCTGGATCTTATGATCTTTATAATCCACCGCCTCATTTATCCTGCAGAGATGGACAGTCAGTTATTAGCCATACTTGAACTACCATCAACATTCCAGAATGAGCAAAGAAAATGATACTAATGACAGCTATCTGCAAATAACTAATATTCACACCAATAATAACAAATAACATATTATTAAGATGATAATAATAATCATAACTCTTACAGGTGGACGGTTCGACGCAGGTAAACACAGGGATGTTGATTTCAGACAAAATTATTTTTATTTTGTTTTTTATAGAACAGTTCAATAAATAAGAAGTAACTTACATTTTAGACACAATATCATCATTTACATTGTCTGTTTTTGTTCTGGCAATAAAAATGGCTCCAAACAAAGTGACAGAAGATTAGGCCTGGCTTCTTTCAGGACATTTAAGCAGCTTTTTATAAATGTACCCTATAAAAACTGTTGTGCAGCTTGAGACAAAACAATGGCACTGACGTACTTTAAGATGTGTCGGTACAAATTGCTTTTAGCTAAAACAACTCAAACATGCATTTTAGTTTAGGACTAGCTTAAGACTTGTCTGTGAAACTGGTGGTGAGTGTCACATGAGTATGCACATGGAAATGTAGTATTTTACTGTGTAGAATTTACCTTTTTTAACCGTACTTATTCAAAAGTACCTACTTAGAGATGCGATTTTGGAAGCAGCCTCAGTGTTTTTAAATAAATCGGTTGAATGAATGATTCAATGACACTTGTTTCCTTGGTGAAGGAATCAGCGTTTTTGAATTAATCGGAAAACTGAAAAATGTACAGACACTTGTCGCCACCTATTTCTAATAAGAAACTAGATAAGAACGTTTGGGGTGTGAGTGTGTGCGGTTTAGCTTGTAGATTGTACAGCAAAAACGTCCAAGTATCGTCGAGTTATGTTTATCACAGACCTTATTTTACTCATAAACTGAAAAACCCCATTATAAAAAGTCATAAGAAAATCTTGAGGGAACCACTGGCGAATTAGTCTACTGGGTTTTGATGTCACAAATACTGTAGAAGTCACTTTCAAAACAAGTATCTCTCTGTTGGTCTGCATAGCAAATTTGCATGACCACTTTGAACACGAGCAAAATATGCATGGGGAATACTGGTAAATGTGACCACGCCTTAACAATGTAACCCACCACTAATGCACAGACTGACAGTCTGTCTGGAATGTTGCATAACCAACAGCAAATTTAACATTTGGGTTTTCATAAATGTTTAGATGGTAATACAAAAATACCCTGCAGAATCTCTCAGCTCTTTTGTCCAGTGAAGTTACATAAAAAGAGGCCCACTGAGTCCTGGAGTTGTGCTAAAATAAATAAATTAAGTTAAATACTGATCACGGATGTGTTGAGATGAGAAGAGAGTGTTATCAGTCGGCTTAATGACTGGGAGTATCAGACACAGAGGCCCAGATGAGCGAGAACCACAGTGATAAGCCATGCTCAGAAGAACACAATGTACAACAGGAAACACACACATTTCACCTTGTTTGTAGAGGGCTGATTTTTTTGTAGTAGTTGTGCATTTTGTGGTAGAAAAGTCCCACGATCGTGGTCTGAGCTGCAAGGGGAAACAGACACAATTACCATTCGATCACACATATGTATGTGTGTTTTGAAGAATGTGTTGGGCTGCTGTTGAAATGCACAGAGGACAGACTCATTATCACAGATGCTGCATGTGCTCCTCTCAGTGCAGCTCTAATGGGAAAGATGTGTGTTCACACACACGCGGGAAGACTGCGATGGGTGTCCACCGCGTGTGTGAGGGAAATATGTTACACTCGATTTCAAAAAAATATTTTTGGTCATTAAAAACTAAATACACAGGGCTATTTCCCTTAGAGTTTAAAAACAACGCCAGTATTAACATGAAAACACAATCATTCGTATCACAATTTGACAACAGGATTTGAGTAAATAACCTTGTTAAATAATGTTAATAACTATTGTGGACCACTGGATATGGTAGTGTCTGAATTATCCCCGCACATGAACTAAATAAATAATTTACATTAAAATGGGTGCTGCTGTGATTCATGAAAGGTATAATTTACAGTATTAAAGTATTCTCCACATTCACAATTTTTGAGCAGAGAAACCAGTCAGAAGCATTTACATTAAACTAGGCCAATCATTAACAACAACCAGTTTGAAGCAAAGCAACTCACACATGCATGTTTTATTTCTCTTCACAGTGGCACGTGAAAATGAGTGCTGAAGAAATCCCCTGACACAAGTGTTTTTTTGTAAACTTCTTGATTAAGTGATGTCTAAAAAAGACAATAAAATGATTCAGCAATTTAGCTTCAAATGAATGTGCAGCCTACATGAAAAATTGGGCAAGCAGCTGCCCTGCACAACATGACCATTTAAATTTAAGAATTATTTAAATAAATATGATTTAATTTATGTATTATTTAATAAAACAAAATAAAACACAGTTGTCACGTCACAACCACAAAAACTAATTATATTAACAAAAATTGTTATTTTAGTATTAAGTAAATATATATATTTTTTTTTCCTCAGTTTTAGTATTTTTTACTTCAATGTAAACATATTTCAGTTACTTGCAAAGCAACTTTTCTAATGTTTTTTTTTCATCCAATATTAATATTTTATTTGAGCTTTATTTCAATTACCAAAACCAATTTTGAATAGTTTTAGTTTAAGTTATTAATAATCATATCAATCATGATTTTTTGCTCATATTAAATAATAATAATAATAAAAAACACCAGTGTTGCTTGTTTGCAGTTTCAGTAACTGTGAAACATGCTGTGGACTTTTACAACTTATTAGTGCGTTTACAGGTGTTAATGGACCAAATAAGCAATATCACTGTGTCCCAACGAACTCCTCTGAGTTGGGCCAATAACCTCACAAACCAAGGGGCAAAATCTCTTTACAAATGTTTTTATTAAGACTAAGAGAAACTTGGCGCAGCGGGATTACACGGCGATTCAATGCGCTCCTTCTCTTGCTGTCTTTAATTGGCGTATAAAAGCTCTGCTTGGTTCTGTTAATGAAGTGTACCATATGTCCGGCTGCACTGGAGAAGCAGTTCAATGGCACGCTAATGCCAGTGCTAGCGTTTATGTGCCATTTCTGATAATAGAGCTTTAATAGTTTATTAAAACTGTTTATAATGAACAGAGTGGGGCTAGGTTCAGCACCGTGCCAGAGGAGCTGAGGAGAGCTGACCCCAAAACGGTGTCAAACAAACAAAACGTTTAATGTCCTCATAATAACTGCCACCACATGGGAAACATTGCAACACTCAATCTTGCTCGCATTTATACATTAAAAAAATACGCAAGTGCATACACTTTCTCTGTTTTTCAGGCAACTCTGCTCTAAACTACTCCAAATTATATAACGCTTTCTCCTGGAGGGGCTTGTGAGATTGGCAGGTTTCATTAGAGAGCAGCAGGAAGTCATCAGAGTTGATTGCATTGTTTATTTGTTGTTTATGGGTAAAGAGGACAGACAACAAATAAATGTCCTTCATCCTCCTCATGGGAAAACAACGTGCTCTTTCACTGCAGCCTGAGGCGTATAAAAGCAATGAGATGTGTGTGCACACATTTACCCATAATTAAGGGTTAAATTGGGAAAGAATGATTCAGAACAATAACCTTCTATTCAAAAAGAAAACATGATTGGCAGTTTGTTTAGCAATCCATTCCTTGTCAGATGTCTACGCTCCAGTCCAGGTTTTGTTTGTTCCATTATGCACATTATAGTTAAACTGTGGTTTAGTAAGTGGAAAAGTATTTAAGTTTGTTACTTTAAGCGCAATTTATCCCATTAGTCAGTGGCGGATCATAGGCGACATAGCCAAGCACTGTTCTCTGGGGCGGCGCAGGATAGCCTGCACTCTTTTCTAGTGAAATCATAAAATAAAACCATATCAAACGCACTCTTTCTAGTAATAATCATGCACTAATATAAAACGCAATTATCAGGATTGTAGGGTTTGTGAGACATGGGCATACTCACACTGCGTTGTAAGGGCCTCTCCTGGTACTGAGATGTAACTCTTCCCTTGTGTGGGGAACCGGTAGCTGGGCAGATTGTAGTTCTGTGGGATCTTCATCAGAGAGTAATCTAGACACATTTGAAAAATTTGTTGAATAAAGTCATTATTTTTGTTTTGTTTTTGTGCACAAAAAGTATTCTTGTTGCTTCATAACATTAAGGTTGAAACACTGTAGTCACTATTTTTACTTTTCTGGACTGTGAATGTGGTAATTTTGTTGCTTTCTATTGAGGATAAACAAATCTCTTGGATTTCATCAAAAATACCTTAATTTGTGTTATGGATTTGGAACGACATGAGGTTACGACAGAAATTTCATTTTTGGGTGAACCAACCCTTTAAAAGACAGGTTTAACAGCATATTGGTTTTTGTGGCGATATCAAAATTGCCACAGAATTGTGCTATTTCACCAGTATTGATATAGAGTATCTTGACTATTGTAGAGCGCTGTCCGAATGAAGTTATGGGAAGTCTTTTCTCAACGTCTTCTCTTGGTCTTCGTGAATCATCCTTCTCTCCATTTCATCTGTGATCTTGTGGTTAATTATGTTTTATTCACTACATGTAACAGTTAAGTTCAATAATAGCTCAGACAAGCTGAAAGGTTTTCTCATGTGACCTCTGGTCCTCACAGAGTCTTATCAGAGCAAAGGGAGGATCAGAAAAAAGAGAGTTGACTGTGAAGCGTGGAATCTCAGAGAGCATAATTCAGAAATGAGACTTCAATGAGACTTGCACAGAGCAGATCAATAGATGTTACTGCCCTTGTCTAGTTCATTTAATGTCAAGTATTTTCAGAAGACATGATACGCATGCATGTTGCACTGTTAAAAATCTCGAAAACCGAAACAGTTCGTCCAACTGTTTCTTGTCAATTTCAGTCAATTAACTAAACGATTTGTTTGGTAATTCTTAGACAAATGTTTTATGAAAATGTCTGGGTAGGAGATGGGCTTAAATTAAATTCTGGCAAATGAAACATTCAAACACTTTTCAACACAAAAATTTATTTCAACATAAAAATTGATGAATGTAACGGAAAGCAACTTTTTAAAGTCACATTTCATGCCTCTAATTCCTTCACTCAGGCCCAACTGATAGACTCACCCTGTGTGCTGCATTCATGCATGTGTATTAGGTAGGCACCCCCCATGAGAATACTTGGACATGCTCCACATATCTCAAGCTAGCCATGTATGTAGAGGAAGGGAGGGAGAGTGAATTTCTAAGGATAGACATTCTGGAAATGGGAATTTGAAGAAGTATTTCAGAGCTTGCACTGACCTGCCACAGAACTCTTGCCTCCTACGGCCAGAGGAGCCTCTGAGTCTAGCGTGGACCGAAGTTTGGAGGCCATTTGTAGCATCACCTTATCCACAGTCTCCACCAGCCCATTGACCACTGGACTCAACTGCTAACCCCGATAAAAGACAATGTACATTACTCACTCACCAGCTCACTGAGGTTACACAAATAAGAACCTGCAGAACTCTACAAAATGAAATCCTTTTTGTTCAAACGAAGTGCTGAAATGTGGAAAAAGTGAGCCTATTTGTTTGGATCTACTCATGAATGGACAGATAGAATCTCTCTATCTATTCAATCATTAATCCATCCATTAAACGTACCTCATCGTCTTCTCTCCAGTCGCTAGCGGTTATGACCTCATCCACACTCTTAAGTAAAGACTACAAGACACAGAGCAGAATAAATGAGAGTTTAAAACATGTGTGGATTTTTTTTTCTCTCTCATTAAAACCAGAGATGTTCCTTCAGTGATTGTATATAAAGAGTGGGACCCATTTGTATGCTTTTTGTTTTGTGATTTCACCAGAATGAATAGAGGAAAAGCGTTAGATTGAAGCAACAATCAGTGTGAAGACTGCTCAGTGTGCACGAGTGGTATTCTGCCACGAATAACAAAGGCAACAAACACTCAGCATGACTTCAAAAACAATACATGCCAGTGCCAGATCACCTCTTATTTAACACAAACTAAAGAAATTAAACGATTGGTTCACTTTAAAATGAAAATCAACTGCTTCCATCCATCATAAAAGTACTTCACACGGCTCCGGAGGGGTAAGAAAAGGCCTTCTGAAGTGAAGGGTTTGTGTAAGAAAAATGTTTAACAAGTAAAATATCTAGCTTCCGCCAAATCGCCTTCCGTATTCAACTTACGAAGAAAGTGTAACACACCTCTAGTGACATCAGTTAAGCTTTTTTCCGTGAGTTGAATGCAGGTGGTCTGGCAGAAGCTAGATATTTTACTTCTACACAAACACATTGCTTCGCTTCAGAAGGGCTTCATCAACCCCCCCGGAGCAGTGTGGACTATGTTTATGATGAATGGATGCACTTTCTTCAGCTTCATACTCGTTGGTGCCATTCACTGCCATTATAAAGCTTGGATGTGTCTGGATATTTATTAATGCATCTCAGATTGTGTTCGTCTGAAAGAAGCTCAACATATACATCTAGGATGGCATGAGGGTAAGTAAATCTTGGGGTAATTTTCATTTTGAAGAGGAGTAATCTTTTAATACTGCACTAGTCAACTGCTTCCTTTGTATTTGATACATTCCTGCCATGAGATGTTTTAATAAGTGGTAGGGACAATCTCGGCCCTGGCATGACATGTCCCACCTGCAAATTACACCAATGTACACAACCGTTCACATGTTTGCATGTGGTGGCCCAATTTTTAAACGTTTTTGAAATAAGTAATTTCTTTGATCAAAAATATAGTAAAAAGAGTAATATTGTGAAAGAACATTACAATTGAAAAGAACTGTTTTCAATTTTAATATATTTTAAAATGTAATCTATTCCTGTGATGGCAAAGCTGTATTTTGTGTCACACGATCCTTCAGAAATCCTTCTAATATGCCGATTTGCAGCTCAAGAAACATTTATTATTGTCAGCAATGAAAACAGTTGTGCTACTTAATATTTTTGTGGAAACCATACGATATTATTTTCAGGATTCTGCGATGAATAGAAATGTCAAAAGAAAAGCATTTATCGGAAATATAAATATTATAATATTATCTATGCCTTTGCTGAACAAAAGCGTTTCAAAAAAATGAATTTTGACCCTGAATTTCTGAACTAAAGTGTATTTTTATTGTAAGTTAATACAATATTTTCATGACAAATTATAGTAACAGCATGACAAGAAACTAGATTTAACTAAATTAGATTTGAAGACGTTCCAAAGAGCATCTTGTGCTTAAATGAACAAGAACATCTGATCTTCTGTACAAATCATCACATAATTAATGTCACAAATATACTAATTTGATTAGTGTCCTAAAAATAGTGCAGAGCCTGACCTCAATGTTTCTTCGGGTTTGTAACAATCCTAAAAGTTTCTCTTTATTCTTATCTTTACCTGTGTAAGGTTGTTGGCGGTTTCCTGAGGTATAGTCTTGTTTGGAAGGTTAAACGACAGAGACTGAAGGAGGTCCAGTGCTTGCAACTGCATGGGTTCCTGAAGTCTCTGAATTTCGTCTGCCAGGTTTGTGGAGGCAGGTAGGGGCATCTCTGTGGTTCTCTGTAACGCACATGCAAGGTGGATGTGTCAACGGCACTGCATAAAATCACCCACAATCACATGTAACAGCGTTGTGTGGCTTGGACTTGAGATTCAAAATATAACAGCGTTCTTGTGGTTTGGTTTCCCATAATTTAATATAATAATTTCAACAACTTGCACCTGAATAGCTATTATTTGCCATTAAAATAATTTTATTGAATCATTTTCACATTTGTGAATGTCAATGTTAACAGCAAAATTAAATGGCACTTTTACTGGAACTTTCCAATGAAGTCTGGAGGAAATAACCTCCAGACTCGTTGTTCAAAGTCTTTTTTTTTTTCCATCCATACCCTACATGTGGCCATTATGGAAAATCTTAGATTTCCTTTCTGCCCCATTTTTCTACTTCTCTTGATCTCCTCAATAACAGCCAGTGTTGTCATTTGCGTTAGTGTTCAATCTCTGATTTCTTTCCATTTCCTCAGAGTCTGGGGGGAAACAATAGTTCCAAAAGAGCTGAATTTGTTTGTGTTTACAGCTTCGGCCTCCACCTCATTTCATGCTGGGTTCTTGTACGTCTGCCATGGGTGTGTGCGTCTGTGTGCATACGGACGTTCCCAGAGCGACGTCTGCGTCGACTTCATAACACCTAATCATCCAAGGGTGTGTGAGGTGTTGTCTGGGAGGCCGTGTTGTGTGCGTGTGATTGTCTGTGTACGTCCACTCCTTCATTTAATTACTGTGTGGGGAAGAAGTCTGAGCAGACAGATTGAGGGACTGTAAAAGGAGGCATGTCAAACACCGCTGAGAGCCTTTAGAGGATATGTCAGTGTCTTGAATGCCCAACTTAATTTACTATCATCCAAATGAAGTCAACAGTCTGCTATCAGTGACTGCTGTTCTCCATGCTCACATTTGCACAGCAGACCTTAAAGGTGTGTAATTATTTCAATAAGTTAAATACTTTCTCATAGCTTAATATGCTGTTAGGGGCCGTTCATACCGAACTGTGCTACTTTTCTATTGTTTTTCTACGTAAAAATACACTCGACAAATGTCTCTGACCACTGCACTTGCATCTAACATCTTTTGCGCTGTCAAAAAAAGAGCTTTGAGGAAACGCATCTCTAAAACTTGCTTTATTTTTTTTCCAACCCACTGCCATATGTCTCAAGTTTTTAAATACAAAAACACATTCTGCGTGAATGGCCGCTAAGTAAAGTAGACGGATTCCCTGTGAAAAATATTTGTTTGAGCAGCTCATCGAGCAAAATTAGCTCAACCAATGGCATGAGTTTGGGCCATGGTATCTCTGTTTGGTTGACCAATGGCAGACAGGGAGATGGTTACAGACAGAGAAATGATCGTGAACTAAAACTAAAACTTTATTTTTACTACTTTAAATAAGATAAACATTAACTGAAATTAAATAAAATATAAAGAAAATACTTAATTTTATTTATTTCAGCTAATTGCCAAAGCAACATCTCTCATTTATGTTTAATATAAATTCAAGTACTCAAAAAAAAAAGAAAAAAAGACAAAAACATACAACAAAATTACCAGAACATTGACTAAAATTTAAACAGAAAATATTAAATAAAATCTAATTAAAAATATTAACAATATCTATAATGGCCATGAATTCTACTTTTTTTAAAATTTAAACTCTTTGAATCTTAAACTCCAAAAACAGACTTCACTGTAGTTAATCTAGCCAGGCTAAAATGGTTTTGATTAAGGCTGATGAGTGAGAAATCCCATTATGTATTTGTGTTCTTTTCAGTGAACTCAATTAATCAGACTACCAAAGACAAACATATTTCATAATGAGATACTGGCGAATTCACCACAAGAACTTATTTTAACTTTCACTGAGAGCGAAGCGAGAGAGGTTAGTGTTTTCTCTCATTACAGATATATTTGCATTTACGTACACCAGTCTACTGCCCAGTGATATCTCTTAGGTAACTCTGGAATGATGAGTAATATGTGATGAAGTTGTATTTCTGCTGTTATTTCCCCAGGTTTTGGAGACACCAGTCTAGACTTATAAAAACAGATTCAGAAAGTGCAACGGCTGACCTCAGATCAGAAGAATTTACCTGTGACTGAGTATCTGTTGCAGCTGTGGCATTGATGGATGCTTCGGATGGGAAGGTGGACATCACATTCTCATCTGTGGTGGCAAAAAAATAAACAAATGAATGTGCAAAGAAAAGTGATAAGAGGAATAAATAAATTAAATGTAGTTATAATGTAAATTAATTGTAAAAAATAAAAAAATTCAAACTATTCAAATTAAATTCACAAAATATATCATTTTATAAAAATATATTATATTAATGTTATAATAATATATTAAAATTAAGGTTGGACCACTGTAGTAACTTGGACTATTTTAACGATGTCTTTACTAACTCTCTGGGCTTTGAAATTGGCAATTGTGCCAATTCTTAATTTGTGTTCCAAAGAAGAACACGACATGAGGATGAGTACTTAATGGCACAAATTTCATTTTTGTGTGAACTAACCCTTTGACAATAAATAAATAAGGATAATTATATAGGACAGTATAATTAAATAGAATATGTTAAACAAAAAAGGCAGAATGGGATCATTAAAAATTCGCACAATGATGCATAATAATTATTAAAACATCAAAACAGAGAAGCCATCATCTAAAGAGCTCTAAACAACTTCACTTCACCTGCTGGAAAGGCACATGTGAAACCTTTCCCAGAATGCACATGTCAGTTGCACTGAGGCTGGTTTATAGGGCCCCTGGCAAAGTAGCTCTCTAATGACTCTGTACTATGCCCCTCATTAGAGCCTATTACAGCTGGACGTGTGCAAAACAACAGTAGGTTTTCTCTTCTTCAACAACATGTTTTTTTTATCATTAACAAAAGCTCTTTATCTCTAACAGTAGCTAACAATCAGCATGCAAAGTGGATCTATGCCAGAAGTCAAAAGAGCTATGGATCGACACTTGTCAAATTACCAGTATATAATACGTCTTATGGATTTAAATTGTGAATTTGTGACCATAAAAATGTAAATAATTTACTTGAGACTATAAAAGATAGTAGTTCTTGCTGTTAGTTTATTAGAGATGGGGTATTGAATTTAAACATGATTTTACAGTTATGCATTTGGCAGATGCTTTTATTCGAACTTCGAAGTGACTTACATTGGATTTAAGGTATATGTTGTGTGTTCATGAGGAGAATTGTGTTGGGACAACTATTTTGAAACAAGAAGTCTGAACTGTTGTGCTCTGATGTAATGTGTGTAGGAACAGAAGTGAAAAGAGTAAACAACATGAAGTTTGCTGTTAGTGTCTCCTGTGCTTTATTGCTAGCACCATGTCCTACTGCAGGGGTGGCCAACGTTGGTCCTGGAGAGCCACAATCCTGCAGAGTTTAGCTCCAACCCTGATAAAAACTCACCTCCCTGTAGCTTTCTAGTAACCCGTAAGACCTTGATTAGCTTGTTCAGGTGTGTTTGATTAGGGTCGGAGCAAAAATTTGCAGGATTGTGGCTCTCCAGGACCGACGTTGGCCACCCCTGTCCTACTGTCTGACAAACACTTAATGATTAAAAGAGGAGAAAAAAATATGTGCCCAATTTACTTCTTCAGTAAATGTATCTGGTCTTAAAGGATGTTTTTCAAATATATTTATTGTAAAAGAAGGCAAAAAAACTGAATGAGAAAATCCATCACAGTCCAGGCTAGACATTCCAGATGACTGGACCAGTATTGTACCTAAAATAATTTCCGTTTATTGTATTAGTTATGGAAGAAAAAAAAAAACTCTCCTTTAGAAAGTAATTGAAAGGCATCCCTCCAAACTTTTCTTTTTGAATCGTCTGGTCTAAGAGGTCAAGGTTTGTCTGATTAGCATGGCCCTTAGATGCTGTAACTACGCCATCTGCATTTAGATGAATGGGAATGCTCACTGATAGCTTTCTCGAGGTGTTAAAGACCTGGTTGGCCTTGTCTCTGTTACTGATGAAGATGGAGACCATTTGCAGCCTTATTAGAGCTTCAATTTGTCTTTGCCACGCTAAAGACATCTTGCCTGCAAGAAACTTCAACCAGCTGCCTGAACGAGGTTCCAAACACTTTGTTTAAAGGAAAACAAAACCTCTGATATAAAACCCGTCCCATCGCCACATACATATAAGGTAAAGATATGCGCAGTTACAACCAAAGCCAACAAAACTGTCTTTGAGGACATGTTTAGGAACAAACATATAATGGTATTTCAACAGTGTTTCAATGTGGTTCGTTTTAGGAATGGTGGAATGTGGAGCGGTTTCTCAGAAGGAAATTGTCTTCAAATGCTTCTTCCTCTCTGTAATAAACCTGCACGCAGGGTAATAACTCCAGAGATATGACAAAAAAGCAAATCGGCAGCATCACAGATGTTTCTTTTCCAAACAGTTAAACAGAACGTTCTGAAACCCAACATTCTTGATCTGTGGATGAACACTAACATGCACCTTTTCTCTATATTAATCTAGGTGATGGTAAAGTGTTGTTGAGATTTGGAAAAGTGCTATACAGTTCAAATGTTTTTCAGCAGCCATTACTCTGTGTCACATGATCCTTCAGAAATCATTCTAATATGCTGATTTGGTGCTCAAGAAAAAAATCTTATCATTACAATTTAGCATGGCTTAATTGTTCAATTAAAGTGGCTTAATTGCTATTTGAATGAATAATTAGAGACAGAAATAACCAAGAATATTCAGGATATACTGAAAATCATGGAGAGCTACCATCTGCCAAGAGGCAAGTTGGGACAAGCTGGAGCCACCAAAGACCAAGTGCTAATTTGGGAAACCCTGACAACAATGGCTATGGCTGACAACTGCAGAGAAGCACATGGTTTGGGACAAGTGAAGGCTGCCGCAGAAAAAAATAAACGAATAAATAAATGAAATGATGATAACAGCAGATGTGAGTTACAATGAGCTCCATAATAACTCACCAATGGTTGCGTTGTAGTACATCCAGATATCCTGAGGGGACAGGGCCCTCTCCCAAATCACAAACTCATCGAAGGCACCTGTGGCATAGTGGCCGTAACTCCCAGTGTTTCCTGTGCCAATGACCAGATCGGCGTAGGGATCGCCATAGTCATGGGAAACACTTCCTTTGGGGTCTCCGACGCTGAATGTTCCATTAATGTAGACCTTCAACCCCTCCATTTGGGTCCATGTGAAGAGCACATGTGTCCAGAAGGGCCCTAGACAAAGCACAGAGAGTATAGCAGAGAGGGAACAAGCGAGCAAATGAAATTTCAAACAAAAAATAAATAAAACAATTGACTGTTTGGAAATACAGATAACAGTAATATTATTTCCAGATCTACTCGTGCTGTCTGGGTTCATAAAACACAAGTTTAAAATGAATTGAAACGGAGAGCCGGAGACAGCTTGTGGAATGGATTTCATCAGCTTATAATGAAGTCAATAAGACATGGTATACAGAAACTCTTAGTAGGACTGTCAATGGCTCATTTCATCTGTCCAGGGATAAAATGGCATATGGAGACTGTCTCATCACATCATCCCACTCAAGTCATAATGTTCTCTCTCTCGCTCTCTCTCGCTTTTTGAGGGATTGGGTCATGCTTTGGAAATACAAGTTTTAGTCTTGTGGACTAAATCCAGGGGTATCCTGTTCATGTTCTGACTGTATCCTAGAGGCCTTGGTGTACATTTATGAGCCATATTTAGTAACATTGACTGAACAAATACAAATGCTTCCGTAACATCTGTACATATATTTCAGAAAAATTATTAATTAATTTTAATTTATTAATTATTATATTAGTTTATTTCCTTCATTTACACTAGCATTAACAAGTTTGAGGAAAGATTAAAAAAAAAAAAGAAGTCTCTTATGCTCATCAAGGCTGCATATTACTGCAATAAAAACAGTAGCATTTTTAAAATTTATTAAAATTTTCTATTTGAATATATTTTAAAATGTAATTTATTTATACGATGTCAAATCTGAATTTTCAGCATCATTACCCCAGTCTTCAGTGTTACATGATCCTTCAGAAATCATTCTGACATGCTGATTTGGTCATTTGACAATAGAGCAGCATTTATTCAAAATGCTGGTATCATTATAAATGTCTTTACTGTCACTTTTGAACAATGTAATACGTTGTGGCTACATAATTTATTTATTTATTTTTTAAATCTTACTGACCCCAAACTTTTGGATGGGTGCATCTAATAACTAAACTTAGCAACCACCTCAATCCAAACAAGATCACATAGGTTAGAGAATCAGAAACATGCATACTGATGCCGTATTCTGGAACTGACACACATCGCCAAATGACTGACAAAATCTTAGATGAGAGATGAAAGAGAGATGATTAGTTTCTTAGTAGGCTGAGTGGTTTGTCATAAGCGACTTTTTCACTCGCACTTTCATTTTTTTTTTCGCCGTGAGATACAAATTTAAATCTGTCTAACAGAGAGAGTTTATTCTGAAGCCTAATGACTCAAGTACTTTGGACATCTGGATGTAATCATTATAATCATGCACAAAACTACATATTCAAAATATTTATGGTCAGACTGCAAGTGTAATTCCAAACCAGAATGTATTTCAAAATGTCCATGTGTGCAAAATTTCAAGATCATGGGAAACCTTTTTGGCTGTAGAGATAAGGCAAAATAATTTGGTTCCCCAAACATCTAAACACTTTCCATATCCTAAACTAAAATTTCCCCCGCACACTCAAATAATAACTACCTGGGAGTTTGATATGTGCTTTCCATGTCTTGGAGTCTCCTCTCGTGTAGAACTCCACGTATCCACCATGAGGGTTGGAGTAGACAGAGAAACCGCTTGAGACGATTTTACCTCCGGATGCAATCGCAAAACGAGACTGTTCCTCGTTGCTTTTCCAGAAGAAGGAGAACGTTATCCCTGTCCAGGAGTAACAGTTAAGTAAAGCTTGAGTGTTGAACACAATGTATTTTATCACAACTAACTAAGAAACTTGGAGGAAAATAATACTTTACATAGAATTAACAGGATGGGCTGTGATGTGATGCTCAAATAATTTCATTCATTTGTTCAAAATTTCAACATTTCTTTTAAACTATATTTATAATATATATTTTATTTCATGATCCTCGGGCTCGCATCAACCACCAAGCTCTTTTTCCGATGCGCACTGATCTAACTTAACAAAACAAAAGCTCCTTTATTAGATCCAGGCTGCTTCATTACAAACAACAGTCTTACTTTGGTCAAGCCCTGGAAAATAAATATAAATGCAACATATTCTCCTTTTTGCGAGCAAAAGAATGTGCACTGATGTGAGCAGATGAATAACAGATGATATCAGCTTTCACGCACAAAGTGCTTGATGTAAGTTGATATATTTGCTCTTGAGAAATATAAACTTAATTTTGACCCATTAGCCTTCATTACGTCATGTATAAACCTGAGCAACACATTACTCAACTGTCATACATCTATGACCGTATAAAGAGCACTTCTATAACAACAGAAAAGAGTGCATGAGGATGATAAAAACTCACCGGCTGGTCCACACAGAGTAGGATCACTTATGCAGGAGTCCTTATAGTTGCCAAAGTGAAGGAAAGTGGCCCCATTATCACCGCTCAGATAGATGCCCTTATTCACCATTCCTTCTACAATGTCTACACGGTGAAAGACCAACCAACAAGATTATAACACTTGCAATGAAACATTTCTAAGTTTATAATCACCTCCTCCAGCAATCTTTTGGGTGAATAATCATTGATAGCCTAACTGAAAGACAACAAAGTCTTTATGGGCTAATCCTAACCTTTTACCCATTTAGTAAAAATAAGAGCAGTTTGCTCCATCCTCTAAACAACAAGAGCAGATCTCCTGAATTATAAGGACCTAGGGAATTGAAAAGCCCCTATCTGAACAACTGAACTGCAGATGATTCACGACTGAAGTCTGAATTTTATCAATGGTAAGTTGTTCCTTTGCGAGGGCAGTGACTTTGGTCAATAAACTAATAAAAAGCCAGGATATATGGATCACTTTGGGAGCCGTAGCACAATCGCACCTCATGAATGGATGAGTTGAGAGAAGAGATGATGATGATGATGATGGAAAAGAGTGCTCAGTGAACGGCAGAAGACAGAGAGGAGACAGACTGAAGTGTGGAGCAAGTGAACAACAGTTGTACTGTGGGGGCAGAGAGATAAAGAGGTACAGACGACAGAGGACTGAACATCCATCTATGCAGTGAGATCCAGGGTATCGGCATGCCTTTGTGAACTAGATTTTGATTTTCAGATATACACTAAGAGGGGGCTCTGTATTACAAAATCTATTAATGCTGCCTTCATATGCTATCAGAATTATCATAAATTCAAGCTGCATTGGAAGCTTCACACGAAAACCCCATTAAATCAAAATGTTGAAATGAAAATTCATTTTAAAGTTACCAAATTGGGATGATCAGTAACCTTTCAAAATGGAGCTTGCAAGCTGTTGCAGTTTCATTCACAATCTGAGATACATTTAAAAATATCCTGGCTCTTCCAAGATTTATAGCGGTAGTGAACGGGGAACTGTTTTGAAGCCTCCCCAAAAATGCATCCATCCGTCATAAATATAATCCACACGGCTAAAGGGGGTTTATAAAGGCCTTCTGAAGCAAAGTGATTGGTTTTTGTAAAAAAAAATATCCTTATATAATATAAAAGGGCTGCCTCCTAATAGTCAACTAACCATTAGTTGGTTATTCACAGAAAAAAAAAATCCACAGGAAGTGGCGAAGTCCGTAAGGGACAGATTGTTAACGGCAGAAAATCCAAACATTCGCATATCACTCATCGACCTCAAATATGGTTTATCACTTGAAACATGTCAGTAGTAGCAACTTTACATCTCCGCTCGCTCTAACATTAGCCTAGTCCTAGATCAATTTTAAGTCCTAGCGCTATCATTAGGTGCATATCTCAGTCATACAGATAAGAGTAATGCAAACTGTGCTTTTATTTCTGTAAACTCACAATAACAGCAAAACGATGTGCATTTGTAAAATAACTGTTGTGTCGGTCTCAGTGAACTTGAGCACAAAATTAACCGAAACTCAGTGTATCCTTGCTTCACAAACATGAGAAATATATCTATAGAAAGCTTGAAATGTGTTGAAACGAACCAATTCAGGTGGAACTGAACTGTTCTCAGATTATGTAATCCATATGAAACATGCACTACTGCGAAGATGACGAGTCAGCATCGTTGTGCAGCCGAAAACACAGAAAACAAATTATTAAAATGTTTAGACAGTTCCCTATAAATAATTGTATAGGCAATTAAAAGCTGGTTATATGATTTATGGCTTATTAATGTAAACACGTGATTACTCGAATAATGGTTTAAATGAACGACTACTAGTCGAATAGAAAAATCTGTAGTCGGGGGCAGCCCTATATGATACATAATAAAATATCCATATATATATATATATATATATATAATAAAATATCCATACCATCCATATCCATACTAGCTTCCGGCAGACAGTCGTACGCATCTATTTGTGGCTGAAGAGTGAACGCTGACCTGAAATTTTTTCCTTACAAAACCCATTGCTTCACTTCAGAAGGCCATATGGATTATTTTTATGATGGATAGATAGGCTTCCAAACACATCCCCCAAATTTGGAAAAGCCAGGATATTTTTTAAATACATCTCAGATTGTGTTTGTTTGATAGAAGACTGTCATATACACATAGGATGTCTTGAGGGTGAGTAAATCATGTGATCATTTAAATTTTTAGGTGAGCTATCCCTTTATTTCATCATTTAGCAGACACTTTTATCCAAAGCGACTTACAAGGGGAGCAATCAGGGGTTAGGTGTCTTGCTCAAGGACACTTTAGTCATGGTATCAAAGATGGAGAGAGTGTTGTTTATTCACAATCCCCACTTTCAATTCCTGCCGGCGTGGGAATCGAACCGGCAACCTTCAGATTACAAGCCCGACTCCCTCACCACTAGGCCACGACTACCCTTTCATTTTAAAGTTACCAAGTTGGGAATATCTTTACATATATATTTTTAAAGAAATTAATACTTATGTTACAAATTCTGTAATTATGAACTTTTTTTAATATAATCTTGAACATAAAATATTAAGAAGAAAAATTGTTTTTAAAACTGATAATAATAATAAATGTTTCCTAAGGACCAAATCAGCATGGCTGCTGAAAATACAGCTTTGCCATCACAGGAATAAATGACATTTTATAATATTTTGAAGTCGAAAACAGTTATTTGAAATGATATGTTTTTTACTGTATTTTTGATAAATGCAATAAATAATGCAGCCCATGAAACAAAATCTTAGCTGTTGCACGGTGACACACTGCAGGACTGTTATACTAAATATAAGCACTCTTGCAGCGCTGCTCGACCAATCAGATTCAAATCGTTGTATAGTTGTCTTTTGGCCGGGACATTTGTTTTAAATGAACTGACATAACAAATCACAATGCAAACAGTAGATTTCCAAAATGGGGCAAGGTTTTCAAATGCAGTTTCACAAACACACTGGATCCAATAAATTCACTCGTAAAGCTTACGAAAGGTTTGATTTCAGTGAAGAGTGCCAAATTAAACAGCACTAAACAATTCATGTTTCTAATGTAAATGGTCATACATCAGAGTTTTTTTTGTCTATTTTCTCCTAACGATGTCTCGCTGATATAATGTCTACATGAATGTATAGGCCCTAATACTGTTCTCCGAGACCCTAGCTGTGTACTAAGCAGTGAGTGAACATGTGTGAGAGCCTCACCTACAGTGGCGGAAATGTTAGTGTAGGCAGAGTCATTGGTATACACAGAGGAAGAATTATGGGTAGTCAGGACAGTGTGGTTGTGGATTCTGACAGCTGTGATGGAGAGAATGTGGAAATAACAAAGAAAGTGAGACAGAAAATAAACATAAACAGGTGATTCAGCAACAGACACATGTACAAATGAGTATAGAGACATGAGAGAGACGTTGTGAGATACTCAGGCAGACATGGAGGACAAGATGACCATGTAACATTCAATGTAGAAGTGAGGTTTTAACATATCTTTCAGGTCCGCACATGGTGCCGAACATAAGTCTGAGAGGCCTAGAGAATTCCTCTCAGGCCTCCATTTGTTCTGAATTAGCCGGCACAGAACAAATGCCATACTGTACTTGTACTGGAAATATACTCCAGCTATGGAATGACGTGTGGATGTTTGTCTCACGTGCACAAAATGCTTATTTTTAACAGATCTGTTAACAAAGCGCGTTTCATAGTTCTCTGACTAGTGATGCATATTGGTGAGTTTGGTCCTCTAAAACTCCAAGTGACCTAGTAAATCACCGAGCGAAACCGTGCGCTTTTGACACCCTTAAATGTCACAGTCGTTTGTCTTCATCACAGCTGAGGTAATCATGCAAGTCCTCAAGTTTTTGAGTCAAATGAGCAAATCAGTTCATTTTAAGAACTGAAGACAGCTGCAAAGCCACAGAGATTTCTGCAACTAAGACGTGACCATAGAAGAATGTTAAACAGCTGTGGTGACAAGAAAGAAAGACAGAAAGACAGAAAGAAAGAAAGAAAGAAAGAAAGAAAGAAAGAAAGAAAGAAAGAAAGAAAGAAAGAAAGGCAGTTGTGACATGTTCACATACTTATCTTAGTCCCATTAACATGACCTGTTCTGTTCCCAATCTTGTCCAAAAGTCCGTGGATCCCTTCCACTGAATCCAGGGGCCAGTAGTGTGAAGCCGTGGCCAGCACCTGCAGGCCTGAGAACAACATACACACATCTATGCATGTTTATCACTGCAAACACTGTACACACAAATGAAAAAAACATTAACAAGAGTTTGTAGTTTCAATCCAGTATCATCCTTAAATGTTTTTGAGCTTCATTGTTTTATGTTATTCTTATTACAGAGTTATGGAAATGATCTTAAAACAGTTTTGATTTACCACTGGTTCAGTCCAGTTCAGACGGGTCCCTGCTGATCAATTTTGATTAAGTCTTTTAATTTAGGGTGCAATTTGGAAAATTCTGTAGTAACAAACATCCAGAGAAGTGCTGGACTGTAATGAAATATATATCTTAAGTCAAATCTTTGAATTTTCTATCAGCAATTTTAGTAGGTAATAATCTAAATATTTCTATAATGAAACTAATGTATTAAAATTCCATTAACTTGCAAAGCGATACATGGTCTTCTTAATTATTTATAATAAATAAATATATAGTTTTCTTTCTTTATTCATTTCCTATAGGTAACTGTGAATTGCCTGTAAACATGTCCTCATTTTGTGAGTTTCATAACATTTCACTGAGGCCAAAAGATGATCTCAATGGTGAATCAATTTTCCTCCATCAATAAAACGTATATTTTTTTTCTTTCTTTTTTTTTTTTTTTTTTACAAAACTAGATAAGTTCTAGAGCAGATTTCGAGCAGCAAGTGTTGTTGTGGATGGAGGAAGGAGGTTGGTCTCTATTTGTAGACAGTGAAAGGAACTTTAACGTTAAAAAAAAAAAAAAAAATCTGTCGTTTATCGCTGCGATTACAGGGACTTTTTCGGTGTTTCAGGACAAGAGAGGGGACATTAAAAAGACGACATCTCAAACATTTGTCTATAAAGCGTCAGTAAAGACAATTTTTATTTAAATAAAGGTCGCACTGAATTAAATTAACCTTTTAAATTCAACACAACTGAGGAAAAAAACATTCATCCACAGATTAATTTCTTACCGTTTATTAGTGAAGGCATAAAGTTAATCAAAACAACGAATTTTATCTAAATGCAGGCAAATGTACGTTTTTGCGACACATTTCTGCTAGTTCTGAGGAAAAAATGACCGTTACCTGGATGTTTTGACGGTGATACAGTGTCACTACGAACCTGAAAGAACTTTTAAAAACAACTTATGTTAAAACCACATCAAAACTTTATTAAAAACAAATGTTTCTTCAGTCCATTAAAATAATCTTACCTGAAATACGCTCAGGAGAGTCAGTAGGACTTTACAGTATATGAAGTCCATTGTTTAAGAGTTTTCAGCAACAAAAGAAAGTTACAAACTTCAAATCTATATTGCGCCGTTAATGGCAAACGAACAAATCATTGCGCTTTTATCAGAGTAAAGATATTCTAGGGTATTTTTCTAAGAAAAAAAAAGTTATGAGTGCGTCAGAATGTGACGTTCAAAATGACCCGCAGGAATAATGATCACTTGTTATCGGTAACTAAATTCAGAGTTTGTAATCCATCGTTTTAGAGTCCGTGTCGCACGCCGCGCTCGAGCTTTGATGAAGATGAAGAACAAGCGCTGAGCTCGCGCTCTCATCAGTGGGTTGAGCCCATTGGGCGGTGAACGCTACTACACAACTGTTTCCTATGGGACATGAAGTCGTTTTCCTGCAGGGGGCGCTTGCAGGCTCAAGAAAGCCAAAACATAGGCCCATTGATTCCCATTTTTATCTCAGGACATGTTTGTCTTAGTACTGATATTCGTACACCATCGTTACGGCATAATTCTGTTAATTGCAATAAACCTGACATTAGAAAGAATTCCGTTCCGTCAATCTCTATAACCTTATATAGTCATCACAATCAACAAAACACAACAGTGATTGGTCCATCCAGATCAGCGTTGAGAATAGTAACAGCTACCCGGTGACAGCATCTCCATAACTCTTCTCCAGCGATCTGGATTAACGTGTTTAAATTTCAATAGATTTTAACGTTTCTCAGTGTCATTATTCAGTTAACGTTAAAATCTATTGGAAATCCATAGAAAACAATTTAAAAACAATTTTTAAAATATTGAGTAATTTCCAGTACCATTCCAGCCACTTTTTCTTAACCTCTGGACGTGGAAATTATGTAATGATGCCTTTTTTTTTAGACTCAAAACACTATAAGGTAGGACTGCAGAGCTAAATAATAATAAAAAAAAAATACACATATATTTATATATATATATATACAGTACTGTGCAAAAGTTTTAGGCAGGTGTGAAAAAATGCTGTAAAGTAAGAATGCTTTCAAAAAGAAACTTGGTAATAGATTATATTTATCAATTAACAAAATGCAAAGTGAGTGAACAGAAGAAAAATCTAAATCAAATCCATATTTGGTGTGACCACCCTTTACCTTCAAAACAGCATCAATTCTTCAAGGTACACTTGCACAAAGTCAGGGATTTTGTAGGCATATAGTTAGGTGTATGATTAAACAATTATACCAAACAGGTGCTAATGATCATCAATTCAATATGTAGGTTGAAACACAATCATTAACTGAAACAGAAACAGCTGTGTAGGAGGAATAAAACTGGGTGAGGAACAGCCAAACTCAGCTAACAAGGTGAGGTTGCTGAAGACAGTTTACTGTCAAAAGTCATACACCATGGCAAGACTGAGCACAGCAACAAGACACAAGGTAGTTATACTGCATCAGCAAGGTCTCTCCCAGGCAGAAATTTCAAGGCAGACAGGGGTTTCCAGATGTGCTGTCCAAGCTCTTTTGAAGAAGCACAAAGAAACAGGCAACGTTGAGGACCGTAGACGCAGTGGTCGGCCAAGGAAACTTACTGCAGCAGATGAAAGACACATCATGCTTACTTCCCTTCGCAATCGGAAGATGTCGAGCAGTGCCATTAGCTCACAATTGGCAGAAAACAGTGGGACCCTGGTACACCCATCTACTGTCCGGAGAAGTCTGGTCAGAAGTGGCCTTCATGGAAGACTTGCGGCCAAAAAGCCATACCTCCGACGTGGAAACAAGGCCAAGCGACTCAACTATGCACGAAAACACAGGAACTGGGGTGCAGAAAAATGGCAGCAGGTGCTCTGGACTGATGAGTCAAAATTTGAAATATTTGGCTGTAGCAGAAGGCAGTTTGTTCGCCGAAGGGCTGGAGAGCGGTACACGAATGAGTGTCTGCAGGCAACAGTGAAGCATGGTGGAGGTTCCTTGCAAGTTTGGGGCTGCATTTCTGCAAATGGAGTTGGGGATTTGGTCAGAATTAATGGTATCCTCAATGCTGAGAAGTACAGGCAGATACTTATCCATCATGCAAGACCATCAGGGAGGCATCTGATTGGCCCCAAATTTATTCTGCAGCATGACAACGACCCCAAACATACAGCGAAAGTCATTAAGAACTATCTTCAGTGTAAAGAAGAACAAGGAGTCCTGGAAGTGATGGTATGGCCCCACACAGAGCCCTGATCTCAACATCATCGAGTCTGTCTGGGATTACATGAAGAGAGAGAAGCAACTGAGGCTGCCTAAATCCACAGAGGAACTGTGGTTAGTTCTCCAAGATGTTTGGGCCAACCTACCTGCCGAGTTCCTTCAAAAACTGTGTGCAAGTGTACCTAGAAGAATTGATGCTGTTTTGAAGGCAAAGGGTGGTCACACCAAATATTGATTTGATGTAGATTTTTCTTCTGTTCACTCACTTTGCATTTTGTTAATTGATAAATATAAACTATTAACATGTCTATTTTTGAAAGCATTCTTACTTTACAGCATTTTTTCACACCTGCCTAAAACTTTTGCACAGTACTGTGTATATATATATATATATATATATATATATATATATATTTTTTTTTTTTTTTTTTTTTTTTTTGCTAAAAAAATGGACAAAGGAGTTTGTGCAGGAATATAGGTATTTAGCTATTGTATCTTTGAGTGTGTATGAGAGAGAAAGAGATAGATGTCTTTCACTTTACAACTTTACAATGTTGTATGTGACGTTAAAGAATAAAAAAAATAAAAATAAAAAAAAAACCCAAGGATGTAAATCACTACGAAGGCAGGCAATGTTTAACTTTGGGCGCCATCTATTGGAAGTAGACCTACATGATTATAATGCATCAACACTCACCTGTGTAATAAAACAAACACATACAACAGTGTGTATAAAATATCAAATTTATTTTGATATAAAACTGCACATGCACACTCACACAATATTTGATAACCATCAATATAGGCTTATAATTCTTTTTCATAAAGCTAGCACACAATTGCAGACTTTAAAACATTATGGTTTGAAGACACCATGAGGATAGCTTGCACTGTCAGATTATAAAGTTTAATGTACAAAAAAGGCAGTCTGAAAAGCAAGTATAAACATTTAAAAAGAATGTACAAATGGACAAAAGTACAAAAAGAGCAGCAGTCACTCAAACATGTAGAAGCGATGTTCTGTAACATATCTTATGATTAAATGACTCGGCAAAAAAATATACAGTTATTCTGATGAATTAAAATGCCTGGAATTTGGCTGTAAATTGTACAAGATATACAGAATGTTCCTCATACATTCCTGTTTTTTTAATTTATCTTTTTATTTGGCAGTCTCGATCAATCCTTGCACACCTACTTTAGCATGTTTGTTCAGGGCAAAATGTAGGGGTGACATGAAAAAAAAAAAAGATGAACAATGTATGGAGAACAAATACAGTACAGACTGGATCAAACGGATCACGTATTGGAAACTGCTGGAAATGTTTCGGGAAAGATTTTCCTTGGCCATACATTCACAATTGCTCATTTCCTTCATCCTTCATCAAGTACAGAATATGTGCATCATTTTATTGAAATGGTTTGAATGTGTGAGCCAAAAACCAAAGTGATTTCTGTAAAGGGTCTTGTTTGTGAAAACGTACAGAACGTCTGTGTAAATCGCATATAAAAACATTCTGAAGTAAATTGTTGCGTTCAGTCTTTGCACAATTTACACGGGAATGGATTTACGAACCATTTAAACAGACATTAGTTCTTTCTAAAGTGTTTGAACGAGTTTAGAGTCCCTCCCTCCCTACTTTTGACACGCATTGCAAAAAACAACACAACACTTGGTCACACAGATTTGAAATACACGGCTTTTTTCATGAGAAGGAACACATCTACATGACCGCACATGACACAAACAGACGAATCTCACCCAACTGACTGGACACAACAAAAACCATTGTGCATTGAATAAGGCAATTATGACGAGGCTCCACTAGGAGTTTCATGACCTTTTAGTGCTAAAACAATTCAGTCAAAAGTGGCAGAACATTTTTTTCGCCCCCTTACATTTGTAGAAATAAAAGCAGTGATTAGCCACATTTCATATTTGTGCCAACTCCTAAAAATTTGTGCTCATAGAAAAGGAGGTCTAGATGATCTAAAATGTGCTAAAAGGCATATTTAAATGACTTTTCTAATATTTATTATTGTAGTTGTTGTTGCAGCTGTTAATAATAGAAAAGTTATTATATAAATAATAATAATAATAATAACGATACTAAAAGTATTGATTATCCCTTAAAATGAATAAAATAAAATATGATTCTAATTTAATAAACAAAGGTCATATTTTACTATCCCTTGAACTGTATATTTAAGACGAGACGTCATAGCAACTCACATCAGTGAGCATTTCTGTGCTTTTAAGACTTAAATATGGGCAAACAGGACTTTTTCAATTACTGTGACAGTTTCAAAGGAATAAAGGTGAAGTCGTGGTCATGAAAGCCCTAGTTTCCACCGTTTCCCTTTCTCTTTTCCATGCCCAATCTATGTGATTACAGAACCAGAAGGTGGGAGGAGTGTTATTTCTCATTTCCCACCTTCTCTTAATTCCAACTTTTTCCTTATCCCGGCTGCTGTGAGGAAGGGTTACTGTACGTGAAACTATTTGACAGCACCAAGCCTTTTCAAAAGATTCTTTCCTTTGGAGAGCAGTCCTGTTTTCTTAGAGTCAGCTCGGGGGCGCCGGACGGGACTGCCGGGCCCCTGGGCTGCGGGGCCGGACCCCGGGATGTGTGGGCGCACTGTGGGGGTGGCACTTCTTCTGGGAGGGCCCGCTTTTTCCACGGGAACCTAACGGAAGACCCGCAAGGGACAGTTCAGGGCTGGATGTTTAAAAAGAAAAGAAAGTGTTTCTTTGCCTTTTAAAGCATCTCAACGTCATTACTGTACAACAGACACTCCCATCTCCTCTCACAGTCCTTTCTGTCCCAGCAGGGCCACCATATAGTCAATTATGAATGAATAATACATTTTGAATCATGAATAATACATCCAGACAATAGGGGGCAGCACTCTAAACCGTAATCTATGAACGATACGTGGGAGTCGTTTTAGTGAAACTGCTAAAAATGGAGTACGCTTCTCTTCAAATTCTAGCTAAACTCTCGTTAAAACATTCATAAATCTTTTCAGACTGCAAGTGCAACAACAACAAAAAAATCAAACGATTTTTTTTTTTACACAGTGACAATGAACTAATTAAGAAAACACCTTTTACATGCCACACTTTGCCCTTAACATCAGTTGCATAACACATAATTAAAATGAGCATTTACGCTAACAGTGACAAATGGCAATGAAAAGAGAAGATAAGTATTTAATTTACCAGTCTTTTGAAGTAATCTATCACCTTTCAGCATGGTAACTTCACCAAGGGTGTTGGAGCCAAATCAAACCTGCTTTAAAAAAGCTTCATTTACAAAAGTGGCTGCAAGAACGCATAAACTGAAAATAAAAATCAATTCAATAAGAATAGAACTAAAATCTACGCTTTAGATGGATAAGGGTAAGGATACTTATGCTTGTTTGAGTAAATGGAAATAGTGCACCCCACACACACACACACACAGACACACACACACACACCTGACCTGGCTGTCCTGGCCAATGTTTCAGGATTCATTTTGAAATCAAAACTGAAATAGTGTGAATTCGTGCTCAGTGCGGTATGATAGGGTGCACGGCTACAGGAGAGGAGAGGGTTTGTCCCAGGGCTTACACTAGGAATCTACCAAAATGCACACATTAGAAAAGAGAAGGGGTGGGGGTAAGGGGGTCAGGGGTCCAATTCTGACCGTGCAACAATGGCCTTATAGCTTCTTATGACTTACAGTAGGAGTCAATGAAAGACGAACATTTTAATGGACAACACCCAGAGAAACAACTGAAGATACCAGCTGTGCCTGTCTAATGCACTGACAGCAGTGGACCAACTTGTAGTACTGTGAAACTGATGCACAAATTTATGAGATGGTAATTCCAGGTCATGAGAATTATAGGTGTGTTTTGATGAGTGTCATGTGGCTTGTGCTTGTGTCCGTGCATTTATCTGTATGAATGCAAATTTCTGTGCATACAAAGAATGCCAATTTAACGCATAGTTTTAGTGGGAAATTATTAAAGAAAATGTAATTCATAACAAATATTACAAATATATGCTTTTAATCATTATTAGTTTCCTAAAAAATACATTTATACTAAAATTTTTAATTTAAAATATATATTTTAAATAATGTTAAAATAGAAAAAGTAAAAATGATATATTAATAAACTGATTTCTACATACAGATAAAACATTTAAATATTAATATCTATAATTATTACGTAAAAATGCCATTTTAAAAAAATCTATACGTAAATTCTATAATTGATTTTTCTTCCATCTGAGCAATTAGAGTCAATGCACAATTTCATGTAAGGTTTTTTTTGTACATGTTTGGTGTTAATGTGCCGTATATGTGTGTGGTTTACGCATACCAGGTGCAACAGTAATAAGGACCCGTGTCGTATGCATTAGACGAGGACAGCGTTGTTCGTTGTATCCTCTGTTGCTCACTTACGTGACAGATACTGAGCCGTTACGGAGTGAAATGAACACTCTTCTTCTGTTTTGCCAAGCAAGTGAGGAAAAAAAAAACAATGCCATGATGTAATGCATCTCAATTGTCTTCACAATGAATATGAGAAAAAAAAAAAATCACCAAACTTTCAGTACAGAAAAACCTTGATGGGTCCTGATGATTGAACAGAACATCCATCAGCAATTATATTTTCTTTTTTCTCTTTTCTTATCATTTTTTTTTTTTTTTTACAGTCCATTGTACAATATCTACATCTACAGATAAAATCATTCTTGATACCTCTCTCTACTTGCAACATTTGTTTTGTGTCTCTCTGTAAGTTGATAGTCTTATATATCAGCAATATACAAAAACAATTCTTTTGGAAACATATACAAAAGGATTTAAGGTTTGTTTGTTTTTTTAACTGGTCTCAATCCGTTAAAGCACCTAAAAAAGTTTCACGGTGGCATCGAAGCATTCTGAAAGAAAAAAGCATGCAGTTCTACAGTTCTACATGGTTTCAGTTCTCTGTACATCAAAACTATCTCCTCTATTATAAATTGATTTCACGTTTAAACACAGTTACATTCATAAAGCATCAATTGCAATGCTTCACTTGTGAATTACGTAAAAAATAATAAAGAGTCTTTTAGTGCTTCTTTTTCCATAAATAATAACAATAAACAACTAATAATCTGGCACGTCTCTTTGCGTGAATTCTTTTTTCAAACAATGCTTTATGAATATGCAATTTCATTAACAGTTCACACTTCTCCTCGAATGCTTCCGCAGAGCATCTGACATAAAAATAAAGGTTCCTCAGTCTTGTATACATAATGGCATGTCTCTGCGTTTAGTAAGCTGTCTTCATTTCTCTTTTTCTGTTTTCCTTCAATGATCCATCAAAAAAGCAACCGGCTGTCACACAACACAAACACAGACGGAGAAGAGGAAAAAAACAGCGGAGCAGGAAGGAGGTTAAAAAAAGAGCGAATGGATGACAGAGGGCTAGTGTGAAACAGGATGTACCCTTTTGCTCTTTGTCCGAGACGGGTGGTCCTGGGGGTGACGGCTCGGGGTGTTGGTGAGGTAAACCTCCACGTCATCAGGCACTTCTTCAAGAAAGTTGGAGGGGACCAGACCCTTGTGTCCATTGAGCTCCCCCTGAATGGAAAACAGAGGATATCACGCACCTATGGCTAAATCCAAGTGTGGCAGCTCTCCTGGGTTCAAGGCTGAAAGTAGGAATAACCTCAAACGTGAACGATCAGCATTAAGTGTTTTGTTTTTTTAAACGCTGGCTACTGAGGAAAACGTATTTGCAGAATAGCATAGTGTCTGCACCATAAACACAGATGGCGTGAATAAACTACTCACATAATAAAAGCCGTCCTCATCGATCTCTCCAAACACTGTGATCACATCACCAGCACAAAACGTCAGTTCAGCCTGAAGAACAGAAAGATTTAAACAAGTCTGACTTCAGTCGTCATTATCAACGGCCACAGAGCTCATTTAATATGCAAAAATGCAACAGATACAACCACAATGTAGATCCATCCATCCATCCATCCATCCAACTATCTATCAGGGATGTGATAGGGATTCGTCCCAAACTGTACGGTACTAACTACGGTTCCATGCATGCAATCAAACGACGAATACGGTCAGTCACAGGTGATCCACACCTGTGGATCACGCGCGGTTATACAAAGCTGTCTGCTAACCAAAACAACAGGGCGAAGAGCAGAAGAAGAGCAGCGCATAAGCAAATGACAGGTCCGTCCCAACTCATGTACTTATGCACTATTCTATGATTGTTTTAATTATAAACAGCGCAAGTAGTGCATTCACACTGAAAATTCCAAAAAGAAAAAGCACACTTTAAATACCCAGATGATGCACTAAATTAACAGAAATAACAAAGTGTGGAATGTTGGACACTTCATGCACTCAACTGTCGCAGCTTTATTACATGGTGGAGGGGAGGGGCTATCAGACTCTGACGTTAAATGACAAAATAACCTTATGTATTTTCACACATAGTGCATAAGTACATAGGCGCATAGTGTATAGTGCAGGGGTGGCCAACGTCGGTCCTGGAGAGCCACAATCCTGCAGAGTTTAGCTCCAACCCTGATAAAAACTCACCTCCCTGTAGCTTTCTAGTAACCCGTAAGACCTTGATTAGCTTGTTCAGGTGTGTTTGATTAGGGTCGGAGCAAAAATTTGCAGGATTGTGGCTCTCCAGGACCGACGTTGGCCACCCCTGGTATAGTGCGTCATTTGATTTTTCTCATGGACAAAGGAGAACACTTTCAAATGCTTGCGCACTCATCTGTGCGCGAAACGGAGCAGAACGGAGAAAATTGAGCTTTTAATGTTTAAATATAGTTTAAGTGAAGCAAATTGTAAAACGTTCATTATTCTATTTATTACGTACTCATAACACGAGATGCTTTTCAATTTTGTGGCTGATTGAGACCAAATAATGTTTTTTTATGAGCCCTGAAGAAAAAGACCTATGCAAGAGTGCATTCTGTTTACTGCTTAGTGATTAATACACTATAGGAGGCAGTACTGCACCAACTAGGAGACTAAATGCCACTAGGTAGAACAAACTGTGATTAGCACTACTGTCTGTTCAAAATAAAATAAAACAAACCTAGCATTGGATGTGTTCCTTTGTCCAATAACACTTTATTTTCAGGTCCAATTCTTTCTGTTAACTATAGTTGTATATTGCCATGCATATTACTAGTATATTGACTGATTATTAGTATTTATAAAGCACATATTAATGACTTATTCTGGATATTCTTATTCATATTTTACATCCCATTATCTTACCCATTACCTAAACTTAAAAACTACCTTACTACCTATTAATAAGCAGTTATTAGGGGTTAAATGAGGCAAAAGTTATTGGTAATAGTGAGAATTGGACCATTTTTCCTATTGTACCAAAATCGTACTAAACCATGACCCCAAAACCGAGGTACGTACGAACCGTGACTTCTGTGTACCATTACACCCCTGACAGACTCGAGGCTTAGGCCTAACTCGATATTCCTTAAACAAACTGAGAAATATTAGATATAAAAAAGACACTCTAGATCCCCCATTAGAATGAAAAGGAAATCTAATATTTTATAGCAACATTCTTTAGTTCAGGTCCAAAACAACATCCACCAAACTAATGAAATACAAACACAGATCAACCAACACTGGGCAAGGCAGGTCCTCTCGGTCAGACTGGGAGCTGTGTTCACAAAAGCACAGTGATTGTGTAACCCTTTACCTCCAGTCCAACAACAGCAAAAACCACACACAGAGGTCTCATGGTCACAAATAACCATTCCATATTCCTCTAATAGGAACTCACTCACTTACAGCAGAGCAAATCTTTTGACAGCCTGTCACAAAGCCTTCATAAACGCATTATAATGATTCATAATATCCAATAAATGCATGCATACACATTGAATTTACACATTCATTTAAATGCATATTTTGTTCACTAAAGCATGACACTAATACTACCATCATGAAATACAAGGCGTCCTGTTACGCTTATTCCCAAGAGAATCATTCATGAGCATATTATGAAGGCTTTAAAACACATTCAGTACACAATGCGAATGTATTGTGCATGCATTATGATGTTTGGGCCCCATATGTGAGATGTTCACAGACAGTACAGGTGCTGATGCAGTGTAGTGAGCTCCCTCAGCAGGAAATAGAGTGTCATTTGGCACAAGCCCCGTGAGTATAGACTCACAACTTCCTTCCACACTCACCTCCTCACTCTGCAAGCTGCCCCCATAGTGGGCCTGTGCGCCAGCGGCAATGCAAAGGTGACAGTAAGTGACAATGGGGTGTAAAAGACTTGAAAATACTACTTCTAATAATAATGTAGAATTATTAGTACTACTTGTTTGTTCACTGGGATTTTCATTAAATTGAACTGTAATTGAACAGGACAAATTGGATGGGTGTTACTACTGAGGATACACACCCAGTTATGTGCTTTTAAATGTATTGTTTTTAACACTGATATTTCTTTATTCTGCTTAGATCTTTTTTTACAGTTAAGATCTTATATAAAGTAAAATTACATTTTTACAAAATTAACAAGTAAATATGTAAACAAAAAAAAAGAAAGAAAAAAAGAAAGCACAGCATGATTTATGAATGACAAGCAGACCTGGTTGTCAGGATGGCAACATGAATTGCCAAATTTAATGTGATTCCATGGGATGATTTTTGCATGGATAAATTCAGAAACGCATATTAGCAACTGGGTGAAGTTTAATTTTTTGATGTTAAAATGCTTTCTACTGTCCAAGCCAAAACATTTACATTGGCTCATCCAATAGCATGAGTTTGGGTGGGACTATTTGTTTTCCAACCAATGGCAGACCAGTGTTTTTATTGTTAACTAGAATGATTAAAGTGTTAACTTTAACCTTTAAATAAACTAAACTTCTAACTAAGATTAGAAACGTTGCTTTGTCTAAGTTTGATTTAAACTTATTTAAGTATAATTTAAGTACTAAAATAACAGAAATATTAAAAAAAAATGATAATAAAAATGACAGAAACGAATAAACCAAACTAACAATTAATAAAAGTTAAACTAAATGAAAACTGTAAATAAAAATCTAAAAGCTAATTTCAAATATTGGTAACACTTTACAATAAGGTTCATTAGTTTAACATTAGTTAATGTATTAACTAACACGAACTAACCATGAGCAAAACATTTGTTACTAATAAATGTATTAATATCTGTTAACGTTAGTTCACAGTGCATTAACTAATGTTAACAAGATTTTAATCATGTATTAGTAAATGTTGAAATTAACATTAATGAAGATTAATAAATGCTGTTGAAGTGCAGTTCACTATTAATTCTTGTAAACTAATGTAGTTAAATAATGTTAACTAATGAACCTTACTGTAAAGTGTTACCAAAATATTAATAAACACAACACTATAATAGTATTTGAAAGTTACTAAAATAACACTGCGGCAGACAGGGGCAGTATTTCTTTATAGCTGCCATGTGCCATCTCAATACAAACCACATTGCAGCCGCAAAAGCAAAGACAATACGGCTGAAAATGAATTGACATGTGGCAAACATCCAGACAATCCAGCGTAAAATCAAAAGCTTATGGGATGAGACCATAGGTGCAAGAAAGCCCAGACAAAAGGGACTCCATTAGTACCTCCACATCCACGTTAGGAGAGCTCTCTCTGGGATCATAGTCATATAGGGCCACCATCCGCCGCGTCGACACCGCGTGCTGCCTTCCACTTCTTTTGTTCCTCTCTGAGAAAAAATATGCAAGAGTAGATGGATAACACAAACAAATAAGTTTTGGAGAGAAAGAAAACAAAAACAAAAACAAAAACCAAAGTACTATTTATTTTCATAATTAAAATTAATCAGATATAAATAAAGATATAAAAAAAAGGAAAGCACGATTTATGACAGCAAGCCTGGTTGTCATGATGACAAAAAGAATTTGATGCCCTCTAATGTATAAATTCAGAGTTGCATATTACAAAGTGTCATTTTTTTCAATGTTAAAGGTAGGGTGGGCAATTATAGAGAGGCTAGCAATAGAAAGCTAGGTTTAAAAGCAAAAAACCACCCTCCCATCAGAGAGCTCTACAAAGCCACGGCTTCTTTGAAACACATGAACGCCAGAGCAGAATCTGCAAAGTGTCACGAGAGGCGGTGTTAAATTACCTCATGTATCAAAGCACATAACATTACAATAATCATGAATGTAAACAACTTAGAGCTCTAACATGTACCACCTGACTGCTGCAGACTGATTTTGGCATTGATAGTGTTACTATAGAAACGCATAATTCCGAGTCCAAGGGAGTGAACGGCTGAGTGAGCGCAGCATAAGGTCGTTGTTTTGGTTTAGGAATTGTAAAAGGCGGCTGCTCTTTGTTAGTGGTGCTCGGTGACTGTCTGTCTACAACTCTGCATAGCCTTATGAACGCTCTGATGACGTGTGATGTCTACGTAGAGGTATGCAAATACATACATTGACAGGCAGGTAGGACATATTATTGCACTGGGACTGAATGTAATGATTCGACGAACATTTTTGGATCCTGAGACTTCCACAAAGATATATGTACATTTTTTGAGGTTTGATAATTGTACTGCTTTTTAAGGACAATAAAGGGATTTTACAAATTCTGCAAAATTACCCATTCAGCACTTTTTTTCAAAGTCACAATATATATATATATTAAAAAATAAATAAATAAAAAAAATTTTAAGTAATAAATTCATAGTTGCATTTTACCAACTTTCAAGGAGTCATTTATTTTATGTTTAAAAGATTTCTACTGGTCAAGCCATTGGATTTAACCATTTTTGGAATTTAACTGCTTTTTCTGCAAAATGACAAAATGCCGTACTTTTTCTTGAATGGCTCAAAATAAACACTCAAGTCATGGTATGAAAAACTAGAAGGCACATTTAGTAATGAGTAGACAAGTTTCCCAGTGTCCACTATTCTGAGCGGTGGGGTCCAAATGTCTTAGTCTATATTGAACATTTAACTTTAAAATGAAAATAAAGTTTCTGTACTAGGTCACCAATTAGTATTTACCAAAGTAAATTAGTGACATTTATTATGTGAACTCCTTTGTATAAATGGTCAGCTGTTTCCATTAAAGCACATGAATATAAAAATTGCAAAAATGCATAATTCGGACATTTTCTGTAGTAGCTGCAGACTTTTGGAGCCCACTGTTCAATCTGCATCATTCCCTGTATGTGGTGTCAGTAGGAACAGAAGAATAAGTCATGCTCACATTTAAGTGTCATTCAAGCGATGAAGGGAAACTTGGATGTGAGCTGTGAAAAGGCACTTAAGTGAAAAAGAACAGAAGATGATTTGAATGAGAAAACTGATGAAGAAAAGATTGAGCACAAACCTCTCTTGGATTTCCGGGACCTGCGATTAATTGAACGGCCATCTTTGAACCTATTACAGTTCACTTGAGGAGAAAGAGAGGAAAGCAAGAAAGATATGGAAGAGACAGAGAGAGGAAAGGATGAAGGCAAGGAAGGCACAGGATTTAAAGGAATAATCTGCCTTTGGCATTCTCCTATATGACTTCTTTTGTCTGCCACAGATGAAAGAAAGTCATATGGGTTTAGAACGACATGAGTGATGACAGAATTTTCATTTTTTTGGTGAACTATCCCTTTAATGGTTCTAAAAGGAAAACTATGGAACAGGTAGAGGATCGGCAGACTGGCGCCATGTTAATCTAAACAGAGGAAAGAAAGAGAAGAGAAGGCAGAAAATGAGGGTCAGCACAAACTACCTGTTAGCTCATACCTATTTTCTCAATGGGTGTGTTGAGAGGAAGAAACCCCTGTTTAAGCAGCTGGTCCATCATTTCATCATCATCCGTCTGGATCTCGGAAACCATGTTACAAGGGATGAGCCCCCTGCGGCCACAGACCTCTGCTCTATAGAATCCATCTGTGTCCTTCTCTCCAAACACCTGGACAACACAGCAGGGCCATAATTAAACTCATTTCATTGCATTTTTAATTACACTCTCTCTAATGTCCTCTACTCAATTTGGTATGGTAGTACAACTTCTAATGTCTTCTATCTTGGATTATTCACTTATCCTTCTATTATTTTAATTTGCATAAAAGTGTCATTTGCTTTAAATATAAATGGACACTGAATTCAGAAGATAAAAATGAGTACATTGGAATAGTGAGACAGCGATGGACTTACACTAGAACAGAACTTAAAACGAGCAATGCACAGTAGTATTATGAGTATTATTTATACAAAACAAAGCTAAATACATATGTATAAATATAAAGGAATTATACTAATTATATACTGTATAACTGTATAAATGATATACTCATATGTTAATGAACTGTTATTGAAAAAAATGTCATATTATAATTTATAATATAATAATCAGTATTTTATTTTTATTTTATACATAATTATAATTATGGTTATCAGTCAAAATTCCACTATAGTCCATTCCTAAACAGAATTAGAACATAATAGATTTTATAGAATATAAATGTATTTTACATAAATACAAATAATGATTAAGGCATATTAATATTTATAGATATTAAAAAACAATATTGATTATATACTCAAAATATTGCTACATTCATATTGAAAATATATTTTAATAATTTAATAATCAGTATTTTTAATACTGGCAATTATATTTACAGAAAAACAAATATATTTTTTAATCAATTGCTGGTATCAATCAAAAAATTCTGTGTTGATGCACCCCAGAATAGAATAGAAATTAATTTACAACTGTTATAAATTATATATATATATATATATATATATATATAGATATGAAAGCACAATTTAATACTACTACTACTACTACTACTACTAATAATAATAATAATAATAATAAATATTAATAATATTTATAATTATATAACTAATACTTATACTAATATATAATACAAGAAAAGAAAAGAAAAGTGGAAACAAAAGAAAAACGAGCTGTGGAATTAAATGGCGGTTGAGAATTGCTTGCTTCAGTTAGTTCAGATCAAACCTTTATGATCTGGCCCTCCTTGAAGGGAAGTTCCTCTACGGCCGCATCGGGGTTGGGAGACATTGACAGGGGATCATAATCAAACATGGCCACAAATATTCGGGAGTCCTCTGGCTCTGACTCCTCATAGTATTCAGGAGACCGCCGTTCCCGTCCTCCATAACCATCTGAAACACAGAAAAGGGCAAGCTTCTGCTACACACAGAAACCAAAGGACAGCTAAAGCCCCAAAAAGACTGTAACACATTTATCCAAATGTAATTCTTCAGAGGCTGTGACACCTAAACAATGTTCATAAAATTATAAAATGTATGCTGCTATATTACTATATAATTTCTTCTTCTAACGAGGCAAAAAACCTCATAAAATTGCTAATCACACCGGATCCAAAAGCATGTTCCCAGTACAGTAAAATGATCTGCCGCACAGCACACCAGAGGGGTAATACACGAGCATACCAAAAACAGAAGTAAGAAATGGCCATGCATGTTAAAAGAACAAGGGAGGGATAAAAACATTGCTGTTTTACTGTAAAACATACAGAACTTTTCTGGACAGACATGCAGCAACTCACTCGTAATACTTCACTGGAATGATCTACCACCAATCAAACTCATTCAAAATTAGGTATCACAAAACACTTTTCTGTTATCTTGTGCAAACGGCTGTTAAGACAGTAGTAAATATAAGACCATGCCAGTTAATTAGAAGTGTATATGGAGCTGACAGCTGAATCATGCACCCAGTTACTGATAAGAATATGCAGAATATTCACAAGCAGCATTTTAAACCACAGTCCTATAGACCTCTATGAAAGCTGGCACAGAGGTGAAGACATCTTTGCTCTTATGGTTTGCAGTCACAAAACATCCAACAGTGGAAAGACATCCATGCAAATGAAACAATCAAGGATCTCAAAGGAAAACTTTTTAAAGCTTAGTAAAAGATGGACGATAAGGAAAAAGAGGAGGAGAAGAGGGGTTCACAAACACTATCTGGTGATTTAGACCACACAAGAATCACAAAGAAAGGAGCAATCATCCGTGAACTGATCAAAACCCTAACCGAAAAAGGTCAAATAAATGTAGAAATCGCCTCTTGATTAAAACCTAAATAAACATATAAAGATAAATTAATATAAAAATAGCTCAATAAATAGCTCTAAATATGTCTATCCTCCTATGGTAAAGGCAGCTTCTGTTCTTTTTAAGATTAGCAATACAAGTAAAGCTCTAGCGACTGCATTTGTGATGTGTAAGTTATTGTATGTTTTTGTGTTAGGCAGGCCATTCCAGGTTAGAGGAAATGTGAAGTTTGTGTTTTTGTCTAAATACTATGTCTGTACAACAGTCCCAATTTTCTTTTAGTGCTGGGACTGCTAAAGAATATACTTCCATGTAGTTGTAAACAGTACTTTGTGGACAGCTACCTGTTTGTGTCCCTTTCTGGTATTCTATTGTGAATTTTGTGATAAAGTTTAAGGGCTTAGCATGGACAGGAGAGGAGAAATATTGTAAATGACTTTCTTTAGACAAGGTTAGTAAGGTATGTTTACTTCTGAGAATTTTATTTATTTATTGACCATTTATTGTAGTGGAATTTTGGGGGGGGGGGGGGGGGGGGGGGGGGGGGGTTAAATATTTGTCTGTGATTAACATCATGTGACAGAAGCAGTCAATAGAGTTTAACTTGTACTGAGTTAAGAAACAATTCTTTAAAGACCCCATGAAATCATTCAAAAAATGTGTGGCGCACAATGAACTTACTCAATTTTCCCAGAGGCTTTGTGTGTGTGTGTGTGTGTATATACGAAAAGTATCAGTTTGACACACACACACACACGCATACATATATATATACATATATATATATATATATATATATATATATATGTATATATATATTTAAAAAAATATATATACAGTATATATATATATATATTTATAAACGGGTGTGTGTGTGTGTGTGTGTGTGTTACAAACATGAAAAGCATCAGTTTGATAAACTTCTCGTGAGAGAGTCAGCACAATTAACTTCTCTGCTGAAGATTAAGAGATTGTTATGAAAAACATCATGAATTTAAACACATTTATAAAGCAGTAAAAACACTGCTGCTGCCACAAAATTTTAGGTTCACAAAAAGCTTAAAGGAAAGCACAAGTTTAGCAAAAGCTTTATATATTTGAAAGTTTAAATGTATATTTTTATATTTAATTTAAACAAAAAAATTATAATTATTTTTGCTTATGTGTTAGGCATTCAAGGTATGATATATATATAGGGTTTTGTCTCTAAAATCCTTTCACTGTGAATTGCTTTAATTTGGAACAAGAAATATCTGACTTAAATTAAAAAACAGTCAATATCCAACACTGCATCAGACTTTATTGCATGCAGTTTTGGTTTGCGATCTCTTAGTCAGAATAAAATCTGCTTCGCAGCAGGTCAGCCGTTTAGAGTTAGTTACCTTGACCATGAACACTGCTGACAAAAAAATAGTTTGCTCAAACTAAACTCAAACTTACCTGGGTAGCCACTAAAACATCTTTACATCTTTACAAACAGACATAGACTAAAAGCCACACAACTCTCAATTTGATCTCATGGGGTCTTTAAATAAGATACTCTTGTAATAATCTGATGTATCAGGTCAAATTGTTCTGGTCATTTTTGTTAGATTTTCTTTTTCATGGAGGAGCCACGCCACATACCATATCGGTGCTCAGTTCGCTGTGGGGGCCATTTCCTGCGGTGGGCTACATTGGTATAGTAAACATCGTCCTTGATAGGTGAGAGGTTCCCCTCACTCCCCTCACTGTTATTCTCCACGGTGATCTCTAAGGAAACACCAATCAGAGCATTACAGCCACACCCCCTCTACTCAGCCTGTGAGTTGTGGAATATGACGTTTTCAAGGCTTTCTAGATCTGTTTTAGGATCAGAAATGCCATTCTAATGCATGAGTGTCAAAATGACATACTGATTTTAAAACAGCATTGAAAGCAAGCTGACTTGAGTTGCTCCAGAGTAAAACAGCAATGTTCATGATGATGATGCTTTTCTAGGTGACAGTGTGTGTGTGCCCTGTTACGAGTACCATCTGTACACTAGAATAAAGCAGACAAATAACTCTCCCTCCTTTAATTATTTGTGTATCTGAAACAGCATGAATGGCAGAGGCCAGCCAAAAGTGACGAGGTACATCAAGGCCTGTATAACTGTCATCATGACATGTACAGTAAGGAAAACAGAGGAACACACAATAGGAGTCTCTATGAAAGATGCTAAATGAAGGGAGGGAGAGTCTAAACATGTAACCTCACTAACCAATGGAAGGGACTGTCATTGGTCTTCTCTGAGCGGGTGGACAGCCATGACTCATCCTACGGCCAGAATGGTCCAGTCGATCCGAGCGTCCCGTTGAGGGAGAGCTCCCTAAAATCTTTAAAAGCAAACATTAAAATGTTAATCAAAAGCTGTCGTGCCTTAAAAATAGATATCCTATTAAAAAAAGATTCCCCATCAACCCCAAAATAGAGAGAGAAAAAAAAAAGATTTATTTAGAGAACGAGATTCTAGTCCCAAGTGAAATCAAAACAAGGAGGATGAACCCGCCAAAACATTTAACATAAACAATTGAAACAAACTCTGACAACAACATGAGCAGGGTTTTTGGCAGAAATCAGATGCTTAGCTAAAGACCATTTTGGTTTTTGTTCTGCTCCTCTTTAGTTCATATGGGAGAGTTTTTCATGTAATTAGTGTAATATGAGCTTTCTGATTTATATAATTCTACATTGTGGTCTGTCTACACTCTTACTGTTTTAAGTGTATAAAAGTTTAAATAAAACTATTCATAGGTGCTGCAAATCTGTATATGGATAGTAGTCAGGACCTTTACCACCACAGACATCCAGGGAAACATTTCCCCCAAATATTCAGAATAATGGTCAATTTTTCAATCACTGATTCTCAAATTTTCCTTGGGTCCCCCCTGAATATTATTTAGTAATATTAGGCCAGTAGTGCAAAAACCTTGATGAACAGGTAGTAACAAACAACCAGGGGAAGCAAAACACACCAAAAAAAAGATGTATCTGTGTCATTTAATTCAGAGAAGTGTGGACGAGATATCTGTCCAAGCCAATGCACAGTGCACCACAACTAACTAGACTGTGACATGACTAACTCGACTGAAGTTTGCGTGGTGCAAACCAGTTCACGTTTGAAACTGTGCAGCCATAAAAACGAAGCAGCTTTGACCATTCCAATACATGCGGCACACTGTTTATTGGCTTGCACACATAACTTGTCCACACTGCGCTGCTGAATGTGCAGATTTATCCTTATTTTGGTGTGTTCGGCTTCCTATAAACAATTCTAAACCAGTGTTTCTCAACCCTGTTCCTGGAAGCACCCCAACACAACACATTTTTTTTTAACTCAGCTCATTATTAGATACTCAAGACTTGAAATGAATGGGTCATATAAGGCCTGGGACACACTAGAGGATTTTCAAATCTTAACCGCAGACAGTTTCAACCAATTGATGAGCAACCAGCCAGACCGCGAGACCACACACTTGATTGTAGGAACGATTTCACAGTGAGATGAGATCTCACGGAGACTCGTGAGATTGCTTTTAAGAAGAAAAGCAAATGGAGGACAATCGACCTTGTCAGCTGACTCTCCTTGAGCACGTTCTGTTTTACAGAGAAAAACAAAGTAGAAAAAAAAAAAAAGAATATGGGTGATTTTCCTTCTCGAAACTCCACTTTTGTTGCGTGTTTGTGGCTACGCAACATCCAGAAGGCGACGCTTACTCGCTCTCCTTTGCGATCAGTTGTGATAAGCCTCAATCTTCAAGTGTGTGGCTAGCCAAAGGGAGACAAAATGCGTACCGATGGCGTGCCTCTAGGAACAGGGTTGGGAAACACTGCTTTAAAGTTGGACTCTAGATTAAGTTGGAGGACTGTGACTCTTCTTACAACAGAAACAAGAAACACTCAGAAATGGCCTTTAGGTAATCAAAACAAACCTACACATCCAAAAAATTTCACTCAACACTCTAGGAATCAAACAAAGTCACATGAGATCTAAAACAAATCAAGAAAGTCAAGAAAGATCTTACAAGCAAAAATCCCCCCAAAACAAAAGCAATATCAAAAGGTGAAATCAAAGAATAACATAACGTTAAGCAACATCTAGCGAAATAGACCAAACCAAAAAGTGAAACGTGAAGAACCAAACCAAATGAACCAATGACAGACTGGGTGGAACACCATGAACAGAAGAATGGTTTTATTGCTTATCTATGGGAACACAAAGCAGTTGGTAGATGAGAAGAGGGCGGAAGGGTGAGAGGAGGGGTAGGAGACACACACCAGGGGTTCATCCATTGCCCTGTTGAGTCTGGCCACAGAGTAGGCCCTAATGTCCCTGTGATAGGTCCTGCCAACCTCGCTCAGCCTGCCCTCGCTCCGGAATCTGCGTTGAGGATGGTGCGGATGATAGTGGTAATGGTGGTACGACTCCCGCATGCTCCTTGTCTCTGGAATGGTGTCCAGGTAGTCCTCCTCCACACTGCACTGGCGGGTCAGTGTCCTTTTCCTGCCGGCAGCCAGAGCGCGGCGCTCCACTGGCCCTTCGCTGTGAATCACCCGCATGTTGGGGCCAGAACCCACTCGCAGTGGGCTGCCTCCTGTGTATGAGTGGTAGCCTCCGCGGTAACCGAGCGAGCCCTCCTCCTCGCTCCCGCAGTCTAGTCCACTGTCCGGACTCTTAGTGGTCTGCCTGCTGCTGCTGCTGCTCCAGCACTGCGGCCGCTCCTCTATGGAGGTGTAGCGCGGAGAGGAGCGCTGCCTCTGCAGTCTGCGGATGCACTTACTTGGGGAGAGATAGTTCGGCTGCCGCGAGTCCTGGTGGTATGGCCTCGGGCTCCTGCATGGAGTGCCCGGACGAGCCTCCTCGAAACGCAGCCGCTGACCCATGACCTCCACCCCAGTGTCCGGATCCTCCTCGGCAACCTCCGGGATGCTGTGGAGCCGCTTGTGGGAGCGCAAGGAGCGCTGTCGTACCACCTCCCGTTGCAAGTCCCAACTGTCTCGTTCCACCGCTAGGTCCTGACGCCTGTAATATGCCTTTTAGAGGCCGGAGAGGGTGATGGACGAGGAAGGAGCCAAAGTTTCAGTTAGATTTGGATGTTTTTCAATAAGTTAAAATCGGGATCGTTTTGGCGGGTTTTGTTTGATGGTGTTAGAACAGGCAGAGAAGATAAAACAGTGTGCAAATAGAGAACAAAAATGGGAAAAGAAAGACAAAATAAAGACAGAATTAGTTATCGGAGATCATGGTCGAATGTAGGGCATGCAGTCTCATTCCATGACGGACATGACATGCGACGGAAGGGAATCTGTAGAAGGAAAATGTCAGGAAATACAAACCATACAGAAAATGAGAACCGGAGAGCATCACAAATGCAGGGTTCATTGAGACAATCCACTAACAAGGCACAGTCCAACAACAACAACAACAACAACAACAACAACAACAAAGTCTACAGATGAGAATTCAGAACACATAACATTAGAAATGAATAACAGGCAATCAAAGGATCAAGACTAACAAATTTATGGACTATACATGAATAAAAATAAAACAAAAACAACAAAAAACAAAATGGAGATTCGTCTGCCAAGCAAAAAGTGAATCGTGTTTCAAAAGTAGACCAATAACCTGGAATGGAAATTTAAAAAAATATATTAATAAAAATACAAATCGTTTCTAATGATTTAAAATTGTGTAGGAAAATTGCGATTGGTGGTTTAAAATTTCTACATCCACATAGCTTATAGCAGATATTGTGCCATTAATTTGTGATGGCTACAGCAGAATATTTAAAAAAATTATTGTAAATTTCTTAGCATTTGAGGTCAAAAATGCTGCAAATATCTTTTTTTTATATCATACTAAACTATAGCACAGTTGTTGAGGAAAAAGATCATCAAAAACAAAGGAATATAATCTATATCAGGTGTTAGGTTTCATACCACAATCCCAATGGCCGCTCAGGTCTCCAAAAACATAACTCAAAACAAAAATGACAAAAACTGAATATAATATACCATTTATTGCTTCAAATATTCAATACATAGCGTATTTTATTTTGTAACCCTTTCTGTATTATACTTATTCATATATATATATATATATATTTCAAAAGAAATCTTAACAATATTAGACATTTTCATGAAGAGACAGATATTCACAAAATTGTAAAATTACACTGAGAAAAGTAAAACTTAACAGAGGTGTAACCATGAGACAAACATAATCAAAAGTGATTAACTGTTTCATTTAAGCATACTTTACTTAAATGAGATTCCCAAAATGCCCTTGGAATGATATGTGCATTTTCACCTGATCAAGCAGAAGCTAATTTGACACTTTAAACAGGTTAAATTTGATGTAATACTAATACATACAGTACACAAACAAACCCTGTCTTTATTCAATAATAATCAGAAACACATAAACCATGGCATTAGATTCCAAGAGGTGAACACTTCAGGCAAGGCAAACAAATTCACAACATATATATCTGCACATATGTGATTGTCATATGCAATAAATCGAAGAATCTGCTAAATAATCCTGTCAATTCCAAGTAACAAGAGCCACTTCTATTATATAGAGTAATCCAGAACGAATACTACTAGATACAGATGCATAGTGATGCAGTACTTGAAACTGAACAACACAGTTTGCGACACCTGGAGAGTATAAAGCATATCAGATCGTCGACTCATGCATTGCGTGTGCAGCCTCAGGTTAAGCCATTCAGATGTATCGAGCTTTGTATGACTGGACAGGCTTATACAAAGCTGGCTAAATGACTGGATGACGTCGAAGTTCGGTAGTGCAAAGTGACCCGCTTTTAGGACCCAGGAGAGACTGAGGATGGGGTGACCTGTTAAGAATCTGTTGTGTACAACAGCAGAGGTCTAACCCCCGCCCCCCTTTTAAATTCAAAATCTCAAAAACACAAAAACCCAGAGCTAGCCATATTCAGGACAAATCCAAGGAGTTACTTAATCACAAAAATATGCTTACCTCTAAAAAAAACACCTTAACCAAACTGCAGTTGGCCTTTCAAGCCAATTCTATAAGGTTGAAGTGCCAACCAGCTAGTACCACCCCCTCGGAGGAGCCCTACAGACAACGGCATACTCCATCCCCCTTCGTCTGTCCCAGCCTCTAGCCTGCGGCCCTGTGGCCCACGCCCAAGACAGACGGCGACCGGTAGGGTGTCTGTTCCATACCTTAAGCGTGTTATGTGAGTTGATGCTGCGGCGGCGGCCTTCTTCCAGCTGCATCTCCGAGTAGAGCTCCTCCTCATCCTCCTCCATGATGTCAGACAGATCGGAGCCCCGACTGCTCTCAGTGTAGTACTCCTCGCTGTGGCTGTATTGTTGATGCTGGAGGAACAGAGACAAAGAGATCTTCATGATTTAACAAAACCACGAGACACCAGGAAGAAATCTTCAAAACTCACCGTTTCTGGTGCATCATTTTGTCCCTAACCTCTAATTAATCTATAATCTATTCATCTAAATTGCTCATCAATACTTCACTCTTAATTGGTTTTGCAAATCTGTCTTTGTTTTTTCTATTTTTTATAGCTATGATGTTTGGTTTGACTTGGATTTTATATTTGGTTTGTATATTTTTATACACTCCACTCCCGGATGGTTTATTTGTATGTTTTTTTTTTTTTCTCTGTTCCTTTGAAGTCTCGAAATGTGCTATATAAATACAAATTATTCATCTTATTATTATTAAAAAAGAAAATAGCACAAATAAAAAAATAAAAATAGATGAAGAAATAAAGAAGATAAAGGAAACAAATAAATAGGCATAAGGCGGCTTCAAAAAAAATTTGCTAAAGTGAAAAAAGAACTTCATATTTTAGCTCAAAAAGTTAGTACAGCCCATGAGAAATGTAGTTCCCCCATTTCAACATTTTAGGACATGCAGATATTGGACTGGCATTTCACCAATTTAACAGAGAAAATTCAACATAAATACAATAATAATTCAATATAATTTAATTAACAATTCAATATAATATAAACTACAAAGCCCCACACATGACATGCAAGAAAAAAAAGTAAATCGTACAAACAATTCAGCAAATCGAGGGAACAAATGAGTAAATTGTGTGCACGATTTAGCCTACAATTTTTTTCCTGCATGTCATGTGTGGGGCTCCGTAATAATATAATATGATATATTGTTACACTTGGAATGTATATTTTGTAATTATTTGTACAGCATAAATAAACATGTGTTGAAAAGGTTAGTACGAGACACATCAACATCAATGCACGTAAGATGTAGTGGCAATGTCAGCTGTCAGCTGGCCTAAAACTCCCAGAAAAGTTTCCCTGTGTGATACCAGAACTGAAGCACTTTAAAGATGAGAAAATTGCTGTTCCTTCGACTCACATGTCTGCCCAGCTCTGAACCTCTGAGAAACTCGTCCACAGAAGCTCCTCTTCGCCTGGCATGCGGGGAATCATACCCTTCCTCTTCCTCATCTGAGTTTAATGAGTGTGAAGCGTTACCCTTCTCACTGAAGATGTTCCTCCTCTCCACCTGAAACAGATCACAACCATCAAGTCAGGGTGTCGCATTGCAAGCGTTTCACTCGCATTTGCAACTAAAAAGTGTCGCATGAGGACTGTAAAATGTACTTAGGAGCACGTGTGTGAATTAAAAGAGTCTCTGCGGGTCCTCAGTTTTATGAAATTTAAGGTTACAATAAATATTAACTATTGATGGCCCGTCAAAGTAAGGAAAGACTTTATTTAACATATTATTCAATACTAGTATCAGGAGAATAATCTGTTTATGCATTGATATCAACATCATTTAGCATATGTAATGTTGTAAATAATTCAATTAAAACAAAATAGTTTTTTTGTTTTTGGTATTTATATTAAATAATTATTAAATTAAAACTAAACAATACTGCATAATAAATGCAGTGTTTAAAAATAAAAATGATTAAATACAAAATCGTTATATATCACAGTGAATTGTTTGTTACTATCACATATATAGGGGTGGGTATTGACACAAATTTCAGGATTTGGTTTGGTTTCGATTCACAAGCTTGCGATTAAATTCAATTCCTATTCAATTTGATTTGACATCAATTAATTTGGATGTGTATCAGGTACAATATGTGACAGTATAAAAACTGCTGTAAATTATACAGTGAGTCAGCCGGTACATTACTATATTGAAGGTTAAAATGAACTTATTTGTATACAAACACTTAGATTACACACAAGGAAGATTTTCTTTTAAATAAAGTTATAAAGCTAACTTTACAAATACATAATTGTTTCTACTTCAATTTGTTTTTTGAAATATAAATAGTGGCTGCCATAAAAACAAATATATATTAAGTATTGAAATTATAATGAATATCATAGATATTTAGCAAAATGCTACTATAGTTTATTTATATATATAGAGTTACTTTTCTAGCTAACTATCGAGTTTATGGCCACTGAATGGCTTTTCTGAGGTATTTGTAACAATCCATGACACATTGTTTACATCCGACACTGAGCAATTACATGAGACATGACACAAATTAATATATTTAAGTATATTATATATATATATATATATATATATATATACACACACACACATACCACACACACTGTTCATATACAGTTTAAAGTAGGGCTATAAATAATGACATAATTATTCAATAATATTAAATTATTAAAAATAATTTGTATTATAATAATTTTGCTAGTAAATCTCTCCTTGGATCTATTTATTAAAGAAAAAGACATCAACTGATCAATTTTTCATTGTGCCCCTAAAGTTTTTTAATGTGCTCCTAAATTTTTCAATTTAGAAGCACATCTGTTTCTGGTGAAAAAAAGGAAGTGTCAAGCCCTGCATGTACATAATATTTTTATCATGCTGCTTCATAGTATGCTGGCAATCATGTACATTGACATCTTGACATTAACTTGATCATTTACTAGTGGACTAACCCTGCTGTTTGGGGCGCTCCTCTGCGCTGCCTGGCGGGCCATTGCACGAGCCACTGTGTTAGGAATGGGCACTCCCTGAGGTTGAGGCAAGATCCTCTGAGGGGAGGGCGAGCGCCGGCCCTCTACATGAGGGGGCTCCAGCATGTGCCCCGGGTGCGAAGGGGGTGGTAGGGGTGACGGGGCCCGGGGATGTGGCTCCCAGGACTGTCCCGGTCGCCTGCTCATCTCTGGCTCTTTGGCATGGGGGTCTCTGGCACTTGGTAGGAGTTTGGGTTTATACAGGGAGGGCGAAGGGTGGGCATGGGGATGCGAGGGTGGGGGATGAGGGTGAGGGTGGGGTGGTGGGACGGTGTGAGACTGGACGTGTGGTTGCGGATGGGTTGGGGGGTAGGCTTGTGGATAGGGGGGTGGGTGAGTCTGAGAGTGAGGGTGGCCATGGAGCTGAGGCACCAGGAGGCTGTGCGGAATGGCGGCAACGGGAGAATCTTGCGACTCTCCTTGTGCTGATATTGTCCTCACTACGACCTCCCGTGCTTCCAGACACTGGATTCGATTCAGTTCTACTGTAACAAAATCTGCTGTGGGGTACATTATCTCTGCTATCTGAAAAAAACAAACAAACAAACAAACAGAAATGTAGGATAAACATATGTGCCTTTGCAAGTAAAAACAATAAGGAGGGTTTTCTTGTGGTCCAGTCAGGCAGTTATTCAGACATGTCCTGATATTTTATTTAATATTTTCACTGGTATAATCACAAAAATTATTTTTTAGAAATAAATACATTACTAAAATAAAAAATATAGATAAAAACATACATAAAACACACAAATATTGTGTATATTCTGTATAACAAATATAAAATAATACAATATAATAAAATAAAATATATATTATATATTTAAATGACATGTTTTTGATTTGTACTTGCCCTGTCAAAAATGACCATAAATATACAAAATAAAAAAAGTTTTATATCATATCATATATATACATTTATATTTTATATATGTCTCTTCTGCTCACCAAGGCTGCATTTACTTGATCCAAAATGCAGCAAAAAACAGTAATATTGTGAAATATTCACAATTTAAAATGAGTTTTCTTTTTCTATTTTACTATATATTTAAAAATGCAATTTATTCCTGTGTTGGCAAAGCTGAATTTTCAGCATCGTTACTCCAGCCTTCAGTATCACATGATCCTTCAGAAATTCTAATATGATAAATCTTACCGATCTAAAACTTTTGAACAGTACTGTATAAATAAAACATTTCATTTTTAATATTTTAGTATATATTTTTATACTTGTTTTAAGTATGTATTATTTATATATTTTATATTTTAATGTATGTATAAAATAAAAATGAGCAACAATAGCTGGAAATTACATGGTTACAAATGAATTCTGTGACAGAAATAAATTCATAAACATACTTTTCTTTGAAAAAGAACAGCATGTGGTGTTTTGTTGATCATTTTCAACCATTTACAAATGATATTAACAAAACTATAACAAACAATTCTCACAATTTTGAAAATGTTAAAAAAGTCAGATAGATGCATAATATATCTTAGGCACAAAAACTGTATTATTATTATTATTATTATTACTGTTTTATTACAATATTATAACTGTGTTATTCATGAATGTAACAGAGTGACAAACTGCACTGTGACATTTCTGTCAACAGGCCCTAAACTTTGTTACACTGGTCCTGGACCTTCAACACCTATTTAAAAAAAAAAAAAAAAAGTAATATTATTTAAACCTATTGGTACATGAAAAACATCTCAGAAAAATACATTTATGTATACATGATAATTATGATTCTAAATATACAGTGTTTTTTTCTCACAAATAGGGGTTGATATAATTTCAAAATATGTTTTCGGCTGATTGACCAAAATGACTTGCATAAACCCCTGCATTATATAACACAGAGGAAACATTGACCACCCAGTGACACAAGTGATCACCAGATGGCGCAAGTGAGCAGAATAAAACCTGCACTCCAAACATGTGAACTACCATAACATGTTCTATCTACAAAGCTGATCTTGGACCTTTCATTTGCTTCATTAGCAGGGCACACAGTTTACTGCAAATCGGTAGTTGTTACGAGCAAACGGCATGATGATAGTAAAAAGCAGCAACATCACTTCACCTTTTGACCTTTAGTGCAGACTATGTAACCGATTACACTGGCTCCATTGGAAGTGCCGGTAGGAGTGAGGGGAGGGGGCTTCCACCGGATCTGCAAGACTCCAGGTGTCTGTCCCAACTGAACTTGCACATCCTGAGGAGGTAAAGGAGGGCCTGAAACAAAAAAAGAGAAAGTTTATGAAATAATAGAATACTGAAACAAAATGTGTTGCCACACTGTTTTCATGAGTCAAGCAAATTTGTGTTTGTGGGTGGGCTATGACATGCATTATGCTTTCAGAAAAACATGCATGCTTGTGCATGAAAATATGACGCATGTGTAATGGGCATGTAAATGTGCGTGTGGGTGTGCGCATTTTACAGCCGTAAGGGACCCCAGCTGTGCATAGACTATCACAGTGTATTTGCTTATGTCAGCACTCTGATTTTATGTGGGCTGATTCGTCTTAATCATACTGAGTGTTATATGTGGTTGCCAGCAATGGACCGCACCATCTCAGAACCTAAAACAAACAATGTGCAGTTATCACTTCAGCTGTTTTGCATAACAGTGCTGGAGTGAATGGAGACAGAGAGTGAGAGAGCAAGAGAAAGAGACAAGCAGACGTCATTCACCTCATCTCTTGGGTTTAATTAAAAAAATTATGTTCGCTAGGGATGGGGAGTGATACAGATTTCCTGATTTGATTCGATTCTGATTCAGAAACTTTCATTATGAATCGATTTGATTTTAATTTGGATTAAATTCCAAATTGTAATGTCCATTCTCTCTGCTAATGCTGTAAATTATGCAGTACTATGCTTTAGACTGATTCAAACCAGTAACTCCTCTTTAAGGGCATTTTTACACTGGGCTCATTTGCTGAGGTCAGAGCCCAGGCGTGATTGTTTCCGTTGCATGATGTTCTGATTTCACACTAAATTTGATTCTGTCGAACCCTGGTGTGTTTGCATTCTACTTAAACCATCATAAACGTGCACAGCGCATGATAGAAAACAGAACGGGGTAAATAAATTATGCTTTTTTTTATTAATTTGGTGCTATTATGTGCAGCAGAGTAAACAACACTTGGGTTTACTGTGTGTGTGTTGCATGTAGACAGCATTCTGCTGTTTCCAAAGAGACAATTTTGAGGAGACAGCTGATTGTCATTCATTTGCCGTTCTGATTGCACTCGCAACGTGTGAATACATACTTTTATATTCACGTGAACCGCGCCACAGTTCGAGTGCAACCGATCTCAGACCACCTCCTTCAGGTATTCTCGGGTTCGCTATGCCGGTGCGCACCGGGGTTGGCATGACCGCTCATCCCCTTGGAATTATAAGGTTCTATCTGAACTCTGAGCAGTTTTGAGATATTGAGTTACAAAGTTTTTGCATTCCATATAGCAAAAATTATACAGGGAACAAGTTTCTTTCATGCAGGGAAATGACAGGGACCCTAAATGTATTCTAACTGTACAATGTCAAAATCCTCTCAAATTTGTAAATGGGGATTTTTTGAATGGGCCAAATGCAGATAGAACCTTCTAATTCCATTAAAAAAAAAAAAAAAAAAAAAATTGCATGGAATTATAAGATTCTATCTTGCAAAACTTTAACTAAAGCAATCATTTTCAAGATACACAAACAGTTTACTTAATGCTTTCTCTAACATCTGTTTCATATTTTAGAATATTTTTTTCTTGTTCAAGTCAAGCATAAAAGGCAGTGCTTAAGTATTTTGTCAAGTGCAGATGTTAAATTTAGGTAGGAATATGACAGATAATTTAGCACATTATTGCAGGAACCGTTTAAGTTTCCTTTTGTTTAGACAGAAAGCAGCTACTGTAATACATTTGAACAGGACTTTAGTCCACAGAAAGGTAAAATGGCTCTCCCTTTAGATGTCAGTATGGTTGAAATAACATTTATTGCTGTAATTAAGACTCCATCAATTAAATTGTTGACTAATTGACCTTTAAGGCTTAATATTGTAAAACTTTAAGACTAAAAACTGCAAAAAGAAAAAGAAAAAAACAGACAATCTTTAAAATTCAAAGTTTACAAAAACATTGTAAAATGTTTCACTGACTATATATAATTAAAAATATTTCACATTTATAATATTTATATTATTTCAACTTTGCAATAACTCAGTTTTTACCAACAGTGTAAAGTTTACCATTTCATCAAACTTAATGTAGTTTCCCTTGCTACGTCGAGAATGACGCTGTGGGAACGCTTCGCTTGAGTGCGTCATGAAGCACATGTGAAATCAGTACAATGGTGGACTGGAAACTATAGAGGACTATAGTGCAATGCCAGCTTCTGTGTCTTCAGTGGCGCTATACGTAAACACGCGTGTCTTATTTTGTGTTGTTTTGTTCCAGCGGTTTCTCCCAGAGTTCGGAAGCACGCTTTGCGGTTCCTTCCGCTCTGGTTGAAGCGCCAGTGCTTCATGTATCCAGCTCTGAGGAGTTGCATATAGAAAGCATCGATGCAGGAGATGATTCGCCATCACATGGAGGTTGTAACTCGCACTGTCACTAAATTAAATATTGACTGGCCAGCAGAGAGGCAGGATGTTCGTCCAAAAAGCATATTGAATGAACGCTTCCTGCCCACGCTACCACAGCCACTACCCCTCATCCTCAGTTCACCGGGGCTACTGCAAAGGAGCCCAAAACATCAAAAGTCAGCTCCTAACACCGTGCCACACAAAAACAGAATGTGGCTACCTGGACTCCCACCCAGAAAGAAGGGGGGCCAGGGAAGTTCTCTCAACCCCAGCCTCCAAAGGGTAAGACAGATTACCATTATTACCACTAAGAAGGCTGAGGGGAAGAGGTCCTGATGCCAGTGGTGTCAGGTCCCCGAGTGTAGCTACCTCCGGAGAGAAATGGTGTTCACCTCTGTGCACAGTGCCCAGCTCTCTTCGGTGCCCTCAGGGGGCCGTTCTGCCAATCCTGCCATCTCATATGCTTCAGGGTGCAGCGGTCCCCGGCAGGCATGTAGTTCAATGTCTGTCCGGAAAGGTAGTGGCACTGGAATGCTCTCCCTCTCTGTGGAGGGTCGAGGCAGCCGGTTCGCCGATTTAGGGCATCGAATTGGTTGTCCAAAAAAATATCAGAGAACAGTCTCGAGAGACTGGTTCCCTTAGTAGAATTTTCAAGTTCAAAATGCAAACATTGAAACAAATCGTGTCACAGATCAATTTCAAGGACTAGTTTTTCATGATAGATCTCAAGGACGCATACTTCCATGTATCCATCCTTTCACATCAGAAGAAGTTCCTGAGGTTCACTTTTGGGGGCGAAGCGACTAATATCAGATTCTTCCGTTTGGTCTAGCACTATCACCCTGTACTTTCACCAGATGCGTGGATGCAGCACTGGTACCGCTGTGTCTACAGAGCATTCGCATCCTGAACTATATTGGCGACTGGTTGATTTTATCTCAGTCGCATCTGTTAGTGGTTCGGCATCGAGATGTCTTTCTCGCTCACATGAGAATATTGGGGTTAAGATTAAACGCCAAGAAAAGTGTGTTGTCTCCAGCTCAGAGTACCACTTTTCTAGGTGTGGTTTGGGACGTGCAGGCGTGACTCTCTCCTGCTCGCATAGAATCAATCCTTACTACCGTAAACTGGATAAAGCTAGGCCAGTCACTCATTGTGAAACAATTTCAGAGATTGTTGGGTTTGATGGCAGCAGTGATACCAGCAGTGATACCTTTTGGACTGCTGAGACCCTTACATGAGACCCCTGCAGTGGTGGCTCAGGACCAGGGGGATTTCTTCAAGGGGAAATCCTTTTGGCATGATCAAGATCATGCTGCGATGCCTACATGCCTTGGGTATTTGGAAGAAACCTTGGTTCCTGTCCAAAGGGCCCATGCTGGGATCTCCTCGTCAACGCAATACGGCTGCTTCACTCACGGGTTGGGGAGCGATCCTAGAGGGTCGCTCGACTCAGGGTCTGTGGAGAGGGCGCCATCTTTATTGGCATTTCAATCGCCTGGAGATGTTGACGGTCCTTCTTGCTCTCAAGAACTTCCTCCCAGACCTCATGGGCCACCATGTGCTTGTCCAGTCAGACAACACATCGGCGCCTATATAAATCACCAGGGGGGTCTGCGCTCGCGTCCACTTTTCAGACTGGTGCAACAGATCCTCTTGTGGGCCTTGCTTTCACTCAGAGCAGCTTAATTCCCCCGGGGCCCAGAATTTGGGAGCAGACATGTGGAGGGTATTCCGGCAGTGAATCTGTTTGCGTCTCGAGAGACGTCTGCACCATAGCATCCAGCCCTAGTGGAGCTGGATGGGTGAGGGAGAACCAGAGTGGACAGTAAGAGGTCTCTCGAGATTCCGATCAGGAGGGGACCTTTTGTCCCAGGTGGTGGCAATATATTATATATTTAAAATATTTCACCCTCAACTATGGAAACTGGGGGCTTGGCCTCTGAGGGGGCCCAGCTCATAGACTCTGGTCTTTCGACTGAGGTTGTTGGTACCATCTTTCACTCAAGAGCTCCATCTACCAGGAAGCTATATGCCTTGAAATGGAAATTGTTCCCTTCTTGGTGCAGTGATTGTCAGATAGACCCAGTTAACTGCCCAGTTGTCCAGTAGTTGAGTTCCAAGAACGATTTACTGCAAGGGTTATCCCCGTCCACTTTGAAGGTCTATGTTATTCCTTATGTTATTTCTCAAGGCTATCACTTTTCTTAAAAGGACAGGAGATCTGCAAGCTTTGTCGGTTGCCCCGTCGTGCTTGGAGTTTGTGCCCAGGATGGTGAAAGCTTTTCTCCAGCCGAGACCGGGTTATGTTCTTAAAGTTCACACTAATGTGGCTAGATCTATTGTGCTGAAAGCCTTTAGTCCTCCTTCCTTCGGTGATCCAGACCAGGAACGCAACAATCTGATTAGTTATTCTTAATCTAAATGATCTTTCCTTCACTCTACCAAGTACAAAAAACCCACCCCAACCAAGAGCGGTATATGGGTCCGTTGATTTCGCAATGGCCAATCAGAGGTGTTTAAGTTAGCACCGAACAAAAACCCCGGCATTTTGAGCGGTGAGTGGACTATGAGTTCTTCATGCTCACAAGTACTCTCATAATAACAAACAAATTTTAGACATTATGTAAGTAAGATATTCATTATGCAGACAGCTTCATTTATTATAACACAACTTTGTGAGATTGCTATAAAGTAGCCTAAAATGACAACTTTTTAGTCATTATAGAGGGAGCGCTTTCACATGCTTTCTGCAATGCCAAATCCCTTATGTATGTTTTTAAAAGAGAAGCACATCTCTAAGGAGTTCACCCTCCGCATATATATGTGTGAGAGAAAGGCGAAGGAAAGGTCCCGTAGCTCACCTTTTTGTGTGCGTAATATATGCCATATATTTATGACCTCTATTTATAAGAGCTGTGCATGTGCAAGTGACTGGATTTTGAGTGTGAGAATCACTTGCACATCGTCGCTTTGCCACTACTAGAACCAGAGATTTGTTGCTTTCGTCTTTAGTTGAAAATGAACTAGAGACTTGTACTTTGCGCGTCTCGTGAACTGTCTTTATGTCAAAGTAAGCTACTACCTGCCCAATTTATCACCAGCCCACCAGGATTTCTCCCGAATCTTCCAGGAGATATTCTTACTAATATAATACAGTATGCATTTACAGTTAGTGGTTACAAGCTTTCGATTTTTTTTTTTACATTGCAAAATGAACATGCTTTTATTTTAGTGCTAGTCAAAAAACAAAAGTGTTCAGTCTTTCACAGGCATCTTAAAGATAGAGTTTAATTGTGAGTGTGACGTGGGGGCAGCACAACAGTGTTTTGCCTAGAGTGGCAGTTGAGCTTGCGCCAGCCCTGCCTTTATGGCAGTACAAGCCCATTCAACACGAAGTATGGCTGCCTCAAAAGCTCTTCTCTCTGGACTATCTTTACATGACATATGTGATGCGGGCTGGTCTTTGCTGCATACATTCGTCAGGTTTTATGATCTTGACCTGAGTTCCAGTGGAACTTTCTTCTTAGTGCTTGAACGTTTTCACACTACAGACATTTGTCACTATGGCGGCGTGGGTATAAACATTCCCACAGCGTCATTCTCGACACAGCATGAGTTCCCTTAAAAGGGAACATCTCGGTTAAGACTGTATCCTTTGTTCCCTGAAGAGGGAACGAGACACTGTGTTGCCCTGCAATACTTTCGGTATGCCTGTCAGAGACTACTTTCAGACTTTTCGAAGCTGGCGTTGCACTGTTTAAGCATGCTTTATAGTTTTCTGGTCGTGACGTCACCCGCCTCTGACGTCCTGTCACACCATTGGACTGATTTCACATGTGCTTCATGACATACTCACGCAAAGCGTTCCCAAAGCGTCATTCTCGATGCAGTGCCTCGTTCCCTCTTCATGGAACTAAGGTTACAGTCGTAACCCAGGCATTTACATGCTTTAGCCCAGTGTGCCATAGTGTAGAGCTTTATAGCTACATACAGCTCAATACAAGTACACAGGATGGATCAAGGTTAAAACATAACCTAATATATACATAACATTTCCTCGTATATCAATGACGTGACTGGAATGAAGCAAATACACAACAAAACCCGAACCTATCCTCTTAATAGCGCTGCTAGCAAGCGTAGTGTTTAACTATGAAAATAATTCCTCAGCAAAACACAAAAAAGGCTGAAATTCCCTTGAATTTAGGCTGCTGTCATTGACAAGATCATAAACAAAATAGTCGATCATGAGATTTCTAGTAAACATCGCGTTGTGTGGAATTGTTTAGTCTTCACTGATTTAGCGTTTTCTGCGCTCTTTTCCGCGGTCACAGAGCAGTCTGGCGACAAGACAAAGAAAGATGATTGGTCCTCGTGTGTGCATTCAAAGTGCTGACTGGCTCACACAGATAGAACCTTATAGAACCAATTTAGATTTTGACTTTGTTGATAGAACCTTTTTGTTTTCTAAAAAAAAAAGTCCAAAAATGTAAACAACTCAAAAAAAGAAACATCACATAACAAGAATATGTTAATATTTCAATTTTGACAAAAAATGTCAGATAGAACCAGAAATTCCAAGGGGACGAGCTTTCACATTAGCGATTTTTCATGCGAACCGTGCCTCTTTGAATTACTCCTTAAAAGAAAACAACTCAAGACCATTGTTGGGGGTAACGCATACAAGTAACACGAGTTACATAATCAGACTTAATTTTAACTCATAACTAGTAAAGTAATGCATTACTTTTAAATTCCCAACAAAATATCAAAGTTACTTTTTCAAATAAGTAGTGCAAGTTACTTTGTTTTCCCGTTTATTGACTGGCACCTCTTCTGTCCCCATGTTGAGAAAAATCATGAGTAATGCTGCCTTCATGTGCTATAGGATTTTTGAGAATTCCCACTTCTAAAGCCGTGATTATGAGCTTACCAAATTCAAATTTCGACATGAGAGGGATTTCACATGCAATTTCTTTTACCTTTAAATTGAAAATTTTTAAACATTTCATAAACACGTATTTACAATAATTCAGAGAGCATGTGAAAGCAGCACAAGTGCAGTGGCGTTGTGTGCGATGTGTGAACATGATGGGTATTGTAGTTCTAGACTAAATGTGAGCAGGCATTTACTAATTTCACTTGCACAAAAATATATTTAGAATTCCACAATATGAATAAAAACAATGAAATGCAAACTCAGCACACCTGCAATAATTATGTTAAATAATACAAATATACTTGAAGTATTTAATCTCACTTTATTAACCAATGTCTTTGCTGCTGACCTTCGATGATCCAATTCAACCTTACAAATAACGAAAAAATGACTTTAGTTAAAACATCACATTTTTGTTTCTTTTCTTTTTTTATTGGTGAAGTAAGAGTGTTCAATTTTTTTCTCCTGCATATGCTTGAATGGTTTGTTTGAGCTGCGCTCTGTACTGTACAGGCGTGAATTGAGAATCCAGCTACTCTGGCCATGCTGTGTGTTTTTGATTTGATAAAAAGAACCAGCTCATAAGAATCATTTGCTTGTGAATCTGATGACTCCGTTTATACTTTGTTGTTTTATTCGCTAAACTACTGGCTCATAAGCCATTGTTTGTGAATCCAGCTACTCTGGTCACACTGTAGTATATCTTTTTGATTCACTAAAATGTACTAGTTCAAAAAGTAATTTGCTCATGGATCCAACTACTCTGGCTGTGCTAAAAGGAACCGGCTCATAAGAATCATTTGCTCATGAATCAGACTACTCTGGTTGCGCAGCATATTTTTGATTTGCTAAAAAGATTCAGCTCATAGACATATAGTCACGCTATATTGTATATTTTTGATTCCCTAAAAAAAAATGGGATCATATAAATCATCCATATCTTTGTGTCCAGCCCATCAGGACAACTCAACAGAAAGACTCACCATTCTCACCATTCTCTTTTTTTTTCTTGAAACACATTTAAATAATGGCGCCATCTTTAAAAAAGAGGATTTGAGAGCTTATGGTAGATTCTTTCCTCACACAAAGCTATTATTTTAATGCTATTATGTATAAAAAAAATAAATAAAAGATTTCCAAAACTTTTTAACAGCTTTTAATTGTGTTAAATGCCATCACAGTTACTTTCTACTAAAACACTAATTAAACTGTACAAGGTTTCCCAATGACAAGCTCTCACTCAAACAATCAATTAAGAGAAACCATCCTGATGTCAGAGAGCAGGTAGTCCTATCACAGGTTTGAACTCTTGAATCACACTAATCCACACTGATCACTTCTCTGCCCACCACATGACAGATCATTGGGGAGTGCTTAATCATTGACCACCCCTCACTGATCAGAGCCGAAGGGGCACTTGGAGCCCTGATTAGTCCGGAGACTTCAGGGGCATGACTGAGTGCCTGTGGAAAGACAGTGGAGCTAAAAGTGGATCATGTAATTTGTGAAGTTGATCCAGAGGAACTGGATCAATGCTCTGTAATTGAAAACAGCTCAAAGGCTGTCTTTATCTGATCAGGCCTTCATTCGAGGCTGCCGCTGCACGGCTAAATGCCTGAAGATGGGCATCACGTAATAAAAGCCTGCACTGTTAGTCCGCAGGGAAGCCCACAGATGGGTTCACGTCGCCCTGTATATATTACAGTCTGTAGGTGGGGAACACAACATGCACTAGACTAGAGCGAAGGTTCATTTATCTCAAGACATCACGATATCCTGAGGCGTGCACACCACTGTGCTAGAAATTCGATAATCTGTGAGCAGGACCGTTCCATCATGAGTGACCTTCCCTTAATTAACATTCTATATCAATTCAAAGTATCAATATATATATAAAAAAATACATCAGAGATAGGCCTTGTGGGAGAAAAAAACCCCCATTATTTTCAAAATTTAAAAGCACGATTTCTAGCATTTTCTTCATGTTCTTTAAAACCAAACAGCACAAAGTTGGATGCACAAAGGCACTTCTGATATATTGCATTTAAATTAAACTAGGTTTTCATAAATTACTTTAAATTTTATTGAAGGTAACATTTCAGAATGAATTGTATTGTTGTTTATTAAATTAAATGAGAATTCTAAAATGTATTTACTCTATAAGGTAAATGGTGCTTTTGCATACCATGTTTGGTTATTTTATAGAATGCCCAGCTTCAACTAACACTGGCAAATAGATTCATTCACTCATCATGCTCATTTGATGCTCATCGTGCTCACAAGACACACTACCGATCAAACATTTGAGGGTAAATAGTATTAGTAGTAAAGAAATATTTTTCATTTTATGAATTTTTATTCAGCAAAGATACTTTAAATTCATCAAAAGTAACAGTAAAGACATTTATAATGCTACAAAAGATTTCTTTCAAATAAATGCTATTCTTTTTTGAACTTTTCATTTATTTAAAAACCCTGAAATGTATCACAGGTTGATAATAATAAATGTGTCTTGAGCACCAATCAGCACATTAGAATGATTTTCAAAGGATTGCGTGAAACTGGAGGCTGGAGTAATGACTGCTGAAAATGCAATTCAATTCAAAATAAATTTGTATTGATATAAAAACAGTTCTTTTAAATTGTAATAATTGTTCACAATATTACTGTTTTTACTATATTTTGATCAAATAAATGCAGCCTTGGTGAGTATCCTAGCCCTGATAATATTATAGTTTACTTTATCAGTACTGACACCTAGCAGTCAGTTTATCTGTCACTTTTAGTAGTACATCAGCTGTTTTTGATTTCAGAGCTCTCTGTGCAGAGTGCAGATATGCATCTATGCCAGTCTTTCTCATTTTGCTCTTGAAAAATCACAATCTAAGTTTAAAAGCTTAATTTATACAGTAACATAATTATGCGTATAAGTTATATATATGTTTAAGAACTATTTCCATGTGACACGCTAAATGTAACTTGAGGCACATAATTGCTAGATTGTTTTGTGATCTTAACATTGCTATGTTCAAAGTTGTGTAAATGTGATTTATATGCATCTTACATTTTACCAACTGTTTTAAGCTATGTGAAGTGACTGTGACTTTATACAATACATTTTTTAGTATTTAGTATTTTTTTCAATATCTTTGTTCATTTGTGTTTCAGTTCCACAAATTGGTCTCCAGTAAAGAGAGTTTGACCCTGACTTCTGTCTACAACCTTTACTTGGGCACTGTTTAGCTCACTGCCAAAGCAAAATAAGAAAAACGCAAGCTGAGGGAAGAAGAGTGAAAAGATCAACATTGCATTCAGAGCCTTTGTAGTGGATTACATGCACCTTATCTCCGGAAAGGTCCATAATGTAACACTCTTCGAAACACAGCCAAGTTTCCAAACTGGAAACCTGGTCAGAGGCTAAATCCTCAGCCAGCAACGCTTCACCCTCACGTCGCTCCAATAGGTCTAGCCAATCTGCAGCTGAGGCACCCGCAAAGGCAGAGGCTGCACACACAAGAGCTGAGTTTGCAAAGCGCCAGGTAGATACGGAGATCGAAAAGCCTAGGATTGAAGCAATGCTGAATGCTCTGAAATAGTTCTCGCAGCACAAGGGTATTGGACGTTGTTGCAATTTGCAAATGGCGAAACTAAAATGGGACATTCCTGGAATCAGCCAGTTGTCCAGACATTGTAAATACAATGAACAGACATAGTCTAACGGGGAATCACCATACAAGGCAACCAAATCGCTTTCCCTCATGTAGGAAACCTCTACTCGCCAACTAAGCCAGCACCTCGATCCAGCGTCTGACCTTGCCTTGTTTCTTGCATGCCGTGATCTTCTTATTACCAGCTTCAAAGTATTTGATAACAAGCCAGAGAATTACATATCCTGAAAAACAAAATTCATGAATGCCACTGATGATCTGAAGGTAAAAGGCAATAAAGAGCTCAATTTGCTTACCAAGTGGCTCGAAGGTGAGTCTATCCAACATGCTCTGAGGATTAGAGTGGCCCATGCACGCGATCCTGAAGCAGGCCTTATACGTTTGTGGCAATGTCCAGACATAAAATATGGTTCCCCAGAGGTAATTGAAGGATCCTTATTCAAGCACTTAAAAAGTCTTGCAAAGATCTCACAGAGATTTCAATCAGTTGCAAGAGCTTGGAGATCTGCTCCTGGAAGTGAAATCAGTGAAAGAGGAAGGATATTTACCTGTTCTCGGAATCCTTGACACTTCAAAGGCTATAAACTCAATTGTGAGGAAACTACCTCATAGTCTTCTGGAAGCATGGATCGTTAAGCGAACGAAATACAAGAAATATTATCTACTTTATTATCCCACTTTATTGAGTTTGTAAATTTGTCAATGAGCAACAGATACCAGCCTCTCTTTTCAATGTTCCAGCACATTACCTATTAAAGCTGAAACCCAATGAAGCAGTCAAGATTCAGAGCTTCAGTCTCTGCCAGCAAAACAGAGGTAGCGTCAAACACGTCTGTAAGTTCCAACAGCAGTTGAGTTGACCTGAAAGAACTTATTAGTAAAATGCAAATGTTTCAGAATAAAGTCCTCAGCTGAAAGGAAGAGTTTTCTCAAGATGAATTCTATCTGCTACAAGTGCTGCATTTCCTCAAATCACAGGCCCAAAGACTGCAGGGTGACTATCCATTGTCCAGAATGCAATAGCACTAACCATGTCTCTGCTCTTCAAGATGGACCAGAAAGGGTAGGTCCCTTTTCCATGCCTTGAAAAGGGAACCTACCACACCAACAGAGGCGCTAGGAGGGGAGCAAGAGAAACCATTCTCCACAGTGACCAAATCCGTCTGCACGGAAATAAGTAGAAAAGGCCTACAAGTAAATGGTAAATGGTCTGTATTTATATAGCGCTTTCACAGACCTATGGCCACCAAAGCACTTTACAATTTGCCTCACATTCACCCATTCACTCACTCATTCATACACCGGCGGCAGTATCAGCCGTGCAAGGCGCCATCCAGCTCGTCGGAAGCAGCCAGGGTTAGGTGTCTTGCTCATGGACACTGAAAACCACATGTACGTCTTGTTGGATGATCAGACTAACTTCTCTCTAATGAGGTCAGCATTCTTTTGTATGTACAATTTTCAAGATGAAGTCTTCCCTTACATGATGAGAACATGCTTAGGCACAGCTGATACTACTGGAAGGAGAGGAAAAGACTTTGTGGTCGAGACCTTGGATGGAAAAGTATGGATGATGCTTCCGACACTCACACTGTAATTCAATCCCTGACAGCAAAATAAGATTCCCACCCCTGAAGCTGCTGCTTCCTATTCTCATCTTCAAGCCATTGCATTTCAGACACCTCTACTGGATCCTCCAGCTGATATTCTCATATGGAGAGATCTTATCCATGCACATAAGGTCCGCAGACAGCACAATGGGCCCCACAATGCTACATATTCCCCACTCCTCGACCTGGGATGGGTGACTGTAGGAGAGGTGTGCCTCAGCGGAGATCACAAACCCACTGTGAGCACTTTCAAAACTAATGTGCTTGGGAACAGCAGACCCAGCTTTTTCACACCTTGCAAAAACAGCATCTGTTCTATAGGTTCTCAAGTAAAGACCCCAGCCTCTTAACAATGAACACAAAATGATCTCATATCATTGGAAAGCATATCTGCAAACAAACCAATGAAGACAAGATATTCTCGCACTATCTGGTGAAGACAAGGCTCTTGTAGACTTTACAAACAATGAATTCACCAAAGCCAAAGCAAGTAGTTGGGTAGCTCCACTTCTGTTTTGCTGTCCCAGAGGACATTTGCCCAACAATAGAGACCAGGCTGTAAGTTAACTCTGATCACTTCTTCGTATTCTGAAAAAGAAGTCAGACATGAAAGACCATTATGTGGAATTCATGGTGACAAAGTAAAAAAACAAAAAAAAAACAAGCTGTGATTTCCTCCTCTCTAGAAGACAACAAGGAATCCTGGTGCCTTCCAAGTATTGGCATTTATCACTCACAAAAACCAGGGATAATCAGGAGAGTATATGATTCTAGTGACCAATACAACATATCCCTCAATCAAGTTCTCCTTAAAGGTCCAGACCTGAACAAGAGCCTGACAGGTGTGATCATCCGCTTAAGATCTGACTCTTATGCAGTGATGGTGGACACCTAGCAAATGTTACACATCTTTTTGGTCAAAGAGGAGCATCGTGAGTGCTTGTGATTCCTGTGGTTTCATGATCACAACCTTGATGGTGATATTTGTGGAGGGTCAACATTTTTGGCAATCTCCCCTCTCTGTCAGTCGCTGTATATGGGTTCAAGAGAACAGCTTTAGAGGGAGAGAAAGAGTACGGAAGTGATGGAAGGCTGTTCATTGAACAGCATTTCTATGTGGGCGGTGGGCTGAAATCATTCAGTTCAGAATCAGAGGCCATCGATGAACTGCGCAGAACTGCACAGGAACAGTCCAACCTCCTTCCACACAAAATCTCATCCAACAGCACAGTTGTCCCAAGAGCCTTCTCAAATGAGGATCTTGAAATTACTTTGCAGGGCCTCGATCGTGCTCTAAACTCACCAGCCATCCAACAAAGCTTAGGATTGGGCTGGGACGTGTCAACAAATGTTTGTATTTCATTTATCCATCAATGACAAGTCTTACACTAAGGAGTGCTGTCCACCATGAACAACTTGTAAGATCCTCTTGGATTTATATTACACTCCTGAGAGACATCTTGGGAGATGCAGATGATTGTGATATTACTCTGCCCAAGGAAAAATGTGAGATTCTACACTAACTCTAAGGCAGTACTAGGATACATTTTCAATCAGACGTGGCATTACTATGTCTATGTTCACAACCGAGTATAGCGCATTAGACACACACCACCGCATCAGTGGAACTTTATACCCACTCATCTTAATTTAGCCGATGACACTAACAGAAAACTGCCTTCTGAGTATATAACTTCATCATTTTGGCTTACAAGGCCTTCACTCCGCTTACATGCAGGACAAGGTGAGCTTAATATGGAGCCCTACACCATATTAGCTCTGAAACGGATGCAGAGCTTTGTCCAGAATGTGTTATGCCAAGTTCACACTACAAGATTTTAAGCCTGATTTAAGCCTGATTTGCAAGTTTAACAAGCTCGCCAACAGGTTGGCTGTGATAGGGGGCAAATCAGCGAGTAATCAGCGATCAGCTATCTTTTTATGTGGACAACTCAAAAACGCTCGCTGACGTGTCACTGACAACCTCGACAACGCCAGAAAAATATCTAGCATGCCAAATATCTTGAGCTTTCGACATCCAGTGGTATCACTTATTGTAATGAGCTACAGCCAGTGGCGGTTCTAGACAATTTTTACTAGGGGGGCCAAGGGGGGGCCAGTGTTTAACCAGAGGGGCACATTAAAAATGGTAACAAATTATATTTAAAGATTATTAACTTCTTTACTTTACAATCATATAAACATTTATTACAACATTGTACAACATTTGTACAAGAGTGAGTGCAGGTGCAAAAAAGGTTCATTAATGTTGATGATTATTATCAATGATTTGTAAGGGATCATGTGACACTGGAGACTGGAGTAATGATGATAAATTCAGCTTTGATCACAGGATATAAATTTCACTTTACTAAATATTCACATAAAAAACAGTTATTTTACATTTTAATAATATCTCACAATTTTAGAGCTTTTTTGTATTTATAATAACATAAATGCAGCCTTGGTGAGCAGAAGAGACTTCTTTCAAAAACAACCAAAATAGTACCGTTTCCAAACTTTTGATTGGTAGAGCATATCTGCATGTATTTCAAAAATGTAGGCCTAGAATTTACTTTAAAAAAAGAAACATTAGATCCATATTGACAATATTGATTTTGTTAACAAAAAAGGACGCTATGTCCCTTCCTCGTTTCAAGATAACTATGGGAAGAAAAAAACGTGCATTACATTTCGTTGCCTAACCATCCCTCTCTACTTAACACGGGCAATAATAACCTGTTACTTACTTTACTCAAATGTATGTTATCGCAATGCAACAGCCAAGACAGATGAAGTTACGTGGTTAACATCACAACATTGTGCAGGAACAACCAGTTACTTACGAGATACGAGTCACTCACGCGGCCGGCGCCCGCTATAATTTACCCGTGTAGAACGTTCCGTCGCGTTAGTTCCGCTTTTGGCGCTCGCGTGTAAAATCATAATAAAGTCATAATTCATTTTTTATTTTTATTTTTTGGTCAGCACAGGGGGGGCCACAGGGGTGGCCATGGAAATTTCTACAGAGGCACGGGCCTCCCTAGGCCTCCGTGTAGAACCGCCACTGGCTACAGCCAATGAGAGCATAGGCGCCGATCCCGAGCACCCACGGAAACAGGTCACTAGAATTGAAAAAGCTTTGAACCACAAGACTATCTCGATTTACTGATCGAATAACACAGTATAGCCTACCTTTAAATTTGCCTTTGTTTCATGAGATAGCATTTTCAAGCTGATTTTAGTCATCCAGTTCTCCAGTTATTTTATTGTTTAATAGTTATTTCTGAGTTAAGTGCTTATTGTAAATAGGTATTTAATTTATTTATTGAACCACTGCTGATCATCAGATATCATTGTGAGCACCACTCCGTACAACACTCATGGATGAAATGTGTTTTTGTTTGGTTGACAATAATGCATTTGCAGTCTGTGTGTTTCTCTTCGCAAAATTCGCCAGCCGCATCGTTGAACGGAGAAAACGACAGTACTCTTGGAAAAATGAGAATGTTAAAATGTTTCGCAAGTAATGTATTTGCAAGTGGGTTTTGGCGAGTGTGTGTGTTTTTTTTTCTTTGCGGCAGCACTTCGCGCATATGTTTTGGTGACCTGATCAGTGACCTGTTGTCAGGTTGTCTAGTGTGTAACTCCCTGTTGCACATCATTTATGAAATGTCAAGTAAACGACTTCAAGACTCCACAGCAAGTCATGTAGTCTGAACAGCACAGCAATCTGCCGACGTTTAAAGTCCTGTAGTGTGAACTAGGCATTACCTAATAGCGTGTCGCTAATTAAATTCGGAAGTGCAAGATTCCAACGATACTCCAGATGGAGGTCCCTGTTAAAGGCCTTGGTTGTTAGTTGCAACACTTTGCCAAGTATTTCAGGCACTGGTCAGAAGATGTCTGTCACAGGTGGCATTTTAAAACAAGCATAAGGAGGAAGAGCAGCTAAAGTAGGCTAAGGCTACAATCATTCAAATGGTCCAGAGAGAAGTCTATAGTGGAGACTTTAAACGCTTAGAACAGAGTCAGCCTGTCCAATGGTCAAGCCTCTCAGCACACCCTGTCGATTTACTGACATAGAACAGCTTCTCAGTGTCAGAGGTCGACTAGTGAGAGCTTGACTACCCCTGAAGAACTGTATCCAGCTCTCATACCTGGTAAACATCTTATGCGATCCACCTAGAACTGATTAAGTCCATGATTCCCTCATGTCTTATCAATTCCCTGATAGTTTCTTTGCCATTAAAGGTCCTGTCAAGATCCTGAGGACTGATTGTGGAACCAACTTTGTCAGAGCCAGCAAAAAGCTACACAGCCACAACACAAACGTCCAAGCTTATCTATCGGATAACCATTGCTGCTGGCAATCCTCCACATGCTTTACATATGGCAGGGTCCTCGAAGTAGCCCTGCAAGGCTAACACATGAAGTTTTGGTAACATTCATGGAAAAAGTGAGTGAAATTGTGAAGGCTCGTCCCTTAACTGCAGTTCAGTCTGCAGTCTCCACTGATCCATAACAACCAATGATACTTAAGACAGCCATGCTGCTCTCTCAGAAAGCTGGAACCCCACCAGTACCACTTGGACAATTTGAAAATCACGATCTATGCTGAGCACAGAGGCATCATGTTCAGTATTTAGCCAATGTCTCCTGGGGAGGATGGTAGAATGAATATTTGAGTGGACTTCAAGGATGTCGCATGTGGTGCATAGCTAAGCCAAACCTACGGAATGGAGATGTTGTGCTTCTGAAAGATGCCCTGGAGAGAAGAAATGACTGGCCAGTTCGGATCATAATTAAAATATACCCAAGTGAGGACGTCTAAATGAAAAGGCTAAAGAAAAAAACAAAGAAAGTTGAACAACGGTTCTTCCTGAGATCAGTCACAGAGATTGTTCTTCTGGTTTCTAAGGACACAAGTTAAGAGCGCAGCCTAACAATCTTGTAAATACAAACTTCAGAAATGTGTCTGGTAACCATTTTAGCAATGTTATGTCAAAGGTCAGTTGAACAATTGGAAAAATCTCTACAGTGTCAGAAACATAATTATTTATCTTAGCAAAATACTCATATCTGCGGTATATAAAAACATACAGTAATAAAGCATTGTAAGTTAAAGATTTGAAACGTGCTATCAAGTTTTCATAATCAGTTCACATAAGACTAGAAAAAGTCATGTAGTATCCACCGTACAAAGAGTGATTAATGAGATATTAAATGGGTCTACGGCTCTCTCAACACCAAACAGAACATTAGGATTAATTAACATTCTATATCAATAAAATTTGCAACCGTTAATGATCACAGGCTCTGCTGAGAGCCACAGCACGGCAGGAGACAGCCAAACTAATGTTGCCGGCCTTTCATTTCCTCCCTGGACAATGGCTGTCACACTCCACATCAGAGGGAAAAATGAGCTGGCATTGAAAGCATCCTCATATACATGTCTGCTCTGCTTCTTGGCATTCCAATGAGTGTGTATACGTCTGTGAGTGTGTGAGTCGGTGTGAAATAATGAGGGAGACAGTAAAGAAGGAGCAAGCGAGGACTCCCTCAGAAGCAGAATACCGGGCATCCCCCTCTGTTCTCCCCCTCCGCCCTCGCCTTTCTCACATCCTTTCTGATTCTTCCTCTTTTCATCTTCGGTCGCTCCGCTTCCCCCACTGCGACAAACGCTCGTCCCATTTCCATTCATCATGCATTCATTCATTTCCTTTGCTCTCATTCGTCTGTACTCTAAAGCTTAAAAACAAGGCATCTTCAGGGTCCGCTGGGAACAGCGTTGAGAGATGAAGAAAAGCAAAACGCAACTCGGTTGATCAACATCTCAGGTAGACGTCTACATAATAGGTGTTGCGTGAAAACAAGAGCCGACAGCTCTTCGTTTTTACGCTAACATGCCATAGGGTTCTTTTAATGAAGGCAGCTTGTGCTTGTCTACAGTCTCTCTAGGGCAGGAAGCTCATTATGGAGCACTAAACTCCCAGTCTCCTCCTTTAGCAGGGTGAACTGATGAACAGAAACAGCATAGCAAACATCAAGAATACACGCCTAATGTAAACTGTTATCTGACACATGAGGAACAACTGACTTATATGATATAGCAGGGACATTTTCTGCAAGGGAGCACCTTCTTTAAAATATTTCGATGAGAATATAATTGGACAAGGATTATGACTGCAGGTCTCATAGGAAGTGGTAGATACCCTTCCAGTCCAATTTTATCAGAGTCTGCTCCGTGTACAGATATTTTCATACTTGGCCTTTAAAAGTTGGAAAAAATTGAAACATTTCTAGGCATGTATGCAGTACTTAATTTGTAAATGAATAACTGACAGATCCAAAACAACAATTAAAAATTCGCTATGACTGACACTGGCCATACAACTTCCCGGAGCATACCATGACATCACTAAAATATGACAACTATAAGAGCATCATTCACAAGTTTCTGCATGGCCCGATACCCTAGTGCATGGGTCTTCAACCGGGGGTCCGCGGCAGTATTGCAGGGGGTCCGTCAATTAATGTTTGATCACAAATAATAAAAAAAAAAAAAATGTGTAAAAACATCACAAAGTCATATTTAAATAAAATATATTTGATTTTACAAATAGTATTACATTAACAGATTTAATAAAACCCTTCCGTCCATGTGCAGTCATGTGATCTCATGAAACTGTCAACGCAGACTATGAGCGCTATAATTTTAAAACGCTACTGGCTAAAAATTTATAAACAATTTAGCTCGCCAGAATGGATCGTTTGTAACACAGCTTAAAGTTCAGGTAAATGTATAATCGTCCAGCTGACAGTAAAATTAAAATGTGAAGTTCTGTTTAAACTTAAAGGCCGTGACACACCAACCCGACGTCCAAGAACAAGCGGCAATGGAAGCCGACGGTGTTGTCGCTCATGTCGGCGGAAAAATATGTGCTTGAACTTATGACTTATTTGCTTGCTTTCATAACTTTTGCTTTATATTCTCGTGAACTGACTCATTTGCTATACTGAACAGCCAATCAGAGTTCTCTCTCGCTCACCGACGGCCCGACGCCGATTCAACATGTCGAATCGGCCGAAAAGTAGCCGATGAGGACCAGCCGCCGGAGCGGAACACACTGAGAAAACTTAGTCGGTCGACGAACGAAAACTGCCCGACAGCCGACCATCGGCTTGGTGTTTTTCAGGCTTTAAGTTGAAGTTCAAAGAAACGTATAATTGTCCACCTGACAATAAAAATTTAAATGCATGAAACTGCAAATCTATTAAAATAATTGTGATTAAGACAACTGTGAACTTAATAAATTGTGATTTTATGTTTGTTATGATACATAAATCTCTTTAACAATGAAAGTAAAGCCTACAGACAATGTACAACAACATAGTTCTAATCTATATTGTCTCAACATAAAATTACTATCGTAATATGATTGATTTTTATTAATATCAGAGGCTGTTTGACAGATTTTGTGTGGGGGGTCCCTGCTCATCTAAGGGGTCCTTGCCCTGAAAAACGTTGAAGACCCCTGCCCTAGTGTATTAATCTGTCAAGTATTCTGCCTACATTGAGACCAAATATCATTCAGTTGATCAGTGATATTCTCTCACCAACGATGTTGTTGCCTCTTTCATTACATCGATTTCTAATCTAACTCCCGTTGCTTGTGTCTCGCACTATTCTGATTAGTGTTGGAGTTGTCCAGGGGTGCAGTTCCATCTTCTCCAGATCTCTTTCCATTAGAAACACCATCAGCTTTACTTCCAGATATGCAAAATGAAAATATGCTCGACTGTCTTTTTTATATTTTGTACAATATTAGCATTTTTATTCAACTTTCCGTTAAATTTTCCATTGCTCACCGCGTGCCAAACAATGAGCATTCACCACCAACCAATGTGAGTGATTTTGAACTTAAGAAAGCTGATTGGTCAAAAATGTATATGTATATACCAAAACATAACAAAAACTGAATAAGCCCACGCTCACTCAATCGCTCATGTGTGCACGCACTGTCACCATGTAATGCGCTTGTTAATGACGGATGGTTTAAAAACAAATACCAGAATGAGAAAAATCCAAAATCTGACATTTTCCAAAACAGGATCAGATAGGATCAGGCTCAAATTAAGCACTGCATGGGTGGTATTGTGGGCTTAATTACATTAATAAAAAAGACCAAATATACTACAAAGTATTTTGATCTGAAAACATAAGCTTTGATTAGCCTTTCTTTCAATTTTAGTCCCTGTCATGAGCAAAATATGAGATTTTAACATTTTAGTTAGGTATGGTCTAACATTGTGCGGTACCAGAAATCCTAATTCTCTCTCTCTCTCTATATATATTCTTATATTTAAAAGCAGCAAGAAATGTTTTACAGATTTTAGATTTAGGTCACCAAGAATAGCCTTAACTGATTCGACACGGATCAGTTGGATTAACTGGATAGCAACCACCCCAAGCACTCTGCTAGCAACAACTTCACAACCGTTTTAAAACACCACAGAAACTGCACTGCATTGTATTAAAAACTACTCAGAATCAGAACATTTTAGAAACCACTTAGCAACGGCCAAGCAACCAAAAGACAACATGCTGGCATGGTGGTGACAAGCTGAGAAAAAAATTTCTTGATAAAACATACTGTAAAAATCAGATATTCTTATTCTTATTCATTCAGAATAAGGATTTCAAAGGATTCAGGATGAGGATTTAAAAAAGGTGGCTAACATGTCAATTTGTATGGGTCAGTAAAATTTTGTAATGTTTATGATCACCAAGGCTGAGTTTATTGGATCAATAATGTAGTAAAACAGAAATACTGTGAAATATTATTACAATTTAAAACAGTTTTCTATTTAATCTATTTTAAAATGCAATTTATTCCTGTGATGGCAAAGCTAATTTTCAGCATCATTATTACAGTCGTCAGTGTCACACGATCGAAAAGAAATCTTTCTGATTGGCTGATTTTGAGCTCAAGAGACATTTCATATTATTATCAATGTTAATATTTTTGTGGAAACCCCCAGGATTCATTCAAAAGAACAGCATTGATTTTCAGATTTATGTCTTTACTGTGACTTTTGATCTAGTTAATGCATCCTTGCGGGATAAAAGTATTAATTTCTTAATAAAATCATTACTATTTATCAATATATATTTAATATTATGTAATAAGTAACTGTATATTGCATCTTACACATGCTATATTACAATTATATATTGTTTATACATTTTGTTTTATTTTTGAATTTAAAAAGTGAAAAAACAAACCAAAAAACCCCAAAAAACAATGCAATAATCAAGATCCCTGACTTGTATGTATATTCTGTAATAAGAAATTTTCCTACCATTGAAGCAATTCAATCTTGAAGTATCAACTTCACCTTTTTGCAAGAATGCATGGCGAGCTGTGACGCAACGAAATATTATGCAGTTAATCTGATTGAATGTTTCAATTGATTAACAGCCCTAGTGATAGCCAGGTGTATAATAACTTGGCAATAAGAAATGAACATGTGGAGAGTGCACTCCGAGTTAGCTGACTCACCGGCTGGCTGTGTGCAGAACTCCACTGAGACCTCCTTCTTCTCCCTCTGCTCGAGGGGAAGCTGCCAGGGCATCTGATGGGGTCGGGCCACCACCCGTATTTTATACACCGTCATGGGCTTCAGGTTGTAGAAGTGGTATTTGTACCCTCCAGGCTTCACAACATCATACTCTACATCATTCAGGAAGATCATGTGGCTGTAGTTACTGTTGCTCGGCATCCAGGTGAGATCAGCTGATACTTGTGTGATGTTTTCCACACGAAGGTAATAGGGTGCCACCACCACATCTTTCCCAACTAGCAGCGTGCAGCGCAGCGGATCGGAGAGCCCCCGCTCCGTCATGCTCTGGATGGAGATGCGATGAGTACAGGAGGCCAGGTTCAGCTTCTCGATCAAAGACTTGGTGCGGCCGCCGAAGGGCACGCTCATGCGCACCTCCTGATCCACCAGCACATTGTAGCCGCTGATGGGCGTCCACCCAGGCAAAACCACCGGAGGGTCCCAGCTTATGATGACACTCTTGGCCAGCTGCTTGATCAAGGTAATGCGGCGGGGGTAAGGCACGATGTCTTCTCCGATCTCATCGATGTTCACGTCCAGCGTGCCTGTGCCGTTGCTGCAGGGTCCCAGAAAGTCCATGCCCAACCCTATGCTCATACCCAAGCTGCTCACCCCACTGCTGCTGCTGGTGCCTGTCCCGGTACCCGAGCCTAGAGCATCCAGCCTCTCTGAGAGCAGCGTGCTGAGAGTGCTCACGGCGCTGCTTGGCATGGAGGTGGGGCTGTGGTTGAGGTAGGACGGTTCCTTGATGCGGTCCAAGAGAGGAATCGAGGGGAGCTCCTCATCCTGGACAAAGTCCACAAAGTTGGAGGGAACGAGACCCTGTTGTCCATCCAACAACTCCCCTGGAGAACAGAAATGGGCATTGAGTCATAACGAGAGCATGAGGGGGAAAAACAACGATACATGCTACAAAACAATATTATTAATAGCAAATACGTCAGCATGGGAAAGAAAAACTGCACTTGTCAATGTCTTCATTTCCATCGCAGGCGCTGTATTGTTCAAAATTTTGGGGTCAATAAGATATATGTTTTTTAAAAAATTAATAATTTTATTCAGCAAGAATGTATTAAATTGTTCAAAAGTGACAGCAAAGACATTTAAAATGTTATAAAAGGCTTTTAATAGTTTAAATAAATATTTTTATTCCCTAAAGAAACCTGAAAAAACACACAAATACTAAACTATTTTGAACATTGATAATAATAAGACATGTTTCTTAAGCAACAAATCACCATATCAGAATGATTTCTGAAGGATCATGTTACATTGAAGACTGGAGTAATGATGCTGAAAATTCAATTTTACATCACAGGAAAAAATTACATTGTATAATACATTCAAACAGAAAACAGTCATTTTAAATTGTAATCAAATCTCACAATTTCACAGTTTTTTACTGTATATTTGATCCAATAAATTCAGAAGAGACTTCAAGGGACAAAAATCTAATTGACCTCAAACATTTGAATGATAGTATAAAACCACTCTGAAGTAGTCCTGTAATGTGACATACCTTCATAGAAGCCATCCTCATCCATGGTCCCATAAACATACAGGTACTTCCCAGCCACCAGGGGAAGCTCTGCTTCAGGATGCTCATTGGGGCCATCGTAAGGGTTATAACTGCGCAGAGGACATGCTGAATTCAATTAATGTTTTTAAAAAAAAAATACATATTATTAAACCCTATATTGAGAGGTATATTCTTGATTAAATCAAACCTATAGGAGAAATGTATGTTTTTAATTTTAATCTATTAGAGTGAAATGCTGATATTACTAAGCAATTTGGAGGTTGATTTCCCGGAAAATGTTAAACGCATCCCGGACAGCTTGATAGTGGAGCAAAACCTGTTTGAAACATCATTTTTGTAATCTGCATCTGGTGATGCTAGTGGAGCAATGGAAGCCCACGGCCAAGCTGACTGGAGGGTTTAAAAGCTAAAATGTAAAGCTCCTATATTTGGTCAACGTTTTCTATGATTGTCTGACAGCGCATTTTAAATATTTATCTGCTGTGCTTGGTAGATGAGTCAAAATTCTTGTCTGTGGTAACTGATTGTGTGCACAGATGTTGTTGAAACACTTAACTTGTACTTAACCCAGAATATTCCTTTAAGGCAGAACTGATACAGTGACTAATGCTATTCTACACCCAATCATTACAGCTAATGGCATGATATAACAAATCATTACAGCTAATGACACGCTGTAACCTATTATCACACCAAACGTCCAATTGTAACTTATGGTAACATGTTACAACAGCTGTAGTGTATCCACTCACTTGTAGCGGGCAACACACAGTCGCACTTTGCCTGTGTATCTGGACTTAGACCTGGGGGATGAGCCGATCTCTTTGTCCATCTAAAAGAGAGAGGAAAAGCGGATAGATGAGTTAATAGTCAGCTTTACTAGCTTACAGTATTGCTGTTATAAAGCAGCATTCTAAGCCTTATCAGCCCAGGGAGTTTAACGCTTTGTTTAGACAGATTTTTGGCATATCCGACTAAAATCCATTTGTTTGGTTTTTTGTTTTTGTAGTCCGAACAGCAACAAACCATATGAAATTCAGTGTCACAAACCTGATCCAAACCACATTCATATGTGGTTTGAAATCCGATTACATATGATTTTCCAGTCTAATTGGTTATATCAGATTTTTCAGAATAGTTGGTTTTCATAATTCAGGATGCGTCTTTTGACATTGAGCTGTTGTAGATAGTGGTGACACTTGATTATATTTAATCAAACTGCAAAATTACACTGTGAGCTCTCCAGCGGTGATGCATATGGGTATGCAGGTACCCAGACCCCGTGATTTCAACTGAGGGGGCCCATTACAATTTTTTTGCATATGGTCCCAGGGCTGACTTGCTACACCACTGGGATTTGACAACCAAATCTGATGTCAATGACAGATTAATGAGTTTTTAAAGAGAATACAAGTTTTTCAAGTTCTTTTTTTTTTTTTGGCAAAAACTGAAATCTGAATTAATTGAGAACAAATTCTTGTGTGCAATCTGATAATGTGGGCGATTAAGCCAATAACACCAGCAGAGCACAGTCTGAGCAGACAGATTGGACTATTCACACCCACACACACACACACACACACACACACACACACACTCTCTGTCTCTCTCTCTCTCTCTCTCTCTCACACACACACACACACAATCTGTCAGTGTATACTGTAATTATTCTCATAATGGCCAAATCACTGTGGTACAACACACTACTTTAATCTGTTGAAATCTAAAATCTATCTGTTAAAATAGATTTTATTTTATTTTGTTGTATTCTATTTATTTGACTCTATAGAAACTTTATTTTGTAGAGTTTTTTTTCATAACTTTACACTTTATAATATATTTAAACCAAATTATAAATTATTTAAAAAAGAAATGTAAGTGAAAATCGTCCACTGATTTACACACTAAAGCCTATTAACACTATACTTGCATTGGCTTGCAAGCACTGGTATTTCATTAAGAAATTCATTAATTTAATCTAAACTACTGTAGAACCTCACTTTTATATATTAAACTTTCGGTTTAAAAGATTAAACTAAAATAAAAGTGTGAAGGATTGACACTAAAAGTAAAATGAACTAGCACTGGTTGATTCGTTTGTTTGAGATACTCACAGCAGTGGCGATGACGGGCCGCACCTCTGAGAGGAAGGCCCGCCGTGGGCTGGAGGGTGTGCTGCGTGACAGGAAGGTGGGTTTGACAGACAGGAGCTCTACCTTCTCCCCCTCAGTCATCTGCAGAGGCCGAATGAGCTCTGAGATCTTACTCATCGAATCCTCATTACCTTCACACACACAAAGGTGACTGATTACTTCATTATTGTGTAGAGTCCCATCCTCCTCCCTCCATCTCAGCACATCATCACTGCTGTTGATCTTATCAGTATTCAGATTATTCAGCATTAGATATTGTTTCATATTGCCTTATGGGAAAGTATAGGATGAAAGATGGCAAACTGAAGATGAACGAATATGACGAGAACTATAATCAATCAACACCTTACATGAATGTACATACAAAAGGGATTTGGACAAAAACTATACACTACCTTTCAAAAGTTTGGGCTCGATAAGATTTTTCATGTTCTTGAATAAAGTCTCTTATGATTACCGAGGCTGAATTCATTTGATCAAAAATACTGTAATAACTATTTCAATTTATTCCTGTGATAGCAAAGCTGAATTTTCAGACCAGTCTTCTGTCATGATCCTTCAGAAATCATTCTTATACAGTATGCTGATTTGCTGCTCAAGAAACATTCCTTATTATTATCAATGTTTCAAACACTTCTTTTTTTTTCCAAGAACAGCATTTATTTATTTAAACTCTTTGTAACATTATAAACATCTTTATTTTCACTTTTGATCAATTTTATGCATCATTGCTGAATAAAAGTATTAATTAAAAAAGTATGCATCTGCATTAACAAAATGACAAAACATAACTAAATGCCATTTATTTGAATTAAAATGATAAACAAATCAATAATATACTGATATACTGTATACAGATATATTGTTTACAATTGAAAAAGTGTAAGCCGCAATATAGTTGTCAAACAGCAACTAAACATTACATGTTTGCAGATGCAAATTGATTTCATAACGCAATGACAAAGATGCCCAAAAGTTACCAAATATTTTGAGGTCCTTATACATTTTTTTATCTACTGTTTTTTAAATGAATTCGAATGAATGACGCAGTCAAATATGGATTTTCACCATCACATAATCAAAATAAACCATACCATACCATGTTGCTTGCTATGTAAGGAAGTGTGAACACATAATCTTCTTCAGTGTGCACGCAGTACCTTTCCCGGAAGGGGCAGTGAGGCCGTTGAGGAGCTGGGAGAGGGTGAGGGGTTTGGTGGGTGAACTGGGCGAGTCGCTCCCGGTGAGCTGGCCGCTGCTCAGAATGTCTAACTTCCCAGCCTGCAATCTGAACTTCTCCAACTCTTTTGACAGCAGGTTAAACTGCTCGCTTTGTGTCCGGCATTTTTCCTCCAGTTCTCTCACTTTGGCCTGGAAAGAAAAAGAGGGACGGACAGAAAAGGACGAGAGAAAGGCTAGTATTAAAAACACACGGAGACCAATTTGTCTGGTCTGTGATATTGACATTTACAATTGTTAACATCTACACTTCACATTAACTAACCGAACAAAGCTAATGAATGGAGCCAACGAACTCTACCAACTGTGGTAAGCAACCTACAGTACAATACTACAAGAATGGCCCACATCTAAAAGGAGGTTTTTCCTACCAAAAATCGCATTGTGTTCTTAGTGCGAAGGACACTTCTCAGCTTCAGACACCAACAGAATCAAACAAAGACAGGAGTCAATCTATGTTCAGCTGTTATTGTACAACAAATCTCTTTTTTGGTCATGAAGTTAGCGATGGGAAGTAATATTACATGGAGGAGGGTACCACACATGCCAAAATAACAGTAAAAGCGGTTTATGCCTGATGATTTGACGAAACTCACATGAATACTTGTACATCAAAACTATTAACTGCATTAGAGGTGTGAGTTTGCATTTTAATCATGTCAACATGGAACTGTAACTTGTGCAATATGCTTATGCACAGTTACAAGTTCACATAAATCCCTAAACAGGGCTTTTTGGCCAAGGAAATTAAAGGAGGGTGTTGGAAGGAAGACATGTCACGTTCTGCAATCCATCAGTCATGGTTATTGTTGCTGATCTGATCTGCAAACGCACATATCCATGAGGCGCTAACAGGATTCAGCACAGGGCAGCATACATGCATCGCAACACAGGAAGAGCAGAAAGGATCAGGCAGTGAATGAGAAACTTTAACCACTGAGAACAAACTTACTTTCATGAACATGCCCTCAACTATACAGAGGGTGCCCTCATCTTCATTTATCTCCTGTTAAGCATCTGTACTATCAAAAAAAACCGCCTCTCAAGAGGAACGAGGGGAAAGCTGGATGGTTTCAAACAACTTGGTTTGAGAGAGAAAACACATAAAACTTAAATCTCCAGTGGAAGACACTTTTTTGTACCCTTTGTTTAAAGACGGTAGAGTTTTTCAAAGACAAACTTGCTTCTCGTTAGTTCAACATCTATTTGGATGGCAACAAGAATATGCTGCCACCCAATTAACAAACATTTTACAAATACATTTCAAATAATAGTAACAAACAATTCACGGAAATATTTAAATATAATAATATGTTTTTATATTTAATTTTATATAGGTTTTTTTATTCCATATGAACTATTTAAAAAATAGTTGTCCTTCAATGTAATAAATAAATAACTAAAAAACAATAAAAAATTTTTTTAAAATAATTTAGGTTAATTCAATTATAAAATTATATATATAAAATGTAATAAATATTTACAAATATTTATGCAATGAAATGCAGTTGTTGTATGATCGGTTTTTATACTTTAAACATTTATTAAACACATAAACAACTTTTGTCTGGTATGCATAAAATGACTATGAAGAATGATGGTTTGTACTAAAACGCTTCAATAGTTTGATCTATGGCGATATAGATCAAAGATATTGATCAAATGTTTACAGAACAATCATGGACATGAGCGGTAATTGACAGGACAGCTAAACGAGGTGACAGGAACTACCCCAATGAGTCACACGGGGAAGAGAGGGAGAACTTTGAGGAGAAGTAACTCGAAAATACCTGCATGCTGTCCAAGTGATTCTGTATATGCAAAAAACAAAAACAAAAACAAAAACAAAAAAGACCAGTAACATAGTGACAATAGATGTAAGAAACCAAACAAATCACAGTTGCACACAAGCATTTCTTCAGTTTCAAAAGTCTCAAAGTCCCAACATGAGTACAGTTTTTTCACCCACATTTTCCCTTAATTGCCAACTAATGGCAGCAATGAATGAAAATAAAAAAGCAAAATATGGTAAATAAATAATAAAATGTGCATCAGAGAAACGTTCATTAGTTTGAAACATTAAATAATGAAACTAATCAGTGAGGATATTTACACAAGAACTTACTTTATTAGTTTATTTAATAAATTTGTCTACACAACTTAAAACGAAAAGGTGTAAGATAAGATATGACTCATATAGTAGCCAGATTTTTGGCTAATATGAGAAAATACACGATGACGCATGTGGAATGTGCTGTCCTTTAAAAGTCAGCCAAGATATGATTTAAAATGCATGCTTATATGCACACTCACATACACATGCACTAACATTCATGAGTAGACGTCGCTACTCACCTCTAACAGATGGACGGCACCTTCATGTTCCTTCTTAGCCTCAACCTGAGCCTATAAAAAAACACAAAAATAATATACAACATCATTAATACCAAATCAATCACTGACATGGTCCTAATAAAAGTCATGTACAGAAATAGGGGGTTTATGTTAAGTTTATGTAAATATAAAGTATATTTATTCCTAAATATAGAAATATTTGCGGTTAATCTAGTAAACATGTTCATACATTGGCAAAAAACAGGCAAAAGTAATATTTACACACATAGTTTCAATTACATTTATTTAAAAATCTTTAAATTTCCTGATAATTTACTCACGTCCATGTCTTCCAAGATGTTTATGTCTTTCTTTCTTAAGTGGAAAAGAAATTAAGGTTTTTGAGGAAAACATTTCAGTATTTTTGTCCAAATAGTGGACTTCAGTGGGGTTCACCGGGTGGACGGTCCAATTTGTAGTTTCAGAGCAGTGTGATTACGTCATGCATGGCGGATCGCAGAGCAGTGCAAGATAGTAGAAAAAGTAGATACAGTTTTATTTTTTTAGGAAAATGAGCGATCGTTTCGCTAGATAAGACCTTTATTCCTCGTCTGGGATCGTGTAGAGCCCTTTGAAGCTGCACTGAAACTGCAATTTGGACCTTCAACCCGATGAACCCCGCTGAAGTCCACTATATGAACAAAAACACTGGAATGTTTTCCTCAAAACATTACGTTCTTTTCGACAGAAGAAAGAAAGACATGAACATCATGGATGACATTGAAGTGAGTAAATTATCAGGAAATTTTCATTCAGAAGTGAACTAATCCTTTAAATTTGTTACACTATAAAACTGAACAGTGAAATTAATGAAATGAAATGAGTTTGTTTCACTCAAATAATAGTGAAGTTCATTGTACTTAATATGTTCACTGGACTTAATGTGATTGAGTTGCAGCAAGTTAGTGTTTAATGTTGTTGGTAGACTTACTGGTTTTAAAACTTAAATGGTTTAAGGCAATTGTTACCGTACCTTAATGGGTTTTACAGTGTAGACATTTCAATTTATTTAATTATTGCCAAAGCAAAAGTAGTCGCTTTGCTTTTTCCCAAATTGTTTTGTTTAAATCCAACACATTTTGTTTTCTTATAATACACTATTTACTAATTTATTATTAAACAAGCTTATTAAATACATTTATTCATAATTTGCAATATATAATTTATTTAGTTCAGTTTGATGGAAACTTGTCATATTCCTTTGAGTATATAAATATTCTATTACCAGGTCTGGTTGAATAAGCTTTAGGCAACACAGGCTTGTGATCCGATGCATTGCATTGTTGGGTCATTTATTGCAACTCTCAGCAGCTGTGCAAAAACAGCCTTCAGTTCCACATGAATAAAGGAACATCTGTTTGAGTGTCAGCCTTTGCAGCAACAAACATGTCAAATCATTTCAGAAACATGTATGGAGATAGACCTTTGGAACAGCAAAACTGCGTTCTTAATGTCTTGCCTTTTTCTGATGAGTTTGTGTATGTGTGTGTCATTTCCTCTTTGTTTATTCTCCTCTGTAATCACAGTGCTCCATTCAATAAAGGCAGACAATAAGTCAAACGTTTCAGTGGGTGACAATGTTCTCGCATTCAGGAGAAAATGTCATATTTGATCACCTGCTCTGCCATTTCATTAGAGAGTAATTTACTGTGGGTGGTGAGACAGCAGCACTTTTCTCTTCATTCAAAAGAGAAATAAGTGGAATATTTCAGCAAGTTACTTGAAACTGCTGAAACACCTTTTCATTAAACATCTCTCTTCATTAGAGCACTTTGACAGCTGGATTTTATTATTGGGTGTTTCTTCAACTTCAGGCAATTTTGCGTCACAGGGGTTGGTTTTTAATTAAAACAAAATTCGTTCTTTTTATTGTATGAAAGTCGTATTAAAACTATCTTGGGAACTTTTTTTACCATGCTTTATCATTAATCTTTTCCAAATATCTTATATGTAAAGATATGTATTGTCCTGGAGCTTGGGTTTCTATCTTAAATTATGAAAATCCATCATACAAATATGATACCCATTTCTAAATATTAAAATCTAAACAAAGAACAATATTTATTTACATTTAAAATAATATTAATTTCTTTCCCCCCAAACAAGCTGTAATTTTGTCAAATGATGCAAAGCATTTGAAAATTTATTTAGGATACTTATTATACTACGAAATCATCCTTGGCAAAAAAAAAAAAAAAGAAAGAAAGAAAAAAAGTCGAAAACACATACAGCCCATAGTTAAAGAAATACCCTATTACCAGTCCACGGTCATCTGACAAAACGACCCACCTGCTGATTAACCATCTACACCATCATTGCAGCCTGAAACCATGTAAAGCCATCTATCACCAGAATCCGGTCTTGATTGATGAGTTTAATCAATGTGTTTAATCAGACACCAGAAGCCCGATCCTATGGTTTGGTGTGGTTGGAAACCCTGACCTCTCACCTTCTGCAGAAGGTCAATCTCCTGCTGCTTGGCACTGAGGACGGCCAAGGCTTGTTCATGCTCTAATTCTAGCTGCTGCCTCCTCTCTGCAGCCTCTCGCATATGCTGGGAAAGAGAGAAGAAAGAGCAGGAGGTGAGAGGAAACTCGGCAAAGGATGAACACAGACAGAATGAGAGCAACCATCAATCATTGTTAAGGGATAGTTCACCCAGAAAAGAAAACTCAGTTATCATTTACTTACCCTCAGGTAGACTTACTTTCTTGAGTGGAGCACAAAGGAGGAGATATTAAGAAGAATGTCCAAGCTGCCTTTTCCCATGCAATCAAAGCGGATGGGGAGCAGGGACAGCCGTAAAACCATTGACTTTCATTGTAAAAGAGCTCGGACATGCTGTTATAACTTGACTTTTTGTGATACACGCATACAGCCACGCAGTATGGATTTGGAACCGCATTAGATGATAATACAATTTGGGTGAAATAATTCCTTTTAGGTCACACCGCTTTTAGCTGCTGTTGACGCTCAACAAAGAAGTCCATGTAGTGATAAACAGGCCCTCTTTTTATGACAGGCAATAAAAGATCATCAGTCTCCAGAAGCACCAAAGACAGAGATCCCTTCTAATCCTGTAGTATCTGATCTAAAGGCTAAGATTTCTGTTGTACCCAGGCACATGAACTCAAAATTAGGGGCCATTCAGACAGCGAGTCTTTGCTTTTCCATAGTTTTGCATGGCAAGTAAACCTCCATCTATTGCATCTTCTAAAAAATTACAGTCACATAAAAATGTGAGATATGTGCATATTTAAAGATGTTTTACTTTGTAAAAAGCGTGTCAAAATGTTGTGGGGTTTTTTCGTTCCACTGGCCTTGTGTGTGCATTTATGAAGTCACAATGAAATCAAATCAAAAACAGCCCCTTACTGTGTTAACACCTTTCAGAATATGTACACTCACCTGTTGTTTTCTGAAAACTAAAGAGCTAAAGAACAGTTACGGAACAGTACATCCAAAAATTATTCTACAAAGTTATTTCCATAAACTTATTTCTTTAAAGGATTTTCAGTGAGCTACCATGACTTCATATAACTTGGAATACAGATGTGGTCACTAGAAACGGTTGTTGCATGGTTTTGAGCTGCACTTCCTTTTCAAAAAAACAAACAAAAAACAAAATATGGGTTTGAAATGACATGAGGGTGAGAAAATGATAGCAGAATCTTCATTTTTAAGTGAACTATCCCTTTAAGCACTGGAAACAAGAGCAACATGTCATCGTCAATCAGGTTTGTGTCATTTGCTTCACCCCTTCAGGTAAAGCAAAAACAGAAGTGAAGCATCATGTCAATCAGCCAGACTAAGCACAGCCACGGAGCTTTGCATGATCAAGGCTTAAGGGTCGCGGTTCTGTACATGAAAGGGTGTGTGCAAACAACACAGCATGTTCAATCGGCGCCGATTACTGCCCGACAACATCCCCTGAAGCTCTTCTGACCTGTTAAAAGTACACAGTGACAAAACCTAGCAATCTTCTTTCCATTTATGACAGGTGAGGTTACAGGGGATAAAGGGAAAAGGAGGGATTTTCCATGCTGCTATGAAAGAGGAGTGCAGGGAAGAGGAAGGTTAGAGTAATCTAACCTTCAGAGGACACATAAACTGTACTGTGTGTGAAATATGTTTTGGTTATCTGATCATCAAGTGACAAACGATCTAATAAAAATCTACAGTGTCTCCTTTGTATGTCTAAGACTCTCAAGTATTTTTTTACTTATTAAATAGCTTAATCATTTTAACAACTAAAAGTCTTATTTATTTACTTAATTATTTACTCACTCGCTTACTCACTCATTCCCTCACTCACTCAATAATGATTACACTGTTCCAGCTTATTTTGCTAATAATCTGCATTAAAACTAGACAAATATGACCATAGCATACAAATTATATTTAATTGGTTTAGACTCATATAAACCTATAAAATATTGTGATGCTACTAGATTAGTTAGTTCCTTATTTTTTATATATATATATATATATATATCAAGGCTGATAGTTTTAACATATTTCTCACTTTGTACATTCAGCAAAACAGTCATCTTTTCAACTGAAGTAAAAAAAAAAAAAAAAAATGCATTTTTTAAACAATATTAACAGCATATATATCTCACATTCAAAAGAAGTGCTGGGTTAGTATATTTTGTGGGGGGAGGGTGTAATTGTGCATAACTGTTGTGTCATGCACAAACGCATTCCGCAGTGCCTTAGCTGGCTGACCATTCAGATCACATACAGCAGTGGTTCCAAAACTTTTTAGAGTGCCGTACCCCTTGAGGCATTTAACATCCTTCGGCGTACCCCCTCTCTTCCACTTTTTCTTCTAATCCTTTTCCATGAAGGGACAGAATCTGCCCCCTTAAATGGACTTTTAGGAGCATTTTTTACCTTTATAAAGGCAACGATTTATTAAATGCCATTATATTCCATAAATATTCTCTCATTTTGATAGAGGTGGCGTTTAACGGCTTTTGCATCTGAACTCTTCATTTGTTCTTCATGCGATCAAGTGCTAAAACCCCACTTTTACAAAGGTACATTGTTGAGAACGCAGCAATGTATCTCGATTTGCTAAGGCTTCATACTCGGCATGCAACTTATCATATGCAAGCTGCTTGTGCGGATGCAGTCAGTTTTGACTGCAAAAGATGATTTCATTGGATTGGATGTCATGTATTTGACCTTTTACGGCAGTAACATTTCCCTGTTTTTACATTAAAGGCGCAATTTTGTCTATTAGAAATGCAATGTTATTTTAATGTGGAGCTTAATTAAACGAATGATAAAACTCAGCGTTTTGATCGCGTACCCCCTATGTCACTTCGTGTACCCCCAGGGGTACGCGTACCCCAGTTTGGGAACCACTGACAGCATCCAGATCAGCTGTTAGTACTCAGTCAAAAGGTCCACATTCAGTTAGTGCTGGCTTCTGTAAAGTCTTTAGATATACCTGATGAATGAAAAATATGGAATGTGGCAGGGACAGGGAAGGGGCAGGAGAGGGTTAGACGTTAGGGGAGGGGTAGGGCGCTCCAGGACTCCTAGTCGATCACAGATCCACACTTTGAGGGTGTACGACAGCTCCAAAAGGTAAAAAACAATCCTGTGATGCCATAAAAGAGTACAAGGGGAGAAAAAAGGTTTGAAAGCGGGGGTCATGATCTAAATCGCTTTTAAACATGGCCAGCCAGGGTTTCCTGAAACATCTATGATGAGCTTGTATACAGACACAATTCACTCTACATAAAGCACTATGACATTTTCACTTTGACACCTTTGAGCTTGATGACTGGACTCAGTCAACATATATGAAGGATAATCAGGTAAGCAGTGAGAAAAATGCCAACATAGTCTTATTTAACTTCATACTCCAAATTGATCCTAAATTATAACACTTTGATCTTAGGTTGAAATAGCTTGATAGGGTGAATCTCACAAAATGTAACATTTCACCCAAAAAAAATGTAATTGTATTTTTCATAAAGAAAATGAAGCCTATTTTACATAGTTAATATTGTGGAATTATTTTCTTACAAATACACACACAACGAATTCCCCTTACTGAAACATGAAAAAGGTCTGTAATTTATGCAATCGATAGATAGATAGATAGATAGATAGATAGATAGATAGATAGATAGATAGATAGATAGATAGATAGATAGACAGACAGACAGACAGACAGACAGACAGACAGACAGACAGACAGACAGACAGACAGACAGACAGACAGACAGACAGACAGATAGATAGATAGATAGATAGATAGATAGATAGATAGATAGATAGATAGATAGATAGATAGATAGATAGATAGATAGATAGATAGGAATTAAAGGAATAAAAAAATAGGCTTGATTTTCTTTTTTTAAAACTTACTTTTCTTTTGATTATGGGATTTACACTGGCTGGTTCTCACCTTCAGCACCTGCTCTAGGTTCTCCAGTTTGCCTTGGAGCTCAGTCCTCTCCAACAGAGCGCAATCTCTCTCCACTGTCACAGTGTACAGAGCCTCCTGCAGCTGTTCATATTCACTTTTCACCTGACAGAGAAAGAGAAAGAGAGAGAGAGATTAATCAAGAAAGTCCTCAGGCTTACACTGTTTCCCCTCTTACCTCAGCTAGAAAGGTGAAAAGTCATTCTATCCCGCCAAAAAAAAAAAACATGTCGGAGATGTTGCCTAGTGTAGGCCCCTTTCCATCATTGAATTCTGGTTCTCTCTCTCTTTAGACTACATTTGATTTAAAATAATAATAATAATAAAAATAAAAATAATAATGAAGTGTTTTATTAATCTCACAAGGTGAAAACAAAATATGTTTATTTCATACAAACTACTGAAGGAGTTTAAAACAGTAGCCAAACTGCTGTAGCTGTCTTTGGAACTGAAGTATGGCAGAGGAAGATCACGTATGAATAACACCATCTGGTTCAATCTACCAACCTACAGCATACTCTTATAAATATCAGCGTCTGAGAGAAGATATATCCAGCTACAGATCTGCAGCACCGGCAGTGTCAGAACCAGTCAGAACCGCAGCCACAGAACTGCAAGTGAGGAGCGGGGCTTAAACAGTAATAGTTGCGCTACCCATACACAGAATTTTCTTTTGTAAATATAAGCTGTTTTCACATGAATTTTGATCGGATCTATGTCTACAATATTTAACGACAATATTTTATATTAACATCAATTTTCTGTTCATATAATATGCATAAGATATCATGATACAATGAGCAAAATTTTAAAAAGCCTATTGATCATGCTTAAATTGTTTGACGTTAAATGCACATACCTCAGTGTCTTTAAGTAGGCTACTTTTTGTCACAAGTTCAAAACATGAACACACGAGGAAATAATATCACATAATATAGTCAAGGGAGACATTTTACTATATGGCTGCACATTTATTTTTTTTCAAAATTATATGGTTAAATGTATGTGTTCTCAATTTATACAAATTAGTTCATGTCGTATGAACTAACAAAAATTGCTTTTGATCTTCTCCACTGTTAGACTGTTTTTATTTCAGTTTAAATATGTAACCACAGCTGCAAAGTACTACTATTTCACCAACAACCAGTTAGAAAATGAAATGTTTCAGAAATTCTGAATATTTATTTATTATTTCTTTGTAAATGCTTGAAATGAGAAATAATAACTGTCTACATCTTTAAACTTAAAAATTAAAATGCCCATCAATAACATCATACAAGAGGTTTCTTCAAATGATTCCATTTCGCTATTAAACACTTTTTTTCACTATTAAATACAATTTGTAAATCTGTTTGACTTCAGTCACTTATATGCGATAAATGGAGCATGTGTAGTCAGCACTGAGCTCTGAGGTGAGAGTCGTGTATTTAGAGACCAAGAGCAAAGGGGTTGACGTCCTGTATCGATCGCAGCGTCAGTCATGATAAAAAGCTGAGCTGACAGAGACAGAGGCAGCAAGAACACACTCCATGCCTGCCCAATCTGACACTCATCTCTTATCTGCAACCTGACCCACACACCTACAGTACTGCAACAGCAATTACAGCTGAATATGCTTGTTCTAGAGGAAAAGTGTTTGACCTATTACACTTGTATAGTTGATTCTTATGACATTCAACCAGCATGTCGTTGGATAGTCACAGAGGTGTTGGGCAAAAGACCTTAAAGTACAAATCAAACAGAACATGATATCAAAACTGACCACATTTTTTGTGTCAGATCATGATGAAGGAATAAAAAAAGTTTTTATACTCTTTTATGAAAATGCAACAACTTTCTCCACCTTTGAAACAACTTAATTTTCTGCTTGGATAACTAGCATGTGGGCAAGTAAAAAATTAATTCCAATAATATCAAAGTGCAACACTTAATGATCCAACTATATCTGATCAAAGTCTTCCTCAATTATTTTCCAACATGCTGTGACTGTTGTTTCAGGCATTGTGCACTGTTTACAGGGCAGTCTAATTCACATTGCCAACATTTGCATACTTTAGAGGGAAATTCTATTGTAAAACACAAGGGAAAAAACTACTTTTTTGTGGTTTTATATTTATTTAACTATAGTAACTGTTAAGAAAGAAAAATCTTGGGAAAGTGCGGAGTATAAACAGTACCTATGTTACCAAAATAAAAATAAAAATCAGCTAAATGTTTCTTGTCATAAATGTGTACATAAAAGTACATAAATAACTTAAACTACATCAATGATGACAAATTATAATAGTCATTATATAATATAATTCTATAATAATATAATTGTCAGGTTTGTGTTTTAGTTAGTTTTTTTGTGGTCTTGTATGCCTTTGTTTCTATAGTTACTGTTCATGCCTTATTTGTTTACACAGTTATTGATTGGTTTCACCTGTATTTCATTTAGCTACCCCACTACCCTGAAAGTCAACTTATCTCATTCTATTGGTCTGGACTCAGTAACGAGGTAAAGACCATAATCCCATATCCCAGGAAATTCATGAATTATGTTCGTGAACCAGCCAGCCATCAAACACTCCCAACACGGACAGGCAGCCAGAGCCCACCACAGACACCACAGCCTCTCTCGAAGATAGCGGCAGAATGGAAGCCTGAGCCAAACTTTTCCCCGGAACCTGAGCCCAAAAGTGAGTCCCACCAGGTGCGAGAGCCGCCAACACCATCTGTCCCAGGGGGCATCCTAGTGGAGTATGAGGGCAAGAGATGGAGCCCCGACCATACTCCCGCCACTGAGGTTGAGCTGCGCCAGGTCCCAACGAAATTGTTTGAGTAAATAGAAGAGGGTATTCCCCAAAGTCTCCTGTCTCCGCTGATCCCGCCCAGCTTTAAGTCTATTGCGTTTGCAATGGTCCCACCCAGCTCCAAGTCTCCTAGGTCTCACATACACTCCAGATCTCCCAGCTTCCCTCTCCCACCTCAAGACAGCCAGTAATCCGTTCCCATCTCCACTGGTTCCCATTAGTTCCTCCGTTCTTCTGTTTGGTCCACTCTGCTTCACCTCAGGTCTTCCAGTTTCCAGCTCTACCTTGGCATGTGTATCTCCTATCTCAGCTTCGATTGACCAAGCATGTCACTCCACCTTGGCCCATCGACCAGTTGGCTCAACCTTGGCTCCTCGCACCCTCGGCTCAACATGGGACCCTGTTCTTCATGACCCTTGTTCCTCCAGCTTCGCATTGGTCAGTCATTGCTCTGCCTACACCACGGACCTCCGGGCCTTCAACTACGCCTCATCCCTCCACCCCTTTGGATCCGTAGGGCTTCACCTTCCCTCTGGCTCTGCCTTGGTCCTCAGTCCCACTGGCTATGCCACAGTCCTCCATCACCCTGGCTCCACCTCGGCCAATTGTCACTGTGGCTTCGCCTTGCACTGTCAGGTTTATGTTCCCTTTGTTCTGTTCCTGCTGGTCCTGATCCTTGTTTGTTTTTAGAGTTACTGATCTTGTCGTTGTTTGTTTCCATAGTTTTTGATTAGTTTAACATGCATTTCATTTAGCTCCCTTTGTTTGCCCTGTGGACTAATACCCTGTATTTTAGTTACTCCTTGGTTCTCATTTATGTATTGTGTTTTGGTTCCTGTGACGTTTATTAAAGACTGGTATTTATATCTTCCTTGTCTTCATTAAGCACTACTACCATCACAACATCTGACAATAATACTATACCGTAGTAAAATAATGACATATTCCATGATAATACCAAAGTTCTAAAAAAATGCAAAGTTTCAAACATGGTCTAGAATATCACACCAAGTAGGAATAAAAAAAAAAAGAGTAAGAGCACAGAATATAAAAGTGAGCAGTATGCAGTTAAGTGCTGACAAAAGAGATGAGTTTTCAACCGTTTCTGTAATGTTGTCAGGGATTTGACTCTCTGGATAGTTAGTTCACCAGCAAAGAACTGATTTTAATAGCTTTGCAGTGTAAGCTTCACGTCAAAATGTTATTAATATGCGTATGTATGCATGTTATTATATGCTAGGCATGAAATACAATGGTTAATGGTTCAGACAATCTTTCCACCAAAGTGTCTCAGAAAAAGGTTGAAGCTTTACAGTAATGCTAAACCACTAACAGACTGAATAGACACAAGCTGTGTAGATGGAGCAGCTGCCATCTTGATGCCTGCCATTCTGAGAGCTGGAACAGAGCTGTAGATTCAATGATATCTCACTCTGAAACAGCTATTTGAGATGGGGGGGGGGGGGCTCACAAAATAAGTCATGCATGAAGGGCCATTCTTTTCAAGCAAGAGCAGGCACACATGACTCACAAGCCACACCATTACAGCTCTCAGTTTAGCATCACAACATAAGGAGCTGTTTGTGCTATAGCCGGCAATATTGGCCAATATAACCACCTTATTTTCCACGAAACAGCGGGTGCGGCCATTTTTAACTTAAATGTGTCTGGCTTACAGTGTCATTTGCTTCATTTTACAATAACCTGAACAAAAAAAGTCTGTTATGTTTCTTTATATTGCAAACTTTTAATTGTTATCATAATATTTTAAGTTCATTATCATAATCATAACCACACTGGTTGTAGTGCAAACAGTTGTACAGTTTACAGCACATTGCTATTCTTCTAGTTACTTTCTTATAACAGCTAATGAAACGAAAGTCTCGCACATTCACAGAAAAGAGCTTACTTCCGCGTTGCAAAATAAAGGAAAAAAATACACTATACTTTCCTGATTCCATTTGATCGTGAAAAATTGCAAATATAAAGGGATTATATTTCAGAAATGTTACTTTTTTTAAAATTTTTGATTGATGAATAGCTTTTGGGAAGTGATTCTCACATTTTACAACCTGAATTAAATAAATAAATAAATAAAATACATACATATATATGCATGTTCTAAAAAATGCTTGGTTAAAAACAACCCATGTTTGGTTGAAAACGGACAAACCCAGCGATTGGGTTGTTTTAACCTAGCAGTTGCATTAAATGTTTGCCCCACCTGCTGGGCAGTTTTATTTAACTATTGTTTAAAAATGACTGTATTGCTTGCTTAAAATGAACAAAAAGTATGTTTATATGTTTACATACATTTAAACATTTATTAATAAGTTTAATCAATAATAAAAAATAAATATTTATTAAATTGCTTATTATATTACTGCTGCCTCTATTAATTATGTGTCTGATTTTTAATTTCCAACCTATTTTGGATTCATTTTAAACCAGAAATATATCAATTTTTAAAGAATATTTAGGTTAAATAAAACTGCTCAGAATGTTAGGCAAACGTTTAACCCAGTTGCTGGGTTTGTCCGGTTTCCACCCAACTTGAGTGTATGCATATGGTCTTTACCACTAGTTATAGCATGAAATATACATGAATAATCAACAGAAGGTATGTTGAAAGAAAGAGACTTATTGAAATGTATCATGTCTCATGTAATCACTCAATCAGTGTTTGGATGGTTTTTATTACAGCCACCATTTAATTGTTTATTTTGACAACAAAAAAAGGAGTAAAAACATAATTATTTAACTTAAAAAGCTGTAGCAATTTAAGTAGTTACATAAACCTCACTTTTATTTGAGTGTTGATTTTAAATGCATTTTATTAATGAATTGATAAGGCCTATTAAATGAATTTTATTTTCAGCTTAATTTTTTGGCTAAATGAAATGTGTTCAATTTCGGTATTTCACTTAGAAAAAATCACCACAGGTATGAATTGCATTTTTAACATTTTTAAATTAACAGAACAGGACATAAAAATAAGTGTCATGTCAATGACCCAAAAGCATTAATAAGGAGTTTCGCCTCCCTAACAGTTTCCACTCCTCTGGATCATGGCTTTGGGGATTTACTCTCATTTGCTCCCAAGCTCCCCTATAATCATTTGAGCTTTAAACAAGATAAATGCATACAGAGAACTGCTAGAACTCACAAACAAGTTGTGGGAAGTGTTATACTGCAATTCCATATAAAGAGCACACACTCACAGTGCAACGACTTTCTGATGATTTTGCATAACTGGGGTTCCTTCATGACGCTGTCTTGTCTTTCTCTCTCCTTTCCCTTCCTCAGTATTTCTATCGGCATCATAGGAGCTGCATTCATAAATGTCTAATGAGGGAGCGGGGATCCTGTTTTGCAACAGCGTTTGACAACACACCTACTCGGACATATCAGACTAGGCCTACCTTCGAACAGCTCAGCAGGAGGACACTGCTCTGCCAGGATGGGATGCCAAGATGTGCCTCCAACTAAATACTGACACAGACATGACTAAAAGATTAACTATAAGCAGGCTACAGGGGTGCTGATGCTAGCAGGCATAAATCAGAGATAACAGATCACACATGCGGTTGAGAGACAGAACTAGGGGAGACCAGAAAAGTGCACATCAAAAGAAGACCAAAGCAGACGATTATAGTTCACAGGTGCTGCAGCAGAAGACATAACCAATGGAGCCCAGTAAACAAACCTGCTGCTGTTTGATTATAACAGACCATTTAAAATCCTCATAATAATAAATAAATAATAACCATTATCGAACAACATTTATATGACACCGGTAACAAGCTTCATGTGTGTTTTCAGCAGAGCTCAGAGTAATATAGGTCTGTGTGATGGAAGTCATGGTCCATCAGTGCCATGACAAACTAGACACGCTGCTGCTCAAGCATGAATCCAATCATGTTTTTTTGTTTTTTTTAAATAAAATTCAACTATCACAAGAATGTAATATCTGCCAGTTCCAGAGAGCAGTACTTCTTCATATCCACTCAAAGAAAATAGACGCGCTGAGTTAAGCACAAACATACTCACCACAAACTGACTTATAATGTCTTGTTCAACAATGTTTCTTGACACGGTCATAAAGCTGGTCTTCAGGAAATTGCTTTTCCATGATAACATGCACAAACTCATACTTCAAGACCCTCATCGCAAGATCAACATCACAAGGGACATGAACTTCACTATCCAGGAAATTACATTTTTACCCCTTAAGGACCAACGCACAGACATAAGCCCTATACAGTAGACACTTACAAATGGTAGATTAGAAAATAGCCCAAAATACATTGATACCAAGAGCTAACAGGCAGCAGAAATGAGCCCTTTGACTCAGAAAAGCTCCAGTGAACTGATGTTCTTAGTTGGACTGAAGGACTCGGAACAAGCTTAATGTCATTAACTAAAAGTTTTAATGATTCAAAAGAAAATAAATAATATCTGAAATAAAATATAAAAAACATTTATCATTTTTGTTTAGTTTAACTGGAAGTACTAAAATAACTAAAAAATAAACTAAAAATAATAAATAAATAAAAAAATACTACATAGACTTGTTGCTAAACATCCTCCATCCTCCATCCTCCCCGCCATATTTTGAATGGTAATGTACAAAATATTTTTTCTTATGACCTAAAATTAGCCCCCCAGGTCAAAGTATTTGCAACTGTGGTTTCTTTACATTAAAGTCTTTCTTTTTAAATTCTTTCATTGTTTCTCCTTCAGCATGCACCAAAATCAGCATGCCATTTAAAACTCCGCACAAATCTTCCATACTCACACACTGTGCATTGATATACCCGAGATGAACTCATCAATCTCGTGAGTGAGTGGGTGCTCACTGCTGTGTTCCTGTGGGGCAGGGGGACTCACTGGATTGAGTTAGAGGATGCTGAAATGAATGCTGGGTGGCTCAAGGCCTCCAGCTTTATGTGGAACAATCCTCCACTTCCACTCAAGTGGCAAAAACACCATTAGTGCTCTCCAACAGGGAACAAATGATGGCGCGAATGGATTGCAATGCCATTGTGTGTGTGTGAGCAAGTAGATGGTGAGGGTTTGTCATGCAGCCGTAAGCTACAATGAGACCGACTGCTTACCTGCTCATACTTTGCTGCCTTCTGGGTATCGTTGAACAACCGGAGATTCAGACGTGCTTTCTCCTGCAAAACATGCTGAAGCTCACTCTCCTGTCAACACACAAACACACAGAGAGAGAGAGAGAGAGAGAGAGAGAGAGAGAGAAAGGTTAGATTCTCAGTTCTCAGTTCTGTAGTACAAGTTTTCAAATGTGCTTGCGTCTAAAAGAAATATTCACAGGCACACACTGATAAACACACGTTTAGACTGCAGGGTGTATTCCTGGTAAGAACAGAGAGTTTCCAACACAGCTAGGGTTGGTCAATGCATTATTAATTTTGAGGAGAGCAAGACAGGGAGAGAAAGAGATGCTGCGGCCCATCTGTCTTAGAAAGACTGACACTGAGGGATTGGACTACAGAGATCAGTAGTCAACAGAAATCATGCCGTCTCCACAGACAAAGAGAAAGAGAGAGCGAGTCCATCGCTAAGCTGGCATGGCCTCAAAGACATTCAGAGGAAGAGGACATTATTACATTTTGATGCAATATTATCAAGATATTTAAATTCTGCGGAAGTACATGAACCTATGAAATGTACACAGACTTTAATTTGAATTACCGTTACCTTTGTATTTGATTTCTTTTTGATAAATGTGCTGACATATTTAAAAATTTACTCTGCGCTTGTATTGTAAATTAAATTAAATGAATTAAATTCAGCAGGATTCTGAAGGATCATGTGACAGGTGAAGACTAGCGTAATGAAAATTAAGCTTTGCCACTACGGAAATAATTAACGATTTAAAATATGTTAAAACAGACCTTTTATGTTGCCGTAATACAACTTTTAGTACTGTTTTACGGCATTTTTTAATCAAAGAAATCCAGCCTTGGTGAGGATAGGAGACTACTACCATTATTTTACTATATTTCACATATGTATCACAGTACATACAAATGCACTGGTCTTAAAATATAATTGAGAGAGACAGACAGAGAGAGAAAGAGAGAAGTACAAGAAAGCAATGCTGATGAGGCACTACTCAGGGAAAAGACAAGAGAGGAGAGAAGCACTCAGCACATTAGACAGCATGCTGATTTTATGATTGATTCATCTGTACACCTTTAAACAGCTCTGTGTAATTAGGTTATCTTCTCAAATCATTGGTTAATCTTGAACGCTGCAGAAAATTTGCATACGCCCCCAAACCAAACCCCAATTCCACACAGCTTCAGATTCTTCCCTCACTGTAAGAGAAAAACTCCAACAACATCTACTGTGTATAACATCTAGTGCAATTTTGACTTCCTGTTTTCCTTCTACAGAAGAAGAATGTATTGCTCAGAGCGGTGATTCTCATACCACATTTACCAGGAGAAAAATATTTGATTTTGCTTTGCTAAATGATTCAATTAAATTACATATTTTAATAAAAGGGGAAAAAAGTTTTATTTGTAAATGAGCATTTAATATTATTTCATTATTATTATTATTATTATTATTATTATTATTATATACATATTTGGTCCAGGACGAAATTGTGAGAAATGCTTGAGTTTGTTTGGTTTTTCGGTAATGAGGTTTAATTTGTTAACATTAATGCATTAACATGAACTAACAATGATTAGCTTTTCTTAATGTCACTTAATAAATGTTCATAATTCATGTTAGTTTTCAGTGCATTACGTAATGTTAACACATGCAACTTTTGATCTTAAAAAATGATCTTATTAGTAAATGTTGAGATTTACATTCGCTAAGATTAATAAATGATGTGGAAATACAAACACAACAAACACACACACACACACACACATATATTCTTGCCTCATAACAGAACTAAGATCACCTCCATTTCTCTCCATTCACTACCATCCAAAGGCCATTGTCATTTCAACTACCGTCAATTCGCTGCAGTCACTTCCAATCTCTCCTGAGCTGCACATGATTGCATTGGCAGCCCACACTCTGAACATCGATCCAGAAAAACTCTGAACGGATGATAGACTAAGCCTTGAGAAAAAATGGAGTGACCCCGTGTAGAGGAGCGAGAGCGAGAGAGCTAATGATTACAGATTAGACACATATAAACTTGATTCACATCGAATGTGTAACACTAACAAATTGCATGAAGCAGCCCATGAGACTCAGCACTGCTTCCGCAGCAGCATAATTTGCATGAGCTGCAAATAAAAAAAACAAACGGAAAAATGGGAGGGATGCCACGAGGGAGGTCATTACGAAAACATTCTATTCATTCTGCTGGAAGAGCCTGCTAATAATGTATTAGAAGTGAGGCATACACTAATTACACACACACACACACACACAGATTTGTTTTGCTATCTTAGCGAGGACATGTCATAGGCGTAATACTTTTTATACTGTACAAACTGTACATTCAATCACAGCAAACATTCTTCTTTTTAATAAAACATTGTTTTTAAAACTATTTTAAATGAGGACTCATGAAGCGTCCTCATAAAACATGTTTACGTCATAATACCAGTGTAATACCCATGTCATTAAATAAATTTATGACCTCATAAATCATAAAAACAAGCACACACACACACTTGTTTCTGGAATCTTACGTTCTCTGTATCAGAACTTGTTTTGACTATATTAAAATGAGCAAACTACAAACAGTCCACTGTATGAATTGTACACAATATGTATATTTTTATTTTAAACCATTTCATAATGTAATAATTACATTTTTGCCAGCCTTTACTGATTTTTTCATTAATTTTATTTTCTGCAAATACAATAGAAGATCATGTTGTAAACAACAACCTGTTAGTCTTAGGATTATATATGGTGTATATATAATATATATATATATATATATATATATATACACACACAACACACACTAATCAAACCACACTATTACACAGAGTCCAAAGCTTTTATTTTATTTTTGGATGGTATTGTAGCCAGACATCCTGCTTTGTGGAAAATGTCCAGTCGAAGCGAGGGTAATGTATGCCGGGCCCTTCCAGGAAATAAGCGGCATTGACCTTTGTGACGACGCAATCTGTTCTGCTCGCTCGCCAAACACCCCTCTCTCTTTGCAGCCACTCTGTTCAAGAGATAGCTACTATTTCCATTGACACCAGGATTCATGCTACAATGAGCCTGAGATATGGTAATACTGAGATTATGAGTTAGCCAGTAAAGACTAAGGTCATAAAGGGTAAAAGGTATTTTCATTTTTTGAAGAAAATGTGAGTGGTGCTTTCCCATGCAAAAGTTATCACATATCATTAAAGTGGTTGCTGTGGTGTTGCTATGCAGAGACTAAATGTTATTGAGTGATTTTGGTCAAATCTATAGTTTGAGTCACAGTCACTTCTGCTCTGTGATGACCACTCAACAGAAGCATGACCTTAGAAGTGAACAAGCCAGTGTAAGTCCAGTTGGCAAAGTCACACCTGCCACTTCAGTAACGCACATCTACACACAAATAATTACACCAGAGGCACAGTCCTGTCCATATGTTTACACAAAAACTGAATTAAGACATGACGGAATTGTTGACCCAATTAGGAGGCAAATACTAAACGCATACAATATGCATATGCTTTATTGAATATTTGCCAAAAGCATTTCAGTGTGTTTGATTCTCACATGAATAATCTCTGATCTACTGCTTCAGGTGATGGTCCTACTCCAAATTAACCAATGGCATTTTTGGCTCCAGGAAAATATGCTCTCCACTCACGCACATAAAGCTGAAAATAGGGCTCTCTCTCTCTCTCTCTATATATATATATATATACACACAGTATATATATATATATATATATATATATATATACACACACACACACAGTATATATATATATATATACACACACACACAGTATATATATATATATATATATATATATACACACACACACACACACACACACAGTATATATATATATATATATATATACAGTCATGTGAAAAAGTTAGGACACCCTACTGAATTAAATGGCTTTCCATATCAGGACATTAAAAAATCATCTGGTCCTTGGCAGGTCTTAAAATGAGGTAAATACAACCTCAGATGAACAACAACACATGACAAGTTACACCGTATCATGGTTTATACCAAGGAGGAAAGACATGAGCAATGATCTTAGAGAAGCAATTGTTGGTGCAATCAGTCTGGGAAGGGTTATACGGCCACTTCCAAACAATTTGAAATCCATCATTCTACAGTGAAGAAGATTATACACAAATGGAAGACATTCAAGACAGTTGCCAATCTTCCCAGGAGTGGACGTTCCAGCAAATTCACCCAAAGATCAGACCGTGTAATGCTCAGAGAAATGGCAAACAACCCAAGAACTACACCTTAGACTCTAAAGGCCCCAGTTAACTTGTTAAATGTTAAAGTTCAAGACAGTACAAATAGAAAAAGACTGGACAAGTATGGTATGTTTTGAAGAGTTGCCAGTAGAAAGCTTCTTCTCTCTAAGTCCTTCGACAGACAAGGCCGAAGTGGAGATGTTTGGCCATAACAGAGACCTCATCCTGACTGAAAAGCTCTGGCGAAAGCCGTGCAAAGAAAAATGCCCACAAACCTCAATAAACTGGAAAAACATGGATGGGCTAAAATTCCTCCAGAATGATGTGATTAAGTCACACAGAAAATTATTACTTCAAGTTATAAGCCATTGAATCATAGGGTGTACTTAGTTTGTCACCCATTTTCCATCTTGGCTTTATTTTTGTATAAATAATGACACATTTGTAATATGTCATGTGTTGTTGTTCAAATGAGATTTTATTTTTTTTTCATTTTAAGACCTGCCAAGGACCAGAATATGTTTTATTATGTCCTGATATGGAAAGCCATATTTTAAAGAACGTTGCTAGCAAACAGTTGACTTCCATAGTATTTTTTTTCCTTGTATGGAAGTCAATGGGTGCCCATCAACTATATGGACAAACATTCTTTGAAATAATTATCTTCTTTTGTGTTCAACAGAAGAAAAAATATACATACAGATTTGGAACAACAAGAGGGTGAGTAAATGAGCAAAGACATTAAAAACATTTTAAAAACCTTAAGACTGACTTTGCTACTGAAGTACAGGATAAATCTGAGATGCTAAAGCTCTCATAGTTCTGACTCACGAGACAAGGATTGCAAAAGTGGTATGACAAGGCCTTTGAGAAACTTAATGGCCCAATAAAAAGCACATTAAAATGTCAGAATTGAAAATATCACCCAGCCCTAGTTGAAATGTGTTACAGAAGCATCCAAAAACAACAGCATGGGAATTATTCTTGGATGTGCATGAAATCACACGTGCATGAGGCTGCATATGTGTGCATGTGGACTGGCTTGAACTATCAGATGTAAATGTGATGAGTGATTAAGGAGAGAGGCAGATGGTCGCCTATATGAGAGACTATCCCAACATGCCACCTTCCAAGACATAATGCAACACCACCAGCCACAGCTTAACATTACAGGCTGCTGTTCCCATACAATACAACAACGGTTAGAAGACAGGGAAGCAAGATGGTGTTTGAGGGAAATGGTGAAGGCGTGAAATTGGGTTCTGAGTGTTTTTTTCCTCAAATCGCTTTTCAAGTCATGTAAGGACAGCATCTCTCTTTTTGTTTACAAAAGCAACCACTGGAGCCAAGGGGACAAACGGCCCGCTCTGGTACTAATGGACACACAAAAACATGAAAGTATATGTATACTCACACAACACACACACACACTACACAAACAACCCAGGGCACCCCACAGACGGTCCAAAGGCTGGCACACACTGCTTTTAGGTAATTGAGTTTGGCCCTTTCAGCTCACCGCTCCATCTTTTAACACAGTGTGCTAGTGAAGTTGTACACTGGGAACATCATAGGACTGATTGCATTTACGCAAAGAGGTCACGGGGGATAAAAATATGCACTCGGATAGCATTTTGGAGATTTTCACTTGTAAAATTTAGTTAAATGTCCTGTAATAGCATCCTATTAGTGTCATGCACTGTGAAGAACTTATAGCCTGCTTTTAGGCATATCCACACTTTGAGACTGAGGAAATTTGACACGAATCAGACCTCGATATTGGTTTAAAAAGTTTCTGCTATCAGTTTTATTCAATGTTATTAAAGTAGCACCATTATACAGTGTTGCATTGCAAAACACTGTAAAAATGGTACAGTAAAAACCTGTTAAGAGGTTAACTGTAAGTGCCTTGCTGTATACATTGGAAAAAAAGGTAATAGATCTAATGGGGCATTTCATTGAAATTTACAGTAAAATACCTTTAAATGTACAGTATTTGTATTCGAGTTATAATGGTAACACTTTACAGGTTCCATTTGTTAACATTAGAAACAGCAGCATACTGTTAACAGTGCATTAGGAATGTCAGTATATTTTAAAGGTATTTATTAATCTTTGTTAATGATAGCTAGTAAAAACAAAATTGTTTATTGTTTGTTCATGTTAGTTCACAGTGCATTAATGTTAATTTCTCATGAACAACATCGGCCAACAATCTGACGTAAGCCTGCACTGTCTATAGAACGTGTTGAATAAAGTCGTTAAAAGTATTTCTTGTCGCTTCATAACATTAAGGTTGAACCACTGTAGTCACATTGATTGGAAAGAGTTTTTCCACTGTAAACAGCACCAGAAAACACATAATGAACTAGAGATAAACTAGAGATAAACTGAGAACTACTGTAATCAGTGTGGGAAGAGTTTTAAACATTGAAAAAGCCTTCTAACTCATGTAAAAAAGTATTGCAAATACCTCACAATAATAACAATTCCTTACATTTACATAGCGCTTGTGCACCTCAATGATGCGACGGCAGCCATGTTGCGCCAGAACGCCCATCACACACCAGCTTATTGGTGGAGTGATGAAGCCAATCAGGATATGGGGATGATTAGGAGGCCATGATGGACAGAGGCCAATGGGCAAATTTGGCCCAAAGGATGCCAGGGTTACACGCCTACTCTTTTCGAAAGACATCCTGGGATTTTAAATGAACACAGAGAGTCAGGGCCTCGGTTTAATTTTTTGATCACATAGTGTCCCCATCATTACACTGGGGCATTAGGACCCACACAGACCACAGGGTGAGCACCCCTTGCTGGCCTCACTAACACTTCTGCCATTGTCCAGTAGGATTAATTCAAAAACCAACTAGTCCTAAGTTTTTGGCTAAACCTCGATAACTGTTAAAAAGTTTTTTAAACCATATATTTCCTATGGTAAAATGCCTGTATTGGCTGTAAATGGTCTTTTCCATCTATGATTAATTAAAACATATGACCTTTTCACAGATATGCTTAAAGGCCTGAAAGTGCATGAACCCAGATAATTGCTGCTATATATATTGTTCGTTTTTACAGTGTATATTTACAACCTAGTGGTGTCAAGCAAAAAAGCTGACTGCACTTACACCTTAGGGTCATGCTGGAGTTGTTGCTACGCTTGGAAAAAATAGGAAAACACTGAACTGTTTGCATTCCATAACATCATAGGATCTTCCATCTGGAACGGAGTGAAAAATGCTGATGTTTCGGGTGTACTTCACTCATTTTTGTTGGTGGCCTGGCGGCTATAGAGGTGTAGATGAATGTTCTGCCAATCCACGGCAAACAATGTTTAAGAAGTTTAATAAAGACTTCTATCTGGCTGAAGAAAGCTGTCAGAAGATTAAACTGAAACTAAATGAAAAACTAAAGTGCTTTTCCAGTCATTACTGTGAAAATGGAGCCTCCTGCAGCAAACAAAGAGCCTAGCTTTTTAAATGAGGACATATAGGCTTATTTGTTTTCAGATAGAGTAAATTATAACCATTCAAATCTAGCCTAAACCATAAGTCAAAACATTTAGTACTGTTAGAATATATACACATTACAGCACCATTCCTCCAAATTTTGGAGTCAATTAACTTTTTTTTCGAAGAAGAAGAAATGTACTACTTTTATTCAGTAAGCATTCATTAAATTGATCAAAAGCTTATAATACACACTAAATAATGCTATATAAATACATTTTGTAAAACAGAAATGTAATTATTGAAAAACTTTAGTAGGATCAATATTTTAATGAGACAATCTATACAAAATCCATACATGAAGCATTAATATTTAAATACCGATGTACTTGTCCCTTGAGTTCACACCACATGACACAAGAGCTCATTTTCATTTAATTCCATAAAAAAAACAAAAACCAGGAATCAAATGTGAAACTTAGGGCATGACCCATTTAAAAGGTCTTCCTCAGCTCTAAAAAGCCCCGACAAAGCCTGTCTTATGTGTAATGGATGAAAAGTCTTTCCCGAACGCTGAGGTGAGAGGAATACAGAAGAAGAGAGAGGCTCTTTAAAAGAGCTTCCCTGGCAGTCAGGAACGATTAGTCTCTGTACATACACACACACTCTTTATCTATCTCACTCTCACTCATCTTCCTCTCTCTCTCTTTTCCCCTCTCTCATGCTTGCTTTTTTGTCCTTCTGCCTGCTTTGTTTCCCCCTGACAGTGGACCTTGGAGTCAGCTCTCCATGTCTGGTGTATGTGGGAATAGTGAGAAAGACTAGAAGAAAGAGCGGAAAAGAGAGAAAACGCCCTTGAGAGGGGTGAGTAGGTATGCACTTGCGTGTGAGTCTGTGTCTGTTTGTAAAACAAACAGCATTTTTCCAAAATTCACGTGCTTAAATCAGCAGCACCTGTGTTCAAAAACTGTCCGCCTGGATCAAAATGTATTATGCCAATCAAAATGCATTCTAATTATGATACTAAAGCACACAGTTCTCATGGACGGGCTGGCAGAAGTGGGCCACTTCCCAGAAGGTTGGCGGTTTGATCCCTTGTACAATCCTACACTGCCTACCAAATGTTTTGATACTGAGCAATGCATCATAAAATTGCATGTGCTCTGGTCAGAGGATTTTCTCATCTAAGAAAAAACTAAATGTAAATGCAGTAAATGTAAACACCATGCTAGATACTAGAACTAAATAAGCTTAAAAACAAAAAAAAAACTGAAAACTAAAAAAAAAAAACCTATCACTGACAAGAAAGCCAACATGTTGACCAAACAGACAACCAAAAGTACAGCAAAGTCCTTGATTATTTGGAATAAAAGACCACGAAGCACGTAATCTAGCTCTCATAATTCAAAACCTTTCACAGTCCACCCACAGCATTTATGAGCTGCAAAAATATGTAATTCAGACATTCTGCAGAAAGTGGTCATAAATTTCATAAATGGTTCACATTCATATTGGACCTAACAACAAACTACATACTTCATATTTAAGCATCCACATTTGTCTCATCACCGACAGTAACCAAATAAAATGTCCACAAATCGCTGTCGGTGCGATTATCCATCGCAGTATTTTACTATTATTACAACGGTTTCTCTATTTTGTCTGAATTACATGCATAATTGTGCTCATGTGGCCACAATGTATATATATAATGCAAGGTTTAAATGGTAAATTTGTAGTGGGTACCTGCAGGCCCCTAAAATAGTTTAACGCCATTATGGCCCCTTATGAATCACAGCTGCAAAAGCACCGTATGGTGGAAGACTAACACTAAATATCTCAGAAGAGTCTTGATATGACACCCAGCATGTGAAACCCTCTCATAAGATGTGAACTTGTAAAGGCTCTCACCAGAGTTTGACATGACTGGCTCTTTTTCTTCACCTCCTCCTCAAGGACTTCACACTCCTTTCTTTTCCTGCTGATCTCAGTCTCCTGAGGGAGGAAAGAAAATAAATACTGTTAGATGGATAGATGGATTCAATTTGCTGTTAGAGTAGATGCGGCCTAATGCAAACGCCTCTCTTCCGAGAGGCTGGATGCGGCATACCACACAATCTGTGCATGCATGTGTACGTGTGCACGTGTCCGTGTAAGCAATAGTACCACATTCTCTGAGCCAGTAGGCACCCGTATACATCAGTGATCTATAAATAGCAACCATTTGCTATAGCACAATGTTGCAATGCCACAAGCGAGATGCACAAGTCTAAAAGTCACTATAAATAAAAATCCACTAAAAGAAAAACGAACGAACGCACGCACAGTTCTAATGCACATACATAGTCATGAAAAAACACACACTCAATGTAAAAAATATGCTCATATCTGTCCATAAAAACTCCCAAAACCATTTAGATGAAAACAAAACAAGCAGTTTAAAATAAAAATTGAAAAGAAGCCAAACATATAATTACATGATATATTATTTATGCACTTTAAATATAATATAATTAAATATCATATATGTTTTACATCCTATTTAAAGGTGATATTGTGTCATTTCTGACTGATTTAACACAAAATTGTGTGTATAAATATATATATATATATATATATATATATATATATATAAATATACAGATGTGTGTTAAATCAGTCAGAAATGACACAATATCACCTTTAAATAGGATGTAAAACACAGTATTTCTCTCTATCTTCGCTGTACATCCAGCTGAAGTGACCCGGGTTCTTTTGGCATGTCAGCAGTGTTGTTCAGACCTCAGCCTTACATACAAGACTGATGAGTCTCCACTGCTGATGTCATTTCCTAATTAGACCCCACTGTGATACACACATATACATGAACACAAATTGTTTGATTGCAGAGTAGACTTTTTCAGCATTCTGTCTCATAACACACTGTTTCTGCCAATAGGTAAATGACTTTATTGGTCTTTAGGGAGGTAAGTGTATCGTGGGGCTGTATGTGGGATTGTGTAGATATATATACGTGTGTGGGCTACAGATGGTCATCTCATGCTCATAATGGGTGTATCAGTCTCAAGAGAGGCTGACATAAGCTGTGTGAGTGAGTATTTGTGTGCATGCAGGTATTAGTGAATGGCAACATCCATCCTGCTGAGTGACACCTGGGATGGGGAGATAGAAGACCCAATTTCAATAATAAACGAATATCCATGAGGATAAATGGCTGGTTAGATGGATGGATGCATGGATTAATGGACGGAAAAAACCTGTGTTACAGAGATACTAGCTATTCAACCCTTTGCTGCTTCAGAACACACACGTAGATGTTAAAAACAGGGGTGGCATTAGTCAGCCTGACCTTTTTTGTTGAAAAAAATAATGGATATAATTAAAAAATAATTATATATTATATCAAGTCAAGTCAAGTCACCTTTACTTATATAGCGCTTTTTACAATGCAAATTGTGTCAAAGCAGCTTTACAGTAATAATTGGCATATAATTTTTAGCCAAACAGCAGCTTCCAAAGAAAATGGTGTCATTGTCCAGCTTATTCTATATATTTGTACTAATTCATTCCATTGCAAAGATCAATAGTTATTAGTCTAGTTAATTTATGTATATCAGCAGTGCAGAAAACAGTTCGCTCAGCTCAGTTCACATACAACGGCGCCAATGCAAGCATACCAAAAACACTGCTGAATACAAAGCAAGTGTCCCCAGCTTAAGCAAGCCAAAGGCAACAGCGGCAAGAAATCAAAACCCCAACAAAATGGAGAAAAAAACCTTGGGAGAAACCAGGCTTAGTTGGGTGGCCAATTCTCCTCTGGCCAACAGTGAACACTTGCCTGATACTCAGGCAGAGTTACAGGTCATAAGTCCGATTTGGAATCGCAACAGTCAAAATATTGAATCCAGTTCCATCTAGTTTAAGAGATCCATCTTTTTCATCACGTTGGTATGGGATGATTTGTTGGGGATCTGTGCCACTGGCTGAAGTGTCGGTAAGGACTTCACAAAGGATGAGCTAGTTGACACAGTCTATGCTGGCACTTCAGGGCTGTGTAGCTGTCGTGTATAGGCGCAGGTTCTCCATTTGACCTGGATACGGTCCGGATTCAGCTAATTACAGTAAATGGTAAACCTCGGGATAAGCAGAGAGACTAAAATTAGCGTAGACGCCATTCTTCTTCTGATGTAACGAGTACATCCGGTGTTATAGGAAGTGTTCACGGTTCCAGCTGTCCTGATCTATGCAGCCTAAAAATAAAAAAAGACATAAATTGATAATGCGTCATGTGTATGCCAGGTTAAAGAGATGCGTTTTTAGTCTAGATTTAAACTGACAGAGTGTGCCTCCTTCCCGAACAATGCTAGGAAGATCGCTCCAGAGTTTAAGTGCCAAATGGGAAAAGGATCAACCACCTGCGGTTGATTTTGATATTCTAGGTATTAACAACTGGCCAGAATTCTGAGATCGTAATAGACGCGAAGGACTATAATGCATTAAGAGCTCACTCAGGTAATGGGGAGCTAAGCCATTTAGTGCTTTGTAAGTAATTAACAAGATTTTAAAATCTATACGATGTTTAATATGGAGCCAGTCCAGTGTTGAAAGAACCGGGTTAATATGGTCATACTTCCTGGTTCTAGTAAGGACTCTAGCAGCTGCGTTTGGACCAGCTGTAGTTTGTTTATCAAGGGAGCAGGGCAAGCACCCAGTAGAGCGTTACAGTAATCTAGTCTCAAGGTCATGAACGCATGAACAAGCTGTTCCGCATTTGTCATTGAGAGCATATGTTGTAGTTTAGATATATTTTTAAGATGGAAGAATGCAGTTTTATTTATGCTACAAATGTGGCTTTCAAATGAAAGATTGGTATCAAAGAGCACACCCAGGTCCCTAACTGACGAAGACGTCTTAACAGAGCGGCCATCAAGTGTTAGACAATATTCTAGGTTATTATGTGCAAAAGTTTTTGGTCCAATAATTAGAATCTCTGTTTTTTCTGAAATTACTAGTCATCCAATTTTTTATATCAGCTACGCATTCTGTTAAATTTGAGAATTGGTAGGTTTCGTCAGGACGCGATTAAATAAAGAGCTGAGTATCATCAGCGTAAGAGTGAAAACTAATGCCATGCTTCCTGATGACATCTCCCAAGGGTAGCATGTACAGAGTGAAAAGCAATGGTCTTAGTACTGAGCCGAATTACTGCACAAGATTTATAGTGCTCAAAAATATATTTATGTTATTTAACATACATACCTGTAATAAACATATTTGCATATATTGCAAATGAACACTATGAAAATGTTGCAATTTAACTGCATTAATAAAGTTTATGGTGATGTATAGAGTTTATGGAAGTATTTGGCATAATAGTCGGGATGGCGCTCCAAATATAATCCCTTACAAACGGTACAAATGATTCATGGGACATACAACATTATTTTCTGTTGGCCAGAGATCCAGAGATCTCCTTACGAACAGATTACAAGTCTCTGCAACCCTAAAAAAGCAATTTCCAGATAGCTTCTATAACTTCCAGTTTTTGGAGTTTCCTTGTTCGTTTTTGAGGCTACATTAGGAAGCACTTTTTTTTTAAATCTTTATACACACACAACCAAGATTGGTTATGATTTTGAAAGTATCTGCTACATTTACTGGATTAAAAATACAGTTAAACCAGTAATATTGAGAAATATTATAAAAATTAGAAGACTAAGCCTTGCCTCTACCTATGCCTACACTTATATAAGTAAGAAAGCCCTGTGTAGCGTATGAACCACTGATCTATATAAATGACTTATTGACTTAATGGCTTATTTAGATACATCAGTGACATGGACCCTTTTCATGGACTGTGACGGCGAATTTCCACAGTTATCGACATCACAATTTTTTCATATTTTCATTTTTTTTTATTTAACACATTTATAATTATATACTTTCTGTTATATCACTTGGCAGTAAATTAGAAAAAAGGAATTAACGCTGCTGAGAGGGTGTTTCTAATACAACGGCTGATGGGAGTGGAGGCAAATTGACATCTTTCTCTCAGAAGTCTCAGAAGACTGCTGTACTCAATCTCTCTATACTTTTTCCCTGTTTTGGAAAGTCATAGAAACACCATTACATATATTTTCTTGTGCTATTGGAGAAGAGTTCTTATTACAAATTATATTTGCACCACTATATGGTTTACCCAACTATGACGACTTTGGCTTCTGAGAGCCCCGGAAATGTGAAAAGGGTCCATTAATTCATTAACATTCCCCCTCTCCAGTGCAGTGTGGTGAAGTGAAGTGAAATGATGAGTTACAGATTTGTTTTTCTGTATCTCTATCTGTGTACTTGTATCTCTTCGTATGTCATAGTCTAGCATGTTCAGTGTGTATTTGTGAAGTTACATAACATGCCTTGGCACAGTGGCTCTGTAATATGCTAGAGAGAAATGGTTGTATCATTCTGCAGTTTGCCACAGCGTGCTCTTGTTTAGCACAGCGCAGACTTATGTAATATAGATTGACAGCATAGATCTGGGGCGTGCCGGTGTTTAATGGCTGTTATAGAGCAGTGGGTTGTTTCCGACATGGCGGTAAGTGTTAGTCTGAATATTTAACATTTCATCAGCAGCCATTTGTTTTAAAGCACAGCATTTGATGCTCATTTAAAACCCTCCAGCCTTGCATTCGGCCAGACTACGGACACGGTACATCGATACCGTCCATACACGCTGAGATTAAATGGATGGAGGGAGAAACCCGTTCAGTACGGTGATCTATCAGGCCTAATCAGCCTTTTATATAATGCCTTCACTCTGATGTTTTATCCGTATCATCTTCTCATGCTGTGTAACACTGTTCAAAGCTGTGCAACCATCTGGAAACTAGAGTTAATTGGTACTCAGGTATATGCTCAATTTTTGACTCATTATGATTATGCGTGTGGTTTTTGTATATCATTTGAACTTATTTTGTACTGTAGCAGGACCATAGTTGCCACAGGTAAAACACTGGATGGACACACTAACAATCAAAATGATCAATCCACCAATCTACACTAAAAATGAAATGTTTCAGAAGACTTCAGACAACAAGAGAGAATCTACGTAGCAGAATATCCACCGACTGCCAAACTGTTAATAAAACGTGTTGCATTTTTGTTGCATACTAATCATAATATCCTCAAAAAAAGAACCTTAACATACTATAAGTTTGCAAAAATGCAGTATGAAATTCTAAAACTTGCCCTTGTGAAAAAAAGTACACTTTAAAAGACTTCTTACTATGGATTTTATATGTTATGGATATTATATAAGTAAAATTAATATACTTAAGTGCGAACTAAATGTGATGTTTTAAGACATTTAACTGCAATTAAACAAAACTGTCTTTTGGTTTAAATTAATATTAAATGAATTTATCTGAACATTAGAATTTTTCTGATCCACTTACATAAACAGGTCGAGTCAATGTCATCCAATCAATGACACTGACACCCCAAATCCGTAAATAAGAACATTAACCCAGGGTTTATGAATGTACAACGTGTAATGTCATCTTATCAACGCCCAGGATTAACTGTTAACCCCGGGTAATTTATGAGCAGAGCGAAACGTGAAGGAAGATTACCCAGTTATTCCGTTTACCCAGGGTTAAGAATGACCCAGGGTTAACTATTTCAAGTGTGAAATGGTTGAAGTGCTCAATGTACTGACTTTATTGTAAACTAAAATATACTTAATGTAATTTCTACTGAAATGTATATGTCATGTATTTAAATATCATTTTAATTAAACATTATTAATGATGAAGTTGCAATTTAGTACATTTCAAATATATTAACTTTAAATGTAATATCAAATAACAAACTACAGATAATAAATAAAATCACGTACTGTACATATGCTTGAGTATGTTAGTCAACCTCAAAGTAAGCATACTATATTATACAAATTATAATTTAAACATGGCTTAAAATGTACTTTAAAGTAAAACTTTTCATTTGACACGATTACAAAGTGCACTTTTTAAAAGTGTATTAATCTTGAAAGTGTACTTTCTTTAAGTACACTTTGGTAGCCTTTATTTCATATTATCTGAGGGTTTTTTCTTTTAATTTCTAACATTTTTGGTATAGTTCAAGTGCACATTCAATACAGCCGAGCCCTTCTGTTCACATGGGTGACTACGCAGGATTGCGTACTAAGCATGGATAAACTATAACAGTGTGAAATACAACAACATAACATAACCCTTGGTTAACATTTGAAAGTGAAAAAAGTGAAAGTCGTGACGTGTTGTCAAGTATGGTGACCCATACTCGAAATTGGTGCTCTGCATTTAACCCATCCCAAGTGCACACACACATAGCAGTGAGTAGTGAACACACACACACAGTGAAAACACACCCGGAGCAGTGGGCAGCTATTGCGACAGCGCCCGGGGAGCAATTGGGGGTTAGGTGTCTTGCTCAAGGACACTTTAGTCGTGGTATCGAAGGTGGAGTCGTGGTATCGAACATTTAGCCTTAAACAATCTCAAGTGTGAAAATCTCCATAGTTATGATAAAGCTGACTGCTTAACTCACCTAAATGATTATAAAATATGAATCAAACATTTCTCTCAAAATAACACAGTACAAGAGTGTTACAATAGAAAGTGCTAATATGGTGTTCCATTGATTTTTCCCCTTCAGTAATCAATAAAATGTAATTTTCTCTGTCTCGTTATTATATTAGTCATTAAAACATCTTCACATTGTTGTAAACCAACATGTGAGCCAGTATACAGCACCCTAGAGACAACACACCTGCAGTTGCATTGCTTGATTTGTCCATTGAAGGGAACTGACTCACAGTTAAAGGACAGGTCACTGACACTATATTACCACCTCACACACAGTAATAGCAGGGTCAGTGGTTAAATTCCCACGACAGGCTTTACACACATCCCTGTGTATTTGGCATTTATGAGGATATGGAGAGAACCAAGAAGATATCTGAAAAAAATGTACCAAACTCTTCAGTTTTTCATACTGTCATGTACACTCAATCTCACTATACTCAGTCCCATTCATTTCCACACTAAATGTAATACAAATAAACTAGTAAATCTACTTTTTCGTGAACACATAAGTAAGACCACACATGCCCTCATAAGCACGAGTCTGTTCAGCATGTCTGCCGGCTGCTGTCCAGACACACTCTAATCCTTCTCTCAGCTGCTACCGATCACAGATCATTGGAAAAGGCCGAATTAATTACATAACGTCAGTGTCTGTGAGATCTGGATGCTCGAGGGCTGCTTCACTCAACGCTAGACGCAGTGTGACTCATTACAGGGGGGAAAACATGGCGAGGAAAATAAGAGCATGTATACTCACCGCACACACAACATAAAAGTACACAATGAGCAGGAATGCTATTTCATATCTTATGCATTCACAAAGACCATTAATAAGATCACACAAATAAGTCAAGAAAGAGAGTGTATGCTGTGTACAAAACTGCCCACAAAGAGAGCTAAATCAGACTTAACCTCCCTTTGCAGACAATCGGAGACGTCCTAAATTAGAAAATCAATTCATATATAAAGGCATAGGCTTTTTTTTTTTTTTTCTAAAAAAGCAAAGGCCTTTTATGGGGCCTTTTTAGTCAGGGTTTTTTCCACAACAATATTTAAACACTGTATGATTTTTCATTTTGTTTGTGATTTAATGGAAAGGATTAAAGAAGATATATGAAAAAAAAAAATGTACCAGTTTGATTCAAATCAAAACTCTTCAGTTTTCTATTCTATTTCTACAACAACAACAAAAAATCCACTGGAGTTACTAAATATTCTATAAAGCTCAATAGAATTTGTTACTTTGTAACTTTAGAAGCCAATCGTAGGACGCACCTTCCTTCCTGATACTCACTGACTTGCCATGACTTGGCATGCTTTCAGACACAAGCTTTCTCTCTGATCCTAAATGAAGACAGGTGCTTCTCCCAGGGAGATAAAAAGCTCTTGATCTCATCTGAACAGGCCTAAAATATTTACACACACATAATGATCTCTGTCGAACACCCACTCAACCTCATACAAAAAAAACACTCATCCAAAAGCCAAACTAAATGTTAGTTTTCAGTTCAAAACAATTCAGATAAATTGGCCTCAATTTGGCCTTTACGGAAATGGTAAACATCAAAAATGGTGTTTTCAACATTGATAATAATAATAATAATAACAATAAATATTTATTGAGCAGCAAATCATATTAGCATATTATAATGATAATGAGAGTAATGATGTCAGGAATAAATTAGATTTTTAAAATGATTAAAATAGGAAACAATTATTTTAAATTGTAATAATAATTATTACAAAATTAATTAAATATTACTGTTTTAACTGTATTTTTGATGAAATACGTGCAGCCTTGGTGGCCATAAGAGACTTTCAAAAACATTAAAAAAAATGCAACTTTTCCAAAGTTTTTACAGGTGCTGTATCTGAACAATTTCAGTGTTTTCAATAATGTGAGAGCTAATGTACATTCTTCTTTGCAGCATTAGCAGGAACCTTCACCAAGAACTGCTACCCAAACAGCACATTAACAGCAAAAAATGAGTGATGTCTACAGGACAATTTGACACTGAATTTTGTACCTCTATCGAACACAATCGCCTTTACTTCTGGGATTATATAGATGAAGAGAGTGTGGGCTGAGATTTGAGCATGTTAGTGATTCAAAGGGGCTTGAGCTTTGCTTTGAGTTTAACAGAGGAACATAAAGACAGACCAGGCCAATTAAGGTAATGTAGTGGAACATACACACAGCACATCACAACTGAAACTACAAACACAGTCTCTCTCTCTCTCTCTCTCTCTCTCTCTCACGCACAACGTGAGTAAGAAAAGTGCTGAGGAGGCACCCCTGCAGAGACTCGGTGGATAACAAATTGCTTTATTTTCTGCTCTGCACACAGATTGGACTGCAGGCGCTGTACGGTTCAAAAACAGCCTCTCCTTCACTTCACTCCGCAGGCATACACATACGTTCTCCTTCTTCACTGCTAATATTTGGTCACTTCTATTTAAAATAATCTTCATCATCAATCTGTGATTAGTAATAATAAACAATATAAAAAAACAAAGACTGCATACCAATTTGCGTACTTCAAATTAAAAGCAAGTATGATATGGCGACAGGCCTTGAAGAGATGTTTATTGTAATTTATTTGTTGTCACAATGCTGGAATTTCTAACTTTGATACGATACCTTGAAAAATATCGATATTTCGATACCATTTTTGATAGCATGGGAAAGATATTTTTATTATTAGCTCACAATTCTTTGTTAATTTGGCTAATTTTATTGTAATAGTTTACACAAAGCACAGGGAGGCTAACAAAAGAAAACCGTCAGTAATAAAATAAGAACAAATAAACAAATTGCCAATTATAGTACAAATAAATACAATAGAATAAAGAGACAAATGAAATAAGCACTGCTTTAAGTTTTTCAGGTGGGTCTAACAGTAGCATTCAGGTAAGAAATACTACAGAAATTAAAGTAATCGAACGTAGAAATAACACTGGACAGTCTTCATTGAAAAAATTAAATAGAGATTAATGCTAAATTTACAAAAGATATTCTGTCAAGAGCAGTGAGTGATTTCTGACAGACAGCAGTATTAGATTATTAGACTGCTGTCACTTTAAGAGCTTATGCGCATATGCAATACATGCGATTACATGAGATTTCTTTTTCATCTATTTAGATTTCAAAACTGACTGTTCACCCAAATACTCGCCAAGACAGGCATTTTGACATCATTTTGTGTGTATTTGACCAAAATATTGATATTTTTGACAACACTACGCCAGACCCGTATCTCAATGTATTTTTTTTTAATGAATACATTTCAAGGTAATCAAGGATGCATCAAATTGATCATTAACATTTTTAACAAATTTCTAATTCTGATAAATTTTTAATTTTGATAAACTGACATTCACAAGGTTCTAAAAAATCTATTTAAAAAATGCTGTTCTTTTGAACTTCCTATTCATTAAAGAGTCCTGAAAATTTTTTAGTTGAGTTCTCTTCGGTGTCTTCTATCGCTTTACTGACATCCTTCTGTCTCGAAAGACAACGGAGTCTGCGCCTTGGTGTCACTGGACATTTGTTGAGTTACAGAGCCTGCTGTGACTGTACAGCCTGATTCTTGAAAGAAATGTTCTGTTGCAATTACTGCAAGTGAAGATGCCCGTCTCTGTGGATGTTGGGTCGCGTGGTGCACTGGTGCACTCTACACTTTTCGCTAATTTCGATGCCTATTTTGATGGCGAGCCTCCATCTATCGCGATCTGTGGCTGCATCTTCCAAGTTGTCTGGATTGATGTCGCTTGCCTTTGGGTCTTGTTTACACACATCGTTATAGCGGAGTACAGGCCTACCTACTGGTCTGGAGCCAGTGGCAAGTTTGCTATACAGCTGAGATGACCGAGCCTGCGTTGAATATTTTAAAGATGTCTTTACTACCTTTCTGAGCCTTGAAAGTGGTAACAATGTTGCAGTCTATAGGAGGCCAGAAAGGTTTCATCAAAAATATCTTAGTTTATGTTCCAAAGATGAACAAAGGTCTTACCGATTTGGAACAACACAAGAGTGTGTAATTAATGACAGAAATTTCATTTTTGGATGAAAACGACAGCAGCCTAATTTTCCTACTGCCATCTATCGTTAATGATATCAAACAATAATAATAGAAATCGCTCACTGATCTAACTTTAATAAGGAATAATCTATATTTTATTTATAAAAGGCAGTGTTATCTTACATTCGATTGCAATTTCTGTACCTGAACTTTGTTCAGTTCTTTTTATTGCTAATTTATTTGATTTGTTCTTATTTTATTACTGACTGCTTGCTTGTCTGTAATAATGTTTGAAATTTATATTAGTTAATCTAGTTGTTTTTGCTGTGGTATTTTTATTAAAAAATCTGTTAATGAAAGTTCCTTGCAAGAATTCATTAGGCTGCTGATTTTTGTTCATGGTATTCAGCTGTTTTGCAAAAAGACAATAAAAAAAATCAATTCTTATTGGAATTGAAACTGGGAATCATTAAGAAACGGAACAGCTAAAATTCAAACGATACCCAACCCTATTGATGATAATAATAATAAAAGTGTTTTGAGCATCAAATCAGCATTGATTTCTAAAGAATCATGTGAAACTAAAGACTGGAGTAAAGGCCAGCTTTGGTGAGCATAAGAGGTTTCGTGCAAAAACATTAAAAAATCGTACTGACCCCAAACTTCTGAGTGGTACGGTTCTCACCCTCATGTTGTTCCAAACATGTCTGACTTTCTTTCTTCTGTGGAACCCAAAAGAAGACATTATGAAGAATGTTTCAACTGTTTTGTTGAAAACAAAATTGGACCCCTCTCACTTAAACTGTATGAACAACATAAAATATAATGTTTAACATAAGACAGCAAATCATACAGTTTGGAATGACTTGAAGAGGAGAAAATGATTTCTCATTTCTGACTACTCCTTTAAATGTATTCTGAAATTTTATAGCTTACTTCCATGTTCTGAAAACTAGTTTTAAATGAATGATAGATTAAAACCAAAGCCCTCCCTGCATCTGTTAAACATGCACAAACACACACACACAAAGATGTGCTCTCGGATTGGTTACTGTTGACATGCTCACTGGTCCTTATCTGAAGATAAGACAGGAATGTCAGAGCATTCGTTGTCTGCTCCAAAGAATTCATAAACAAGAAAACAACAAACAAAGTAAACACATCAGATGACCCGTCACAGATTTGACATCTCACTCCAGACCTTGACTTGATCCGACTTTGAAATCGAGCGTTCGAACATTTCGAAAAGAACGACTGAAAGAAAGAAGACGTAAAGGACAGTGCACAAGAAGTAGGTTGGGGGAAGAGAAAAAAGAATGATGACAGACAAATTTGACCTTTCTCTGTTCTGCACTTCGAGTCCTCAATTCCAGACAGAGCACCCAGACAATCACATTTGTACTTCCTTCCTGTCTTTGAGCTATATGACGAAGCCAAACAAACAGAGATGTTGTTTTTGAAGATAATAACATTTTGTCAAATGAATTTTGAATTAAAATATGTCACGACAACAAACAGACTGCAGAAGGATAAAAGGCAGTCTTGTGCACGCTTTATCCTGGCAGCTGAACATGCCCAGCGTTTGCCACCAAGAACTAAATATAGCTTCAGTCTGAAATAGCAGCTATCAGCATCAGTGTGATGCTGATTGGACAGACAGTCATGATGACAGAGGAGGAATTATATCAGACGAATTCTACAGACGCAATCGCATGTGTAATGTTGAAACGCAATGAGATCACAAGTGTCACACGGGATAATCTGCCCTGTCTAGGGAGGATGGGTTCTGTTGGGACAGCCTTTATTGGGAGAACAAATAAAATCCTGGAGTTGCTTCAACGGAGATGCTTCACATAGCAACATTTCACAAAAGCATCGGAAGCTTAAGTAGATCATAGAACCATTGGCACCAAGTGGTCTCTCAAATCAATTTAGTTCATGATGCTTTCGAGAAATGCAGCCCAGGTCGGAATTATTATCACTCTTTGGTAAATATGAGCAAAGAAGACAGTATAAAACTGCACAGTTTATTCTTTTGATCTTTCATTCAAAAATTTGACAAAAATCTAACCTTTCATTGAAGTAAAAGGGGGCCGATAATTGCGTCATAAGTCATAATGAGATTTTAGACCAATTTCAATGAATTTTTTGTGAAATTTTGAACGAAAGATCAATGCAGATTTATTTTCACAGCATTCTTTGCTCATATTTACCAAGGGGCCCAACAATTCAGACCAGGACTTTATTTCTGGCTTGGCCGTGTTGATCAAACAGTTTACATTGGTGGACAGCTGCACAATGGTCCAAACTGAAGTAAAAAGCTGCATTTTATGACGCAAGTCCCAGAGCAAATTTCAATGCTGAATTAATTGCAGAAATATGTGAGTAGTAGTATGAGGGATTTACAAAGGATCAATACAATGCTGCCTGGCAGAAAAAAGAGCTATTAGATGAAAGAAGCACATGAACGGATTGAAAAGTCTGAAAGAAAGTATCTCTGATTTCTGAGAAGGGAATGAATGAATGAATGAATGGAAAACTCACCACCTCAAGGGAGATAGAGAAAGTTTGTTTGTCAGCAGATTTCCACAGACAGGAGCCCACACACACTGACTGACTGCACAGCCTCTTTTCTACAGATGCCTGAACTAGTAAGTCAGCAGTCAGTCAAGTCGAGAAAGAACCCATTCGTCTCTGAGGCGAAGGTGGAGAACGAGTGAGGGAAAAAAGCAAGAAATATCCTCTTCCGAGCACTTTTAAGAATGATCAAACACTTTAGACCTCAAACTGAATGCTAAGCATGCAAGCTCTTACACACACATACACACACACACAAAGTCACAAAAACACTTCTGCTGACAGTAAAGGCTTAGTCACTTCAGGCGTTTTAGATTGCTATCCTATTAAGTATGCATATCCCATTTACATATCTTACAAAAGCTATGAGATCAATAAAACTTATATGAAGTGACCTAGTGCAAATACTCACTAAACCACAAAGACACACACAAAAACAAATGGCATACCAGGCCTTTCACACAGATTGTGAATCTGATCACGTAATTCGATCCCATTATGATGTTGAGCAGATCTAGGCCATTATGAATACATTATAGAGGCGTTTCATTCAGTTATGGGGATCTGAGAGTGGCTGTGACTGACAGTGAATTTCACAGCACAACTGCCTCTGTTTATGCTACAGGCCAACAGAAGGAAGGGCATATGCTCATTTTAATGACCAATCTCTCCATTGTCTTTCTGTTTGATTTATTCAAGATACATCTAAGGGCAGTTAAGCTAAACTTGTACAACTTCACACTACACCCATCATCACGTCTCTGAAAAAGAAAAAAAAAACTCCTTCAGTCAGAACAGAAAACTCACTTTTCATTTTTTTTCAGCTACTGCAAAATTCACACACAGTCAAAAATAAAATAAAAAATACATGTCTAAAAAAACTTTTCACTAAAAATCTAAAATGAACAAAAAACATAAAACAAACAAAACAAAACACTGCTTGGTCGGCTTGGTCTGTTTTGCTGGTTTGTGGCCAGACTGGAGAGCAGCTAAAACTACAATTAACAGACCAGTTTAGGTTAGTTTATGCTGTTTTCCAGTAGGGATTACTATGTGCATTATATGCGTATTCAAGGAGTAGTTGAGAAATAAAATGATCATCTAACTTATTTTCTGGGCACTCCAACCATGATGGTACCATATTTGCAACTGTATTATTTTTCACCAGTATTGTTGTGTTGTTGAACAGCATGACCATGTTGGTCCAACTGGTGGGCAAGCACCAAACCAACAGAAGCCAGACCGGACATTCATACTGGCCTAATTTGGTCTATACAGCAGTATGGTAAGAGTAGCAGCCAATAAAAACAGTCCAATAATTTTATGTTAATATGTTTAACACAACAATAAACACCTAAAACCTGTCAAATATATACAATACAAAAATATAAATAAAATGTATGATATATTATTAATAATAGGTATAACAATATGTGAATTATGTTAAAAATAAAATGAAATAAATATTTAGAATGAAACTATGTATGAACTAATTTCTATATATACAAACATTTAAAGAAGAAACACAGAAAAACAGAAAGGTTTGATACAGAAAATCAAGTGACACGATTTTGAAAACACTTGAACGGTTTACATTCATATCAAATTCTCAGTTGTGCGTCCGAGAGCGGGCGTCTTCAGAGAGATGCAGAAGGCTTCAGACAGACTTCACTGATCACATCAGCTCTGATATCAGTCCATGAGCCGAGCCTTTCTGAGTGATTTGAGAAGTCTATAGAGGCGACCTGGAGTCCCTTCATATAATGCAAGCAGGTTATACTCTTGCTCACTGTCAGAGCTGCTGTTCATTAATCATAGAGCTGTCACTGAGGGAGCGCACGCTGGGCATAATACGTTTAGGAGGCGCTAAAATATCATGTGGCAGCTTTGTTGGCTAATCGCATGATGATGATTTACACTGTATAATAGAGATGGAAAGAAACTGAGCTCTGTTCCCACACTGCAATTCTGCTGTGGTGGCCAGCGCACATCGGTCAGTCAGAGAGTTCTAGCCTTCTGGGAAAGAGGGAGCTGTTTGAGCGATCACATCCAGCCAAAGTAACACGCTTGTTTTGACTCACCGGGCTAAGAATAGAAGAATCTTAGAGAGGAAGAGACGAGGCGGGCTACTGTAAGCTGGGAGGGGCTGAAGGGTGAGAGCCCACAAGAACATTTTATTGCTCATATCTTAATGGAATTCTTAATTATGGTTTATCGAATTATCACTATTGTTTCTTAGAATTCCTTAGGAGAAATAAAATTAGACGAATAACAGAACATTTGTTGACATAGTAAGAGCCGATAGTTATCAAATGAATGTATATGAATTAATACATTTATTCAGCAAGGATGCATTAAATTGATCAAAAGTGACATTTATAATGTTACAAAAGATATCTACTGTACTTTAAATAAATGCTGTTCTTTCTATCCATCAAAGAATCCTGGAGAGTAATCTATCAGAGCTTCCATAAAATTGATTAGTTAGCACAACTTTTTAAAACTGATTAAGAACTGATTCTTGAGCACCAAATCAGAATGATTTCTGAAGGATCATGTGACACTGAAGACTGGAGTCATGATGCTGATGCTTTGCATCACAGGAATAAATTACATTTTACAATATATTAATAACATTTCACAATACTGCTTCTTTCACTGTATTTTCGATCACATAAATGCAGCCTTGGTGATCATAAGAGGATTCTTTTAAAAATATTACAAAATCTTACAGATTCCAAACAGAAATCACTTCAAAACTCGGTCACTTCAAGCTGCATCAAATCGGAAATAAAGACGATCAGAAATTCAATCTACGAAGGATTAGGGTAAGAACCAAAAAACGGTTCAATTTAATAAAAATAACACAAAAAACTGGGACTGTTTGCCATTCAATTCTATTAATAGTTCACTCATGTGAATTCTTCCACTGATGCAAATGAAACACCCTAATGAAATACTCATATCTATAATACTCTTAATGAAAGACTCTTCTGAGCCAATTCGCAAAATGAATAAAAAACATACAGCCGAACCAGAGTGGGCTGATTCCTGAACGAATGACTCCTATGGTGATGGAAACTTTTTGAGCAAAGTTACTGGGCAATTTTACTGAGCAATATTGCTTGGGAACTTTCCCACTGAGAATGGCCAACAAATTTCTTTCTGGATACTTTAGTTTGAAATTTGTTGCCCATTCTCAATGGGAAAGTTCCCAAGCAACATTGCTCAAAAAGTTGTCCCGTGTATCATCTCCTTCAGAGTTTGAAATTAAATTCTTTTTTTTTTAACTATATATTTTTTCCTGAAAAGTCCCAAAAGACTCATTAAAAGAGACTGTTAAGGCAATGGAATCAAAAGTGACTAAATTCTTTATGACCTTGACCATTAAAAATCTGAGATAACAATAGTGTGGAGCCTAAAGCTACCTGCCTAACCTCAAATACTAAGATGTAACCATTCTAATTAATAGTAATACATTATCAAAAGCAATTACAGTTTACAACTCACGGAGCAACACTAAACACTGCAGACTCCAGGCACCCTACTGTGTCCAAACCAACCTTCGTCCTACTCTAACGCTTGATCTTGTTTGAAATCACACATCAATCATTCTCTCCATGCTCACATTCAGTCAGTCCGCCAAGCCCTGGAGAGCAGATGCCTGTCGAGTTTACAGTGTTTGGATGTGGCTCAGTTACAAATGAGAAATGATCAAATGTGAAAGAGTTGTTCAAGTTGAAATATTATAAAACATGCAAAATGCTCATTACAAACTGCCATGTTTTTTTGTACCAACCCCTACACACGTACACACATTGTTGCACATTCCATTGCTGCACATACATAAAAATGCAACAATGGAAGGCAGGATGGTGGATTTAGAACCACACGATTAAACGTCACACACACACACATGCTTACACATATAAATATAGGAGGTCACATGCATAAACACACATAGAAATGTCAGCCGGAATTTTCCCATGTGAAATATCCTAAGGCTAAATTGACTCCAGTTATCATAACGTAACTGTACGTGTGTATGCATGCATTAACAAGTGTGTTGTGTGTGAGTGTGTGACCAAGCATGCACTGTATTTCTCACTCCATCACTGTAATTTTTTCCTCTCTGTCTCTCTTCCACTGGTCTCTCCTTCTTTATATCTGCAGGGTGTGCGTGTGTCTGTGTGTGTATGCGTGAATGAGTCATCACTGGTGCAGAAGATCATCTATATTCCTTAAGTTTGCCCAAATCTCCAGCTCATACAGCCAATGCAGCAGGAGAACACTAAACTACGTTATACACACACTGGTTCAGACTTTCAATTGACTTATATTGTGTTAATACTGAGATAATGATATTTTCTCTCACCTATCCCTAAACCTTACCCTCACAAAGACCTTTTTGCATTTTCATATGTTAAGGAAGGCATTATTTAGAATAGTTATTAAGACATTTTCTTCGTGATTTCAGGTTTTACTATGTTTGAGGGACGTGAGCTGCCATTGAAACAAACCCTTAACGGCAACAGCAACATCACGAATGCACTCGCGCAGTGATCAAAGGTACTGACAATGAAACTAAACAGAACAAGATAATGAAACTAAACAAGAATGAGCGTGACAATGTTATTGATCTTGATCTGATACTGTATGTCAAATGATCAGTGTCTTTAAGTAAAAACAGAAAATAATAAACCTTCTTTTTCTATGTAATGTGTAATGAAAGTGAAAGTGACGTGAAGGCCAAGTATGGGAACACATACTCGGAATTTGTCCTCTGCATTTAACCCATACAGTCAGTGCATATACAGTGGGGCACAAAAGTATTTAGTCAGCCACCAATTGTGCAAGTTCTCCCACTTAAAAAGATGAGAGAGGCCTATAATTTACATCATATGTACACTTCAATTATGAGAGACAGAATGAGAAAAAAAATTCAGAAAAACACATTGTCTTATTTTTAAAGAATTTATTTGCAAATTATGGTGGAAAATAAGTATTTGGTCAATAGCAAAAGTTCACCTCAATACTTTGTTATATACTCTTTGTTGGCAATGACAGAGGTCAAACGTTTTCTGAAAGTCTCCTCTAGAGCAGTGATGTTTTGGGGCTGTCGCTGGGCAACACGGATTTTCAACTCCCTCCAAATATTTTCTATGGGGTTGAGATCTGTAGACTGGCTAGGCCACTCCAGGACCTTGAAATGCTTCTTACGAAGCCACTCCTTCGTTGCCCGGGCGCTGTGTTTGGGATCATTGCCATGCTGAAAGACCCAGCCACGTTTCATCTTCAATGCCCTTGCTGATGGACGGTGGTTTTTACTCAATCTCTCAATATATGGCCCCATTAATCCTTTCCTTTACATGGATCAGTCGTCCTGGTCCCTTTGCAGAAAAACAGCCCAAAGCATGATGTTTCCACCCCCATGCTTCACAGTTGGTATGGTGTTCTTTGGATGAAACTTAGCATTCTTTCTCCTCCAAATACGACAAGTTGAATTTTTACCAAAAAGTTCAATTTTGGTTTCATCTAACCATATGACATTCTCCCAATCCTCTTGTGGATCACCAAATGCTCTCTAGCAAACTTCAGACGGGCCCGGACATGTACTGGCTTAAGCAGGGGGACACGTCTGGCACTGCAGGATTTGAGTCCCTAGTGGCGTAGAGTGTTACTTATGGTAGCCTTTGTTACTTTGGTCCCAGTGGTCATTCACTAGGTCCCCCCGTGTGATTCTGGGATTTTTGCTCACCGTTCTTGTGATCATTTTGACCCCACGGGGTGAGATCTTGCGTGGAGCCCCAGATCGAGGGAGATTATCAGTGGTCTTGTATGTCTTCCATTTTCTAATAATTGCTCCCACAGTTGATTTCTTCACACCAAGCTGCTTACCTATTGCAGATTCAGTCTTCCCAGCCTGGTGCAGGTCTACAATTTTGTTTCTGGTGTCCTTTGACAGCTCTTGGGGTTAGTGGAGTTTGGAGTCTGACTGTTTGAGGTTATGGACAGGTGTCTTTTATACTGATAACGAGTTCAAACAGGTGCCATTAATACAGGTAACAAGTGGAGGACAGAGGAGCCTCTTAAAGAAGAAGTTACAGGTCTGTAAGAGTCAGAAATCTTGCTTTTTTGTAGGTGACCAAATACTTATTTTCCACCATAATTTGATTTTTTTTTCTCGTTCTGTCTCTCATAGTTGAAATGTACCTATGATGAAAATTACAGGCCTCTTTCATCTTTTTAAGTGGGAGAACTTGCACAATTGGTGGCTGACTAAATACGCTATGCCCCACTGTATATTAGGAGTAGCGAGTAGTGAACACACACACTGCAAACTGTGGAGACATATCCGGAGCAGTAGGCAGTTATTTTTTTTTTTACTGTGGTTTCCGGGGAGAGATTGGGGGTTAGGTGCCTTGCTCAAGGGCACCTAAGTTGGCTCTTCACAACTGTCCCTGAATGTGTTACTTTCAATGTTTTCTAACTTTTCAAATTGACTTTTAACATGCACATTTACAGATTTTCAGTTCAAAACATCAGAACTTGGCTCACAGTTCACATGGGTTGGGTTCTTTGTACTATGTGTATGGATGACCGTGTTCATCGCCACCACTCAAGACCACTTTTTACCCAGGAAAAAAGCTGATTATATATATATATATATATATATATATATATATATATATATATATATATATATATATATATATATATATATATATATATATGGCCAAATATATAAATATATCTGGCTGATCCTTCAATGCAATTTCTAGAGTAAACAAACTGTAAGATCCATTCAGAATTGGGCATCACAACAACCTACTCACACTAAAGGGCAGAGCACTTGAAGTGAGTACTCTGAAGGATGCAGGGTAGTGCGCTCTGATGTGTGTGTGTGTCTGACTCTACACAAAAATTCACCAATGCCAATTTATTCTTAATTGGAATGTTACCTTGGTAACGCAGCAGTAAAATTCCAAAGAATGCAGTAGAAAATAACATTTTTATATTAAATGTTTCCTTTCGGGCTTTAATTTGATTTATTTTAGGTTCATTTGCATACTGTCTGTCAATGTGGCAAACAAACAAATATGAAATTATGTAAATCAGTATAGTAATACTGATTTCCAACCAAACAAACAACAGGGCAACTGATAGTGTGAGCTCTCATGAAAGGTAAGGGTGAGACAGAGAATCTCATCCATCCTCTGATGTCTAGAGATTTCAGCTGAATTTTAGCCTTGCAGTGAAATGAGAAGAGAGATTATCAGAGGAAAAGAGATAAGCTAAGGGGTAAAGGAGAGGAGAAAGAGAAATGGACCCTGCCGAGGGTGCGAACATCAGAGATGATCAGAGATCAGACTTTCCGTAGCCTTAAGCTGATCTTATTACACCACCGAGGTGCTAGCTGTATTACCCAATATGAGTTCACAAGTAATGTGAGATACTGTCTTACACACTGCAGGGAGCAAAGACTTTGTAAAACACTCATTAAACCAGCTTGATGAGGACAAACACACACACCTTTGCATTTACAAACAAATGTACTAAATGAGGACATTCTGTACAGACATTCTGTATTCTTGAAGTGTTTTTGTTGAAAACAAATTAGAGGACTATAACTAACTGCTGTATAAAGATAATTATGCTTACTACTGACATTTTATAATTTTAATTAAGATGTAAATTATTTACAATATATATATGTCTATACACCATCATTCAATGGTTTGGAGTAGGTAAATGTAATGTTTTTTACAGAATTTATGCTCACCATAATGCTCATTTATTTAATCAAAACAGTAAAAACAGTAATATTGTGAAATATTATTAACATTTAAAATAACCTAAAATGTCATTTATTCCTGTGATGGCAAAGCTGTACTTTCAGCATCATTAATCCAGTCTTTAGCGTCACATGATCCTTCAGAAATCATTCTAATATGCCGATTTGGCACTCAAGAAACATTTTCTTATTATTATCAACGTTTAAAAAAAAACAACACATTTCAAAACATTTGTGTTGCTATGCATTTTTGTGGAAACTGTGCTACATTATTATGTATTATTCTTTAATAATCGAAATAACAGCAGTTATTTGAAATAGAAGCCTTATAAATGTCTTTATTGTTACTTATAATCAATTAAATGCGACATCGTCTTTTCTTTCTTTTTTCAATTTGTTGTTTTTACGGTCAAAATGTCTGAAACGACATAGAAAATCTGAGAAGTAATAAAAAATATTTATATTTAATGTGATAAAATGTTTGATAATAAATGCAAAATAGAGGCATTCTGACTAGTGGTCTCAGACTCGTTGACCCCTCTGTGCATACAGAATATTCACACACTGTAGGTTATACATACATAAATTCTCATGCATTAATAAACAGGATAAGTGCTCCAAATGCATAAATGGTCTCCTATGAAATGTATATGTAATCTAAGCACAGAAACAGACTTGTAAATTATATTAGATGATCATACAGGCAGTCTTACAACATGTGATGGCGTTAAATACGTCAGTGCATCGCTCTCTCTTTTCTTTCTGCTTACCTTCTCCCATGCACACACCGAGCAGTACTGGAGGCTAATTTCTCTCATCGTGTTCCACCACCAACAAAAATCATCACACCAGAGCTCACGCCACAAACACTCAGACTAGACTAACTGTTCTCTAGACGGACGCATCTGAATATCCATGAAGGTTCCAGAAGTCTGGATGAACGCCATTAGACTTCAGCACTGTCACTGTAACTCAATACCGCCAGTGTGTACTGATCCCATACCTGTTGATTGAGTTACAGAGAAGGTTTAACCGACCCAAGTCCACATTAACCTTTATCACAGACACACTGAGTCTAGTTTATGGGAACTCTACATAGGTGTAATGGTTTTTATACTGAACAAACTGTATATTCTATCCCCCTACTCTAACCCTACCCCTAAACCTACTAATCACAGAAAACTTCATGGATTTTTGGATCGTGTCTTTTGCACGTGCATTATCATAACAGTGCTCATATAGCAGCCCCTAATATTTTCTTTAAGCAATTTGGTTTGAGAAGACACGAGAAGTGTCCTCGTGTTTATGTTGTAATTCTCATGTCGTTACACAAATTTGTGTCCTCATAAACCATACATACAGGAACACATTCACACACAGAAAGAGAGTTGAAAATTCCACTAAGATGTCAGCTGTTCGAAGAGAATAAAGACTGCATCTGCAGCAAGATGATTAGAAACACAAGCACTGTGCAAATTCAGAGAGGTTTTGTTGTAGTATCTCTCCACCACAAGGCACTGAGCAAAAACATAACAGTTAATAATTCAAATAATTTATTCATCATGACTAGTCAGCTCTTTGATGAGACTTTAATGAAGTGTTGACAAACTGCCTCTTTGGCGCAGGACAGACACAGTTTGAGGGAATGTAGTCCACTCGATGCAGCTCTCTCTCGATAGAGGAACTGGCCGTGGTGCTGAATCACACAGTAGAGTGGAGCTCATCTACACACTCGCTGCCTAATCAAGCCTTTTTTCTTGTTTTGCTGATGGCCTTGAGGCCCAGAGAAAGCATGCTTTGTGCTGTTTGCAAACTTAAGATGCTTTTAGTCTTGCGTAGCCAGACGTTCGATAATCCGCATTAAGTGTGGTCTCATAACAGCTTCTTCTGGCCAATAACCACCCACTTAGACAGGAAGAGGCTATTTGACTGGCATTTGACAAGAAGTCTGAGGCCCTGTTCACACCTGGTACGGATGCACTCGGTTGATCGGGTCACAAGTGGATGACGCTAAATACAGGTGTGAATGGGATCTAAAAAGTTTTGAGCTTGTCTAATTTCAACAACTTACAGAGATTTTCAAAAACGCATTCGACCAGAATGCGATCGAACAGCCACAAAAGGCTGCCTGTACTGGGAAGTGTGCCAATCATATGGGATTAAAACGTTGTCGGCTGAAGACCGAAGTTTGGTTCAAAGACAAAAAATGTACCAAGCACAATGTTATCTCATGATTCCTGATTTCTAACACGCACTCACAACGTTCGGCGCGGTCTAACGGCCGTCAGAGCAGAATTGAAAGCCGCTGCTCTCTCTTTGTGTTTCCGTTGTCTCTGGGCGTGTTCATATATAAATTGCGTGAGCTTACTTTGTCATTAGATTGAAAGATGTGAAAAAGCCCATACATTTACCTGCCCATAGACCCTCCCCTTAAAGAAATCAGGACAGAAGTGGTCAAAAGAGACGGATTAAAACTAGGGCTGTTTCGCGAGTTCACACTTACAGATAATCAGAGAGAGTAATTAGTATGCATATTTGGCATGCTGTCCGACGAGAGGGCTTTGAGCTCGGTATTTGGCCCGAACCCAGAGTACTCCCACTGTATTTCTGGTTTAGGAAAGAGGCCAGGCAAGTGTGAGGATGCTGAAAACTGTCAGAAAACACAGGTGAGTCGACAGCGTCAACATACATAGGTCTCTGCTAATGCTGATTGGGTAGACATGTTGATCGTTGATTGATGACTGCGGGTTGGAGTGATGTGGTGATTAGTTAGATCATTTGAATGTGTTCCTCCTGAACTTTGCAAATAAAACGTCATCAAAATTAACCCGTCGACGCAAATTCATTTTAACGTCACTAATTTTATTAATGCGCAATTAACGCAGTGCGTCTATAAAAAACGTGGAAAGTACAGCCACTTTCTCCCTTTCTAAAGCACTTGAGCTCCCGTGGCGTCTGTCGTTGCTATGCAACCATGAACTGCGCACTCCATGACGATGAGGAAGTCTCAGCAAAGGATAACCCCACAATGATGACAATTGTTATTGTACTTTCAAACATTTAAAATAAATTAATATTTTTTTTTAAAAAAAGCAAAGGATAACCCCAATTTATTTCTACCCTTGCATGAGCTCTATTACTAGATATATTTATGGATATGAGAAATAAATACCCGCCCTGTACAGCTATTTACAGCTATTATCATCTGTTCGGCTGAGCTTTCAATGTTTTGTTTTGGAAAAAAATGTAAAGATGAAAGATTAACATGTGCGATTAAATTGCGATTAATCCCGAGTTAACTCATGACAATCATGCGATTAATTGCGGTTAAATATTTTACATCGATTGACAGCCGGTGTTAATGGGAATGTGTCTCCCTCGTCTACTTGTGTTCTGATCAATCAAAAAGCATCTTAATACCAGGTGTAAACAATGCCTGTGATGTCCATGATGATGTAAAATTGATTAAATAAATAAATAAAAATAAAATGAATAAATACAAATTAGAATGAATGGATGAAAATAAATAGAATGCATGAATGATTGAATGAATTAATGAAATAATTAATTAATGATTTCAAATAAGAATCAATGAATATATAAAAATTAGAATGAATAAATGAACAAATGAATAAATACAAATTTGAATGAATGAATGAATGAATGATGTTACATCACTTCCCAAAAGTATTTCATATCAACTACCCTACCAAAGTTTTTTTTTTCTCAAAAAAGCTCTCAAATATGAATAACAAATATGATTGAAAGCCATGAACCTCCAAAATTTGGGAAAACCCAAAGATTAGTTCTTCCCCAAAAGAGCTCATTATAGCACAAGCTGTACCTTGTAAATGCTCCATTGGTCAATTTGAATCGGCGATTTCATCATATTCTCACCATCTTTGTTTGCAATATGGATCAGATGGTCTCTCTAACAACCTATGGACCGTCTGAGGCTAAAACTGGGATGATTTAAACCCCCGATATGCTGACCATTTCAACATAAAGTGTTGTTATTTCAGTCTGAACCCTCTACAGTGTTGGTGCAATAAATTATAGTCCAAGTATTACTCTGGGAGGCCTTAAATACAATAACCGATGAACTGTAGCAGCTTCGAATGTACAGTCTCTCATACACTGCAGTTTAGTTCAATTTTATACCTCCTCCTGCTTCTTCTCACACACGTAAAAGTGTCAAAATTCTCTCCCACTGGCTCCGACCCGCAGAGATTCCGGAAATATCAAAAGCTAGAGTGGCCTAATCCTCCTCTCAAAATGTTGCACATGCACTCCTCTGCATGAACATTAAATGGGGAGGGAATACATGGAGAGTCTGTCTTTGTAAAAACACCCATTACAATCGGTGAGACTGATTAACATTTGAACTACATATAAATAAGGTGTCATAAATGAGCCATAAATGAGCCAAATAACATGAAAACACATGACAAATACGCATGCACGAATCTGACACACACCGATTGTAATCCCTTTTGCTGCATCTACAGCACAAACACACACCCACACAGATGTGTGTATGTGAACACACACATACACACCTCCAGTGCCAGAGATCTAATTAAGGGCTGTGAGATTGAACATGTCCCTCCTTCTGATAGCGTAAAATTAGATGTTACAGATTTGGAGTGCCTTCTCACTGTGGCGTCTGACACGTCTGCTGGAAGGATGTGTGACGTTTGTGTAGAGAACGGCTGAAAAATAGACAATGTGATATGAGTTAAATGCTCATGGAAAAATGTGAAGAGCAAATATATAGAGAGGGAGAGAGAAGAAAGAACCAGCTAAATATGCAAACGCACATGCACATGCTAATATACACCCACCGAATGTTGAATGTCTCAACACAGAACATCAATATTTATGCACTAGCTGAGCTGGGAATGGCAGTAATTGCTGCAGAAATCAATGTAAGTCTGTTGCTCACAGTGTATTTCATCTTCTTATGAAGGTCACATTTCGTTTCCACAGACTTAAAGGAGACACACATTCACACACACAAAGTCTATACACCCACATATTCCTATATTGCTGAATCAGACACACATTACACTACTGTAATATTATGTATGAAAATGCTTCTTGGATTATTCTTCATTTGTATGAGTACATTTGTAAAAGTATGTCCTGTATTAGTGATTAACAAATAGCTCAGCTAAAATAGCATAACTACATTTATTATCTTAAAATTCATTGTTAATTAATTTTTAGATTCATAGATTTAAAGATAGCAATTGAAAGAACGCTGATAAAATAAGATATAAATATTATATTATAATAATACAATTTAAATGTAAATTTTAGCTGTGAAACTTAAACCTAAACAAAAATTAGAAATGTTGCCTTGACAAATAACTAAAATAATGTTTAAAGTTTAAGTTGGAGAACTGAAATAGAAATAAATACATAGAAAAGTTTCCACCACAGGAACTTTCTCCAGGAAACTAGGCACATTGGGGCGGTGCTCTGTGTGTTTTGACAGCAGGAACCAGTGTCTAAATGAAGTTCCAGGGAAAAAAAAAAAAAAAACCTCAGAAAGTCTCTGCTCGCGAGGTAGCGTGCAAACTTTTTCAAAGTTCAGAAACTTTCAGGGGTGGGATTTGGGTGCTGATCATGCTTATTTGTTTCAGTTCACGCAGCACTTTGATTGGTTGACTCCACGCAGCATTTTATTTCAACCACCATCTTTAAAAGTCTGTTGCATTGCATGAAATAAGAGCTGTTTGCGATTCGAATGGAGTTGAATCTTGTTGATTATTGTCGATGGACCAATGACGAGGTTCAGGCTTTATTAAAGTCCCTGTAAAGTAATATTAAAATATGTGCTCTGAGTTTGTCACACCACAGAAAAATGTGTTAATAACCACCCAGCCAAATTTGAATGATTAAAAAACCTGCCATGTAAATTAATTAAGTTATCAAAACTTTGTAAAAAAAAAAATAAGCAGTATTCTCTGCTCTCAAACACTGGAGGCGTGTCTGCGCTGAAACCTTGCCTACCGGCGATAAAGATGCCATTGTATGTCTAATGAGTCAAACATACTGATGCATATAAAAAAAGAATCACGCTAGAGGGTTGCAAAATTTAGTACAGTTACTGTGGAGTACCTACTAATTAGTAAATAAGCGCAAAAGGCAATTTACACTCATTGGTGTGACTACCAACTGTGGTACCAGATGTTGGCGTTGTTCTAACAAATAATGCAATTGCCCATCCAATTTTGCTACCAACCCTGTATTTGTCTTGTTGTAAGAGTAGGTTTAGGGTTGGGGGTAGGTGTAGATGTTAATAAAGCCTCAAATTACATTAATATTACGCTGGAAGCACAATCTGGTAGCATTTTTTGCTGTCGAATTTTGCTCCCTGTTGTTTAGCAAAATCTGACAGGGAAGCAAAAATTGTCAGAACAGCGCCACGAAACAGGAGGATGAAGGTCGGGACGGGAGATGGAAATGATGGAAATTAAACCGCAATGGAAATGCTGAAAGCAACAGGTATGGAGGGAAAAAAGTTCCTGGGACAAATTGTTCCAGATAATTTTCGAAATATTCGTTTTCACAAAGTTTGCTGCTAAACTGCTTTTAGATCTTTGTTTCAGTTGTTTTTGTGATGTACTAAATTATAATTACAAGCACTTCATACGTTTCAAAGGCTTTTATCGACAATTACATGACATTTATGGAAAGAGTCAGTATTTGCAGTGTTGGCCGTTCTTTTTCAGGACCTCTGCAATTGGACTGGGCATGCTCTCAATCAACTTCTGGGCCAAATCCTGACTGAGAGCAACCCATTCTTTCATAATCACTTCTTGTAGTTTGTCAGAATTAGTGGGTTTTTGTTTGTCCACCCGCCTCTTGAGGATTGACCACAAGTTCTCAATGGGATTAAGATCTGGGGAGTTTCCAGGCCATGGTCCCAAAATTTCGTTCTGGTCCGAGCCACTTAGTTATCACTTTTGCCTTATGGCACGGTGCTCCATCGTGCTGGAAAATGCATTGTTCTTCACCAAACTGTTGTTGGATTGTTGGAAGAAGTTGCTGTTGGAGGGTGTTTTGGTACCATTCTTTATTCATGGCTGTGTTTTTGGGCAGAATTGTGAGTGAGCCCACTCCCTTGGATGAGAAGCAACCCCACACATGAATGGTCTCAGGATGATTTACTGTTGGCATGACACAGGACTGATGGTAGCGCTCACCTTTTCTTCTCCTGACAAGCCTTTTTCCAGATGCCCCAAACAATCGGAAAGGGGCTTCATCGGAGAATATGACTTTGCCACAGTCCTCAGCAGTCCATTCACGATACTTTCTGCAGAAGATCAATCTGTCCCTGATGTTTTTTTTGGAGAGAAGTGGCTTCTTTGCTGCCCTTCTTGACACCAGGTCATCTTCCAAAAGTCTTGGCCTCACTGTGGGTGCAGATGCGCTCACACCTGCCTGCTGCCATTCCTGAGCAAGCTCTGCACTGGTGCCACTCCGATCTCGCAGTTGAATCCTCTTTAGGAGACGATCCTGGCATTTGCTGGACTTTCTTGGACGCCCTGAAGCCTTCTTTACAAGAATTTAACCTCTTTCCTTGAAGTTGCTGATGATCCTATAAATTGTTGATTTAGGTGCAATCTTAGTAGCCACAATATCCTTGCCTGTGAAGCCATTTTTATGCAGCGCAATGATGGCTGCACACGTTTCTTTGCAGGTCACCATGGTTAACAATGGAAGAACAATGATTTCAAGCATCACCCTCCTTTTAACATGTCAAGTCTGCCATTCTTACCCAATCAGCCTGACATAATGATCTCCAGCCTTGTGCTCGTCAACATTCTCACCTGAGTTAACAAGACGATTACTGAAATGATCTCAGCAGGTCCTTTAATGACAGCAATGAAATGCAGTGGAAAGGTTCTTTTGGGATTAAGTTCATTTTCATGGCAAAGAAGGACTATGCAATTCATCTGATCACTCTTCATAACATTCTGGAGTATATGCAAATTGCTATTATAAAAACTTAAGCAGCAACAATATATATATATATATATATATATATATATATACAGTAGTATGCAAAAAGCAATACTCAGATACGAATTATTCAGAAATGAATATTCTGCCAATATTCTGAATCTGATTGTAGTCATACTAGACAAATGTCTACGCATAAAACATAGTTCATAAACGATCAACAGTTTTTCAGCAAATACTGCATTTATGCAATCACAAACTTTGAAGTTATTGAATTTCAAATGGCGCTTTTCTTTTCTACAGTGCAAGGAGTTAAATTAAACGGTAAATATTGCACTGATGTATACTTTGAAAATAATGTTCAGGTACTTCGATATTTCTGGTGTATTTTCAAAGTACTATAGTGTGGGGCACACTATTCATAATCTTGCATACTATACAGTACAAACGAATTGAGATGTAGCCAAGCACAGTTATTTTCAATATCCACTTTATACAGAATATAGACGTTTTTATCATTTAGCACTATGATAAAAGCTGTAAAGAAATATAAAAAGCATAATTAAAGTGTTTTAGAAATAAACGCAGTGTAAACAGCATTCAGAGGCCTCTAAATTGTGGTAGCGCCAGAAAGCTGGTTCTGTTTCCTCAACAGACGGACAGGAGGACAGGACCTATGGGGGCTTCTCTTACATCACTGCTTCTTTGATTTCACTCTCTGTCTCTCATCCTCCTCCTAAAGGCATCCCTCTCTCATCTCTCCAGCTCCTGCGTCACTCTTTCATCCTCTGCGGAATTCAAGTATGTGTGTGCGGTTGCGTCTGGAAGAGAGCCATTTGAGCGTGCTTTTCAGCGTGCACGTGCCCGAGTGCATGTACGTGCGAGTATGTGAGAAAAAACGAGGTGTGCTTAACGTGTGTGTGTCGTCCCCAAGATCCCCAACCTCAGCTAACTGGCTTATAAATGTTGGATGTGGGGTTTTATGATCTTGTTAAAACTGGTTACATTATTCAAAGCTCCATTCATTCAGAGAGTGAAAAGGCAAAGGGAGAAAGATAGATTGAGAGGAAGAGAGAGAGGCCGCGGGCCGAGTGAAATTTTAATGAATTCTCGAGCAGACAGAGAAAAAACGATTGTGAAAGTTGGCAGAGAAGGAAGAGATTTCAACTCCGCTGATTTCTCCTGTGTCATCAGCTCTTCTCTTTTTTGTCCCATCTAATGGGAGATGTTCAAAGTAAGACAAAAGCAAGTGAGAAAGGGAGATGTCAGTATCATTTTCTTCCAGATGTGTGACACTGTTGCCTCGTGTTGCTTTTCTCATCTTATTAAGCCAGAAATTCGCATTTTCAGCATCGTTACTCCAGTCTTCAGTGTCACGTGATCCTTCAGAAATCATTCTAATGGACCCTTTTCACAGACTGTGATGACGTGTTTTAACAGCCATCTGCATCATAAATCCTCCAACGTTTTTTATATTTAATTTTTTTTAAATGTATATACACTTATAACACTAAATTTTGTATTATATTTAGGGCTGTCAAATCGATTATTCGCGATTAATCGCATCTTACATCTTACAAAGTTTTTAAATATGTTTATATAAGTGTGTGTGTGTGTTATATGCGATTAATCACGATTAATCGACAACATGAATTACCTTTGCATCAAATTACAAAAACTAGTTAAAGCCTTTATCAAACGCTCTATATTTTTCCTATTTTTTGAAAGTTGTGAAAACACTATTGTGGAGTAATTTTAGCCAATGGGAATGCAAAAAATATACTATGGCCACTTCCGCTTCTGAAAAATCGGAAATGTGAAAAGGGTCTATATACTGATTTGGTGCTCAAGAAACATTTCTTATTGTTATCAATGTTGAAAACTGTTGTGTTGCTTTATATTTTGTGGAAACCATAATACATTTTCAAATAAAGATCATTTCTTTGAAACAGAAATATTTTGTAACATTGTAAATGTTTTTACTGTCACTTTTAATCATTCATTTCTTTATTTCATTCATTTCACCCGCCATTGGTTTTCATTGTTGGACCCTGTGTATATGTATGTGTGTGCACATACAGGCTCTATATCAACACTCCTTCACTGCTGATAAGAGTGTGTGTGTGTTTCCAGAACTGAGATAGGGATGCGAATGTGTGACGAGGCCTCTCAATACTTCCAGCTTAGACACTAGAAGCCACGGCTCACCTGTAAGGGCAGGTGGGGCAGTGTCCCACTAAAATATTACTCTAAAACACAGACATCTATATGAACTGAATTAATAATAGATGTAAATGTGTTCAGCATTCTACAACAAATATTTTTGGGGATTTTTTTTTACACTATTTTAAGTCGTAAAATGAGCAGGAGACAATAAAATTTAACACATGGCTTCATGTATCAGAGGGTGCCTAAGTCCTCTCCAGCTCTACAGCGCCCCACAATTTTTAGAATGTGAATCTGTGGTGAAAAACGGAACTGCATCATGCTCTAATTGAGTGACTTTCTTTTCCTCACTGGAATTCCTCCACAACTTGTTATATTCTAAACTAACATTCAGAGGCAATACTACATGAAGGCAATTCTAAGACAGCATTCTATGCCTTTGTCTTGTTCTTAAAGCCTGTCAATCAACATTAGAGCGCCACCTTCAGCTTGAATACCGTAACCTCTGCCAAAGTGTTCTGCATGTGATCAGCAAATTGAATATAAAGCTTTTTTTTCTTTTAATTTAACTCGTAATTTTTAATCAAAATATAACTTGATCTTCCAGTCTGTTACACCCTGTCTCTTTCTTCCTATCAACCGCAAACTTGCATTCAGATCTTCCTCCATCCAATCAATAATCGATGTCCCACTCTGTATTTTTAATTCTTCAATAATCTATTTCACTTGGACGTCACAATACAACAATATTGTCGCTACTTCCATTTCATCACAACCTTGTTTTTTTTTTAAAGTTAAGTAATTGGATTCTATAGTATCATTGAACTAATTCCAAAATAGGTGATTAACATATTACCTGGAAATTATTTAATTTAATTTAATATTTAAAGTTGATAGCACTTTAAATTGTTTTTGGACTCTGGTTAGAAAACTCCTGGGTTAGCAAAATAGGCGAATGTTACATCTAACCATTATTCATGAGCAAGATGTTTTCAAGTCTGCCTCTCTACATGCACGCAAACATATGCACCACTTTCATGCTTGTTGTCAATTACAGAACAAATGCAAAAATGTGACACATCAAAACAGGATAAATGGCATGCTAATGGACTGGTTTTATAAAAATGCTGTTTCCAAGCAACTAACAGGTGAGAGGAACTGCAGCTCAATGCTCACATCAAATAGAGAATGTGAGACTGAGAAAGAGAACCGAACACGCCACACGACTGATCACATGACGATGATGATGTGTAATCATGAGAACAGACATGACACAACGACCACTAAAATAAAATATCAAACGATATCGTTACAATGTGAATGGCATAGTTATGTCGACACTGTATTTGTGATATAAGCCAATGGCAACAAAAGACAATGTGCGTTAAATAATTTCTTTTTCTTTTTCTTTTTTTTTTCTCCTAACAAATATTTGGCCAAATGCAATAAATCTCAAATTAATACATTTGGGCCAAAATTCATTACATCCAGTATTCTGTGGACAACACATCTTTTACAGAATTGAAAGCTAATAAAATGGGAAATCACTGATCACTCATGGACAGCTTCCATTGGGAAACATGATGTGACAGGAATAAGCTGGTGTGTGTATTCAATGCAATTCATTTACCATTAGACCAGCATGTCATGGAGAAGCCGGAAGACTTCCAAACAATCTCCGGTGGGATATATGTATATATATGCGCATAAGAGTGTGTGTTAAAATCAATTTACGCAAGAAACAAAACACACAAACATTTCTACAAACGCAAAGTCTTTGTCATGATTGCCATTCGGTTAAGAGTATGGATGCATGCAGACTGACCAAATGTTTGTGCTGTTGTCGAAGCAGGTAGAGGGCGGCGGTCTCTGGTGAGAGTTTGTGTTTCCTGTCCTCTACGAATCGGTATGTTTCCACATGCTGGGGCGACAACTCAGATAATTGCAATGGAAACACCTCATTCCGCAGTTTCTGGAAAACAGAAATACCATATAAATATTGGATGGATGGTTTTGATCAAATAAATTCAGCATAAAAGCATACGAGCATCTACTGTGGCCCCAAAAGTATTTGGACATGTATGTCACACTTAATTTATGAACATTGTTACATTAGATACGAAATAGACGACAGCTTTTCACAGTACTAGCTTCTCTTTTATGTGCCATTTTTGTTACTTAAAGGTCAAAGTTCAACTGAAAATATCAACTTTAATATGATATGAATGTTACAGCTAAACAAGCATTTTATCTACTATAAAACAGTCTAGCCAGCCAGTATGTCGGTGTTTACACTGTGTGTTCTTTGTTAGCAGAGTGGCTCTTTTGTGGTTCTTGTCAACAGAGCAGGTTTCCTGTAAGGCCTGACTTTAGCAGGTGGCCATTGAGTACAAAGCAACATTACACCATCATCATGTTCTTTACACATTACCAGGGGCCATTACTACTCTGGCAAGCAAACAGGAGCTTATCAACGTGGCTGTTTGTTCATGTGTGTGTGTCCATAAACTGGTTCGGGTTACATACAAAACATTAACATCTGCTCCATTTGAATGTAAAGAAAACAATGACCACAGAGGCATGAAAATGTGTGTGGGTATATTAAACTGCTGTAAATGAACAAAACACACACATAAACAAATGATCTTGCTTGCTGCTGTTAGACAGGTAACATGAATGCTATAACAGGAGCTGAACCAGATGTTTGGCTTCAGCAAAAGCTCTCAGTTACTAAAAAGCTTAAAAATTCAAGTGGCTGTGAGACTGTTATGATCCGATTGAAATGTGAGTGAAAAAAATTGAACATTGAACAAGTAAAAACACATACAGTACATACAGTAATCAGCGTGACATGTGAAATCACACTCAAATGTCCAAAAGTGAACCACATTGAAAATCTTGTTGTTGCCATTTTCCGCTCACATATTAATGAGGACCTTTTTCAAAATCTTGATTTTGTTTTTGGGGTCTACTAGAATAGGTGTATATATATATATATATATATCCAAAAGTTTTGGGATGTCTGCCTTTACATGCACATGAACTTTAATGACATCCCATTCTTAATCCGTAGGGTTTAACGTGGAGTTGGCCCACCCTTTACAGCTATAACCAATTCTTCTGGGAAGGCTTTCCACAAGGTTTCGGAGTGTGTTTATGGGAATTGTTTACCATTCTTCTAGAAGTGTATTTGTAAGGTCAAGCACTGACACTAGACGAGAAGGCCTGGCTTGCAATCTTCGCTCAAATTCATCCCAAAAGTGTTCTATTGGGTTGAGGTCAGGACAGTCAATATCCTCCACACCAAACATGCTTATCCATGTCTTTATGGACCTTACTTTGTGCACTGGTGCGCAGTCATGTTGGAACAGGAAGGAGACATCTCCAAACTGTTCCCACAAAGTTGGGAGCATGAAATTGTCCAAAATGTCTTGGTGTGCTGAAGCATTAAGAGTTCCTTTCACTGGAACTAAGGGGCCAAGCCCAACCCCTGAAATCAACCCCACACCATGATCCCCCCTCCACCAAACTTTGCAATGCAGCCAGGCAAGTACCGTTCTCCTGGCAACTGCCAAACCCAGACTCGTCCATCGGATTGCCAGACAGAGAAGTGTGATTTGCCACTCCAGAGAACACGTCCCCACTGCTCTAGAGTCCAGAGCCGGCGTGCTTTACACCACTGCATCCGACGCTTTGCATTGCACTTGGTGATGAAAAGCTTGGATGCAGCTGCTTGGCCATGGAAACCCATTCCATGAAGCTCTCTACGCACTGTTCTTGAGCTAATCTGAAGGACACACCAAGTTTGGAGGTTTGTAGCTATTGACTCAGCAGAAAGTTGGCAACTTCTACGCTGAACCCGCTCTGTGATTTTATGTGGCCTGCCACTACTTGGCTTAGTTGATGTTGTTCCCAATTGCTTCCACTTTGTTATAATACCACTAACAGTAGAACGTTGAATATTTAGTAGTGAGCAAATTTCACAAATTGACTTATTGCACAGATGTTAACCTATCACGGTACCACGCTTGAATTCAATGAGCTCCTAAGACACATTCTTTTACAACTGTTGTAGAAGCTGCATGTATGCCTAGCTGCTTATATACCTGTGGCCATGGAAGTGATTGGAGCACCTGAACTCAATGATTTGGAGGGGAGTCCCAATACTTTTGGCAATATAGTGTGTGTGTGTGTGTGTGTGTATATAAATATATATATATATATATATATATATATATATATATATATATATATAAATATATATATATACACACACACACACACATGAAATAGGTCCTCTTTAGGACTTTAGAAAAAGTGAAGGCGATTAAAAGTTCATGGAAAAATGAAAAACATTATATTATAAATATTAATATTTGCAAATGTTTGGCCTCCACATCGAAGTAGTGCGACTATCAAATTCATGCGGTCAATTTGTAAGAAATTTATAACATCAGATAATCTGACTTTATTATAAAGTCAAAGTTGGTTGTGGTTGTAAAAGGCCATGATGTGGTGAAGCTGCCTAAAATGTTATATTAGTACTTTTATAATAAATTTAACATTAAAAAACAGATTAAGATGTGTACACTACTTACATGCATTCAAGGTTTAAGGAAAATATGGTATTTCTTTGTACATAATGGTTTCACCACAACATTTTTAGAGACAATAAATTGAAACTTTCTCTGACAATAGTGTTCAAATATGAAGCCAACAAAAATACAAAGTGTACTAAACTAGATTTTTTAAATATTTTTCTTTAACTTGAATTCTCATGTGTGTCATTTACCCATATACTGAAAATAGAAAAACCCAAAATAAAAGCATTTTTACTTAAGTTCTCAGACTCTTGGACTCTTGAATTGAGAGAAAATCGCAATGACAATGCAAGACCAATTATTGATTATATTTACAGCCAGAACTATAGACGAGTGCAAAATACTTCATAAAAGAAATAAATGTGGTATAAAAGTTATCAAAAACAGCCATGTAATGACTCAGAAGTTTATAGTTTCAGTTTAAAGTACCTACATGTATGTCATTTGAGATCTTCAGATACTCACACCTGCCTAAGTGTCCGCTCTTAAATGACCAGGATAGGTGAGTTAGCCTAACGGTTAGCTTAGCCCTTCAGATCACAGGAAGCAGAAGGAACAAAAAAGCATGTTTACTAATTCATGGCAGTAGTCAGGTGTAACGGGGGGCGGCCTTTGTTCTGGGGTAGATTCAGAAACGTTACACTGAGGGGACGAACCAGAGATAATATACAGGGCTAAAATTAGACTGCTATGAATAGATGCAAAGGAAAAATGGTTTTATCATTGACAAGTATGTGAAAACAAATAGCCTTGAATAGCCTGGTGACCCGCAGGCATGTTGTGTTAAGCTTCCATGCAACTGTCTTTTGGCTGTGTTTCGATATATGTATGTTGACTGAGCCTTTTTTGTGCTCGCATATGCGTTGCCATATAAGTCTGTGATTCACAACTGATTTGTTAAAACTGTCTGTGCTTTCTTGACGTGGCTCATATCGCATTCTCTGAAAACAAGCATTCATTTGGTCCAAACAAATGAACAAACAAGTTTCAAAAACTCTCGCGTTGTGTGTGTAACAGTGGCCAGCTAGTGAGAGTTGTGCAGGTAAACCACTTCGCACTGACGACCGCTAGAGAATGCAGTGTTTAGCGTCATTGTTAGTGCACTCAACCGCATACCAGCAAGCGGGGGTCGAGACCGACTCGGAGCAGGGTGGTTAGGATTGGAGGGTGAGATTTGGAGGCGGAGCAATGAAGAGAGGGGTGTGTTTGTTTGGGTTGATTTCAAATATCAACAGCGTTTTTGACATACTGCTTACCCCACTTTAAGTTTTTCAGGTGGGTCTAACAGTATATATTCTGGTAAGAAAGACTACTGAAATTAAAGTAATCAAATGTAAAATAATACTGGATAATCTTCGTAAAAATTAAATACAGATTAACACTTACACTTAAGCAAGTACATTAGGCTGCTGTCACTTTAAGAGCTTATGCACGGATCCAATATACTGTTGCACAACATCTTTGTCAACTATTTACATTCCAAAACTGACCGTGTTTAACTGAATACCCACAATTTGGACATAATCTTTGAGAGGCGGCTTTATGTGTGACAATTTAACATAGATCAGTGGTGTGCGCGCTTTTGGTGTGAGCACGAAACCTCTGGGAATTAGTAAAATGATGTGTAATACAAGTACTATTTAAGTGAGAGGAGGCAGGTGTGTCACTTCGCCGTCAGAGAGAAGAGAGCGACAACTCGCAGCTGGTATTGGTGTATTAATACTGCAGAAAAGGTGTATTTGGAACAGTTTAAGATATATCAATATTGATATGGATCGAAATTTCGGTAACACTATCTGTCTCTTCATACAGTGCAGGAATTGAAGATTGGATTTGGATTTGTTTTGCGGGGGCACAATTATGTGGCAGAGTGTAAATGGAACAGTTTTAACAAATCTTATAGCTATCCAATTAGTAAAAATAAATGAAGCGATCAGGTGTAAACAGGCCCTTTATAAATGTATAAAGTTACAGTAAGGCTTCCATTACTTATGTAGTCAAAAGCAGGATTTTTTTTGCTAGCATGTACAATTTAAGAACACAAATCACATAAACTGAAATGGTGAATTTTTAGTTATTAAACAAATTTATTCAGTCAAAAATGATTCATTTTTATGTGACGAATTTAATCTTAAATCTAAATATTTATAATATTATATACATATTATAAATTATTGTTGTTATTATTATTATTACTACTACACTATTTTTATGGCATCTTTTCCACATTCCCTTTTGGACCCCATTTCATTTAACAGAGCAGACAGTTGGTTCTAAACAAACCCAAAAAAAAAAAAAAAACATTTCAAGTAAAGAGCCACCTCAAGAGCCCCAAACAGTGAAAATGGCTCTTGATAAGAAGGTTCTTTGTAGAACCGAACGTGCTGCAAAGAACTAGTGAAGAACCTTTATAAGAGTGTATAATCACATAGTCGCCTGAGATCCGTCATTTGCATGGTTGACCACTCAACGACCTTTCAGATGCAACGTGCTGAAAGAGTTGCTGTAGATCAGAGAAAGAGCTAGTGCATTGCACAGCCATTGGCCTCAAGAGAGTGAGCAGCAGGGTATTTATAGCCCTACTTGTCCCCAGCTGCATGGCTCCTACACCCCGCCAACAGGCAATTGGGCAACACAAGCTCACCCCTCCAGCTACCCACCACACTAACGTCCATAACACAATCAGACATCTGGACATCAGCAGCCCTCAAAAGGGAGAGAATAAATGATCAGGCAGGAAAAAGCGAAAAGGGCTGAAAGAGAGCAGGAAAAAAAATTCACCATCAGTGTGTTTACCTTTGGAATTTATAGTCCTCACCAGACGAGTTCAATTTCAGAAGAATAATACAAAACAATCATTCTCAGATGGTTTATTCTCCTTCACGGTGCTTTAAGGACAACTTCAAGTTCAATCAAAAAACGACTTCTGGCAATATGATGACGATAATAATAATAACAATAGCACATGATTTGCCATTTAAAAGACTTTAATTTGTTTTAAACGTTATGTTTGATTTTTTTGTTCTCAAAGTATTTTATTGATATATCCACTCATTTATGAACACGAATCACATAAATTGAAATGGTACATTTTCAGTTATTAGAATCTAGAAATATTAGAATTCCCCCATAGATGACTCTTCCAAATCTCGCCTAAATGTTTGCTTGCTTTATGTGTTTGTGTTTTTGCAACAGGCTCATTTTGCGGATGAGTTTATGGAAAGCACAAGGAAGCTCGGTTTCAACCTTGAGCTGAATTACAAAAAAGACAAGTAAACAAGAACAAATAAACAAATTACAAGCATAAGCATAAATAAATACAATGAAATAAAAATATTCTCGTCATTTCATAATATTAAGGTTGAAACACTGTAGTCACATGGACTATTTTAACAATGTCGTTTCTACCTTTCTGGAACTTGAATGTTGTAATTACGTTGCTTTATATGGGTGATAAAAAATATCTTGGATTCCAACAAAAAAATCTTTCTTTTTTTTTTCCGAGGAGAAACGAAGGTCTTACAGGTTTGGAACGACATGAGGGCGAGTACTTCATGACAGAAATTTCATTTTTGATCATTCATAGTTAGCTAATAGTGAGAACTGGACCCTAATCGAAAGTGTGAGATAGTATAATAATTAAGGATAAGTTATGATTAAACCTTAAAAAATAGGCTAAAACATTTTTTGAGAGTTGTTAATAATTATTAGAGAAATATTACCAAGCATCTGGTATACAGTATATAAAACCTGTCCCAGATCCATGAATTTAATAATAAATTCAATCTAAAACAATTCCCGTACGATAAGAAACAATCAGAGCAGATTAGCAAGCCATCATGCCAGTTCAACACCACAAAACTGACCTTCCCTTTGGCTCAATGTCCAACTTCTAAACAAACAAGGGCCTGAAAAATCCTGCATTTTGTCAGCTTTGTGGAGCTGAGCTTGTCCTCTCCCTATTATCAATTTTAATTAGCGTGTTTGGCTGTCTGTGGATATGGTTAAGCCTTTTTTCCAACAGCCAGGGGGCCATTTGTATTGGAGTGAGGTCTGGAATCCTGTGAGCATAGGCAAACATTTGCCGAATGATTCGGCTGCGAGTCCTGAGAAACTCAGAGGGTGTCAGTCAAGAAGGCGGCCACCCCTCCTCACCGTTTTCCTAATTGGTTTTCAGTGAGGGCAAGGCAAATTAAATCTAGCCTATTACAGCTATGCTATTCAATTAGCCTTTGCTACTCCCATGCACTAAGAGGCAGAGATAGAGAATCCGCACTCATCTACTCGGTGCGCTACTCAAATTAACATGGGACCACCAGAAAGAGAGAAGAGCACTGAGAGAAAAGAAAGAGAAGAAAATATGACCAAATCTACTCCAGGGATTTCTAGCTGCAAATATGATTCAGTATTTTTGGTCTTATTTTACAGTAAAAATATTTTGACAGCATAAATATAACCACGTTTAATGAGGTTTATCGGGTACATACACTGCAGTTCAAAGGTTTGTAGTTTAGATCGTTTTTGAAAGATGTCTCTAGCGCTCATAGAGGCTGCAGAAATATTATTGCAATTTTAAATAACTGTTTTCTATTTAAATATATTACAAAATGTAATTTTCAGCATCATTACTCCAGTCTTCAGTGTCACATGATCCTTCAGAAATCATTCTGATATGCCGATTTGCTGCTTAAGAAATATTTTTCATTCAAACAAATGGCATTTAAAAATAAAAAAAGCATTATAAATAAATTCTTTATTATTTGTGTCACTTTTGATTAATTTAATGCATCCCTGCTGAATAAAAAAGTTAGGGAAGTATGGGACTTACAATATCTATATAATATAATATTTATAATATATAGTATATATATAATATATAATAATAGGGTAGTCGTGGCCTAGTGGTGTGAGAGTCGGGCTTGTAATCTGAAGGTTGCAGGTTCGATTCCCACGCCGGCAGGAATTGAAAGTGAAACAGCACTCTCTCCATCTTCGATACCATGACTAAAGTGCCCTTGAGCAAGACACCTGACCCCTAATTGCTCCCCTTGTAAGTCGCTTTGGATAAAAGCGTCTGCTAAATGATGAAAAATGAAAATATAATATTTAAATCTCTTTCAAATATCCCTGACCTAGATTACAGCAAACTTTTCTCACTAAAAATGGTTCATTTTTATGAATTCAAATGACTCAAACAAACTAATGCCAGCCATTTAAATCATTAAGCCTTTAGGTCAAAAGGTCTTTAAGATCATAAGAAATTTAGTCAAGTGTGTACAAACATTTGACTCTCTCCCATTCACTTCCCTTTTTCTTTTTGCAGTGCTAAAAAAAATTATATAAAGTGTGGAAGAGTAAATAAAGACCTGTTCGATATAACAATCATTTTGCAGTGAAAAACAGTTTTCTGTACTATATCTGTCTTCATGTATCATAACACAGTGAGGAGAAGAAAAAAAAAAAGGATGAAGGACAAAAGCCTTTAGAAAGCTTGTATGTGACCTTATTCCTGCTCTGTGGCATCACAAGGAGCCTCTTAAAATTGCTCAAAGCCATAATGTCCTTTAACGCAGGCTATGAAAAACACTGCTTTCACAAATGCTGACATTACTGTTACGCTTGAAGGAACGAACTTCATATAGAAAGAATGTAGGATTATTATTACAGCCTCTGCTAAGTAAAGAGGACAATAACAATAGGTCACATTCTCGTTAACACATTAAAGGTCTCTGTGGAGCTCTGGCAGCGAAGATGAATCGAAAGGTGCGAAGATAACATTTGAAAAGAAGACAAAAAAGAAAAGACACACATTTATCTGTGGGCACAGTGGGACAATATTTATGCTGACATAATGATGTGTGAAATTAAATTGATCAGAACAGCAGCGAGAATCAATTAGCTCTGCAGAGTAAACGAGGGTCCTGTCAGAGATTTACAGAATACTTTTATAGTGAATTTACAATACCATTTAAAAGTTTGCAGTGTTTTTTTTTTATTTTTTATTTTTTTATAAATGAATACTTTTATTGAGCAAGGAAGCATCAAATAGATCAAGAGTGACATTTATTATGTCACAAAAGATTTTTATTTCATGTAAAAATTTCATGTTTTTTTTTTTTTTTTTTACTTTCTTATCAAATAATCCTGAAGTAGATATCACATTTTCTACAACAAATATTAAGCAGCAAAATGTTTTTAGCACCAAATCGGCATATTAGAATGATTTCTGAAGGATCGTGTGACACTGAAGACTGAGTGCTCATGTTAAATAGTAATAGTATTTCACAATATTGCTGTTTTATCGTATTTTTGATTACATAAATGCAGCCTTGGTGAGCATGAGTGACGAAATCGTTATAAAAAAACCTTACAAATGTTCCTTTTTCTAGACGTATGAGCCTCCATCCATTTTCATAATACAAAAATCTCCTTTTGTCTTCCACAGACGAAAATAATGATGCAGCTTTAGAACAACATGAGGATGAGTAAAGGATTTGTATTTTTGGGGTGAACTATCGCTTTAAATGAATAACCACAATTTAAAGAGAACAGAAATGTAAAATATGAGCACTGCAGACTCCATCACACCACAGACGTGTTCAGTATTAAGTTGATTAATTACGATACATAATGAAACAGTTCTAATCTTACTTTTCTGATCTATTTTTTAATCACATAGTTTAGTCTCAATGCCTGATAAATCCAGTTCCGTTAGCCTCCGAGCAGCTGTTTCCAATATGTCCCAGATCACTGAAGAAATCCCTGACAACATCACATCTTGAGCCAGTGCCCAGCATGCTCAGAAAAAAAAGCAACGCTACATTTGCCCAGAAAAGGTGGATCCAAACAAGTCTACAACAACATATGGCACATCCCAAAAAAAAAAAAAAAACAAGTCGTTAGCTAGTCAGCTAAATAAACAAATAAAAAAGCACTATTGGCTGTTTGAGAGAATGCAGCCAAAGAAACCCTATAACAGTATATTTGTACTTTGAAGTATTTCGAACTTGTTACAACTGGCATGAATTATACCTCAAATTGGGAGCTATGAAAAAAATCCCATAGACTTGCACTGATTTACGAAAATCTTCTTAAGACAAGTTAAACGATTCTTTATAAATATCTAAATAAGTTCGTAAGGATATGAAAATAATTTGTCAAGGAAATACAAAAAGAAAAAGACTTTGAATTATCTGATTTATATGTTGGATTTTGACAAAGACTCGCTGGTCAACTCGATGGAAACAACTCTAAACTCAAAGGCCGTCTTTTCGTGCTGCCTGCAGATAAGAATCGTGATAATCATAATAAGCCCGCACACTATTTTCACCATTATGTGAGTTTTCACCTTGATGGGAGTTCAGAATCAGTGTCTTATGTGCCAAGTATTTTAAATAGTTATTTTTAAAGAGTCTGTCTCCAGATGGAGTGGCCTATATGCATTCATTTTCACTCCATCTTTCCGGCGCTCAGAGCAAATGTGTCCTGTGCGTGAATATGAGTGTGTGCGCCGCTAGAGCGAACAGTGAACACGTCCCGTGCAGAAAGCTAATGAAAACTGTCGTAATTATAAAATTAAACACAAGGTCCCTATTTGACTCATTACTGAATTTGGATTTCAGCAAAACGTCACATGAAACGTAACCGTAACCAATCATTGTTTACATGATCGATCAATGTTATCACTTCAGAGTACTCGTACGTATAATAGTATTATGTATTATATGTAGCTATAGTGTTATGTTGTCATGCTTCATATTTATAACAATCCAATGGATTCATTAAATACTTTGCCTTTGAGGATTTAAGAGAAGTTAGAGATTATCCTAGTTGTTTTAGCTAGCTATTTGAGTTTTTAAAATTTTAAATATGGATATTTTTTCTTACATAAAAACATCGCTTCAATTCACAAGGCCTTTATTAACCCTTTGGAGCCGTGTGAATATCTTTTATGATGGATGGATGGACTTTTTTTGGGCTTCAAAATCTCATGCTGGGTTCACTTCCATTATAAAGCTTAGGAGAGCCAGGATATTTTTAAATATATCTCCGATTGTGTTCGTCTGAAAGAAGAAAGTCATATACGCCTAAGATGGCTTGAGAGTGAGTAAATCATGGGGTAATTATCATTTTTGGGTGAACTAACCATTCGAGTTTTGACTTTAGAACATTCTTAAGAAAAAAGATAAGCAAATTCTTAGGAAAAGATTTTTTTGGGTTAGCAAATAATAAAAAAATAGCAGTTAAGCGTTATGTATTTTTTGTGAATCGCCCCAGAATATCAACCCCCTGTTGATTCTTCTGACAGTAAGCAACCCTTCAGAATATCCCAGAAACACATTAGCAACGCCCCAGCAGCCATCAATAACTCTGTACAGGTGGTAAGTTTTGCATTGCAAAAAGAGGATGTGGAGTGGACTATAGAAAATGAAAGGGGTGATTGGAAGGCTTTCAGATTGAGAGATGTTTATTCATCTTAAGAGGCTTGCAAGCGGCCAAACTAAGGCAGGGAGAGAATTCTCATTACAACACACTCAGAGTAGACCTATCACTTCACTGAACTAAAGCCAAGTGATGCTTTCTCTCTCACACACAATGCTCAATAGTTAGGAATCCAGTCAGGGCAATAAAACTCAAGTCACAAACACAAAGAAACTTTGAGAGTGAAGTCACAGTAGACTTTGTTTATCAATGATCCTCTCAGAAAATCTCCAATACACCTCAGATTTGATTCCAGCACAGCTTTTGAGAAGCCTGTAGTGGCAAAGCAGAGATGTGCTGTTCTTTTTCTTTCTATAATGACGGCTAAAGGCTAGCATGTATATGCTTGGACTGTCAGGATGACTTCAGTGAGCAGCAATTGAAGGGAATTTTTCCTCTAATCCACTTACATCACTGTCAATCCAGACTTATCACATCCACAGCAGGCCATCATGGATCAATTTTACTCCTCTTAAAGGAACCGAATTTTCCTTGATCTTTTAAAATGAAAAAAGTCAATGTGCTAAAACACATTGTCATTTACAGAATTCAAATCTCTAGTCCAAAAAGATTACATCTACAATATCATAATCATCCAATGAATCAGCAAAATAATTAGGGAATCACGATATATCAGCCACCATACCGGCATCGGCCGATATATATGTTATATATATATAACATTTTTAATGTTGACGTTATTGGCCCAATAAGAGAATTTGGTCAATATATTAACCTTTTAAAAACGGATGTGTCGTCAGCGACATCCAACCAAACTGTATTCATGTTACCGTAACTCTTGAACCGTTTGCGCTATCGTAATAATTCAAATTCTAACAGATGTCACGCCAACACTGACAGGAGAGACCAAGGTATATAATAAACAGGTTTATTATACTGTTCACAGGAACGGGAAACATGCGCCACAGAGTGCGTACACACAAACAATAACCGACACGGGAGAAACAGAACGGGGAGTATAATTACACAGAGGAACTAATCAGACACAGGTGGAGGAAGGTAAACTAATCAAGGACTAACGATGACAGGTGCAGACATGACAGACGTGAACTAGACATGACAAGACTGAACTAAACATGACATAACCGTGACAGCACACAGGCAATATATGGGTTATTACGGTAATTTCGTGCCTTTCATCAGCAAATGGCAGAAAAAATGGTTTTGAATTGCATAAATAATAGAAGAAAGAAACAAAAATATAGCAAAAGAGTACATAGGCGATTGCGATGATTTTTGAAAAGATCTGGGAGGAAGTTAAGCGAGACTGTATAATGTGTCCGTGTGGTTAATGTATGCATGCGTATATGCGTGCATATGTAGTATATGTATGTGTGTATGAAAAACATTTCTCCTGAATGAAAAACTCTGCAACCCAGTGTCACAAAAAGACTTATGTAATATATGATATATGTAATATAGTTGAATTTTCAAGTTTGAAGTTTCGATTCTTTCGATCATCATTTTTCTGTTTTTTTCTAAATAAAAATCTTAAAATGTATTCTTTCTTTTTTTTGTGTGTGTGTCTATTTAAATTCTATTTACAAACTCACCATCTATATTAATGGTCAATAACGGTAATTTATTGAAAAAAATGACACACTGCACTTGAAGATAGCACACTGTGTTAGAATTTTATAATGAAAAAAAGCATAATATGTGAAAACAGGCTATTTTAGCTTTAGGTTCTAAAGGGTTAAAGCTGATAAATAATGGATTATTTCCGACAGCTGAGACACTTCAGATGTGCACTGTTCACCATGATGGTTTTGAATTGCTTGAAAGGCAATTGCAATTGCAACATGTGCAGCGCAAGTCATATAGGTTACATAATATTATAATGAGAAACTTTGTCTTTGTAATCAGGTTCTCAAAAATTTGGATTTAGATTTATCGGCAATTTAGATTCTATCAGTTATCTGCTTTCAAATATTAAGAATGATCAGTTATCGATATCGTGAAGTTTTTGGGATAATGTAAGTAAGCAAGTCAACAAAATATATAACATTGTTCAAGTGGTTTTCGGATATTTTAATTGTCACAAATAGTTAAATAGCGCACAAAGACAAATAGATCAAAAAGAATCAGGTTTTAATAGAACGACAGGGGTACCACAACCACATTACATAGACGGCACGAAACACAGAACTGAGAGAACTGAGGGCGTAAGTACACACCGAGATCTTTAACATATCACACAACACCTGGGTAACTCAATTACTGACTATGGCAACAGACGACGAAGGAGGAACTGGCCAGGGGAAAAACAATGAGGACTGAACCAAAACTCAAAAGTAAACTAGACAGTGCTTAACCCTGACATACATATTGTGCATTTAAAACGAATGAAGGCTTATTGTAAAGCGTTACCATTTTATCAAATAAATGCAGCCACCGCGAGCATTAGAGACTTTAACAGCAGTATAAAATCTTACAGGCCCCTTACTTTTGTGACGGTAGTGTACATAAAAGCCTTTAAGGCACATTAACAAAACGGAAGGATGAGTAAAATAGACATGAAAGAGAGGGTGGAAACTAAAACATTAGTGAAAACTAATGCAAAAATAATACTAATTATTTATAATTATTAAAAAAAATTAAAATGTTTGACATGCTGTAGGCTGTCCCATACTCGCTGGATGTGTAATTCTACTTCATTTAATAATGCCTAATGCCATTTTCAATTTCCCTTGTGGGTGTTCAGTATTCAGTTACAGAGGTCTAATAAATAGAAAATAGCTATATGCTTTGATGCAGCAATTACTTTTGATGAAGCATTTACTTAAGCATAAAATCACATAAACGCAAACATTTCTAACGAACATGACAATAAACAACTAAATGTTCTGGCTTATGAAGACAATGAAAGCAAGCAAGCCGTCTGTGTCTAAAAAGTCACCGGATGTGACACCAGATGTCCGCCGCCATCGCATGGGGTGGGTGTTTTTGGATGATTACAAGGCGAGTTTGAAGCTTTGGCTGTCACTGAGAACATCACTGTGTAACAGAAGCAGCGTCCCAAGCTCAGCTTTACTGAAAGGTGTTACTTCATATTAGTGTGAATCCCCACATGATTGGATCAACAGGTCCTCTGCTCTCATATGCTTAGGTCACAAGCAATCACACGGAGAGCTAAATCTCGTCTCGCATGAAGCCTTAAAACTAGCTGGTGTTTGTCTAATCGCAAGCAAAAAAAAAGTGATTGCAACTGGCATTGCTTCTCAGGTCCCAGACTAGTATTAAATGAGGACCTGTCCCAATTCAAGCCTTTGCCGTTAATAATGCCCACAAGAGATGGTGATCGTCTTAAAGGTGCAGTAAGTGATTGCTGAGAAACGTTGTTGAAAGTGGATCAGACAGAGCACTACAACATTTGTATAAAGGCTGTAGAAAGAGAGATGGCTGAGAGACATTACAAAAAAGATAAAGTTCAGAGGACTATCACTGGGGAAAAAGAACTACGATCAGGCAAGAACTTTAGGACGCATTATAATATTAGAAAACTTTCCAGAGCAGGAGAGACCCAACTGGGAATGCCTAAAAAGGCACACGTTGTTTCTAATCCATACATGGGTAACATTGGTTTTTAACATTGGTAACATTTTGGTTTTTCACAGTATGCATGTTTCATCACTAGAGGTCGATTATTCAAAACAATAAAAAAGTTGTAGTTTGATGGCGACGTAAAGGAGTGTGGAATTATAGCAGTTGTCATCTTCACCTCCACAGATGGAAACCAATCCGATGGGACTCGGGACAGAAATCATGTTAATGGATGAGCTAATGTACTCAAGTTTTATTAATATTACTGTGGTATGAAGCAGGGTGATGCTGCGAGATGGGGGGGATTTTATGTTGCTGTATTTATTATTCTCATATGCTGATTTTATATGCATATGTTTATTTTACTGTTACGTTACCATCTGCCTCCTTCTTCCCTGAACCTGAACTTTGTTAAAGTAACATTTGATCACTTAAATTCACATTATAGCCATAAGTGCTGAATTATTACTCCTACAGGTCACTTTATTTGACAAATTAAAATTGTGGGGTAACGCAGCACTGTTTTACTTTGTCAAATAGAATAACTTGGTTCAGCGAGGATATGACGTCACTGACAGCTAGTGTAATGACACTGATTAAAAGTGCTGATTTCTCTGGATTTAAACATTGATGGAAACATTTTTGATAATGTAAGTGCATAAGTAAACAAAATAACATTATTCTGGTGGTTTTAGGAAATTTTCATTTTTAAAAAATCATACATATTGTGCCTTTAATATTTTTAATTTGACTGAATTGTGTTAATTAAGCAGCTTGTGAACATACTATATCACTATAGAAAATGTAAATAACCTGTAACATGAAAGTGCAATCATTTAAGACATTTAATGATACTCCTTTACAGTACATAGAAACATTTTGGCATAAATGGTTCTTTAAATGCAGTCATGTGCTCTACATAGAAACCCCCTTTTAAGTGCAGGAAGGTCTATGTAACTCCTGGAGGAAGTTATTAGAAAGCTAGCAAAGTTAAATTTACAATGTACCTGGATGATACAATGAGCATTTCTGATGAAAAAAAAAACAAGTTTGCACGTTTAGCGTCATAAAAGATCACTAGTTATTCATGTGAAGAGCATATTCTTCTATGTTTACTGAGGTGCTAATAGTCAGTGTACATTATCTGCTCATTTCTCTGGTATTATTCTGTACAACTGTTTGCAGAGATGGCTACATCATTATATGGCACAAAATTATTAACTAAAGTTTTTTTGTTTTTTTTTCCTCCAGAATACCAGGCACTAAATGACTAAATGTCGTATAAAATCTGTGATTGGACGCTTTACAGGTTGGTCAGATGGCCTCGTTCTGTCTAAGATGGTGGTTCTTGGCCAGAATAAGCAGTCGTCCACTGGGAAGCCATCTAGAATGATCAAACAGCAAACCGAACAGCTTTCAGTAATGTGAGCTTAAAAGCTATACAACGTGTGAATATCGGTCGATATGGAGACAAAACTGGGGTTGACGAATAAACATCACATTAAGTTTATAAGTTTATGTTAAAATGCAACTAAAATACATAAATTAAAAAAAGATTTTTTTGTTGTTGTTGTTGTATTCTATTGTCTTGAATTTAAACCTGGTCTTTAATAGCATTCATAAACAGTAGTATTAGCTACTACATATACCGGTTTTAAAATAATCAAATAATAATAAAATGGTCATAGTTATTTTGAATTGTGCATTTTCATTTTACTTACATATTAAGGTGGACAGTTAAAACATTTATCTTTAGCCTTGGATTTTCATCTTGTCACAAAAGTGAATGTTAATACCCAAAATAATAATTGGATAGCGGTGCAGATCCTCTGTTCAAGACCCCTGTAGAACATCACTGCCTCAGTGTTGTGTTCGTATAATTAAAAATCAGAAGCGAATCGTGGCTCTCAGAGGAGAACCTGGAAATAATCTGTCTTTTTTTATATTAAATCTATCTGCTCGGATTGATGACAGTCGAGATTGGTGATGCTGGAAGCGAAGAGTACCTATTCCAACCTTCAGATATGAAGCAAGCTGAATAGCTGGGCTGAATTCCCAGGACTGAAAGACAGCAGGGCTAAATAGAATGTCAAGGTTATCTCTTAGTAACGCTGGCCTGAGCTGGAGTGTTTTATTTGTCCCAATTAAAGCCAATTAAACAGCTGGAAATTACAGTGAGATCTCGTCTCCTCTATGGGAATACAAGATCAGGGCTCGATTTATTACACCATCACCATCGAACGTCAGGTTTCATTGTGGACTGTTATGTGATATAGGAGCTCCTTGGACACCCTGGCTTAGGTTGTTCCTACATGTACACAAGACAAATAAGGTGCATAAACTCATTATGGAAGCCCTTGGGAAAGCAGAGCTAAATGAAAGTGTTTAAAAGAAACACATCTGGGAGAAAGCGGTGTACTTCACAATAATGAAGAAAAGATCTGATGCTATTTCCATTTCATAGCCATTTTAAAAGTCTTAAGACACCAAGGGCGATGACGATAACACTATAAAGCTTTAATAATCGAAGTGTCTATTAACGCCAAGTGAAAATAGCCGCCTTGTTTGCAGAAGCTACTTACACAAACTCCGCCCACCAATGTCTGCTTGAGCCATTCAAAATGAAATATTACGACAACAGGAGCAGTTTGAATCCACGTTTTCCAAACTCATTCTTCTCCCTTTTCCCGTCATACATCAGCTTGGATATTTGGAATAAAAATAAAGAAAAAATTCTGCCTCGTCGGAGGAAGCACCCCTGGAGGAAAGACATCATTGGAATCACTTTCAGAAAGCTGATGAACAATACAAATATTGACAGCCAATCAGAATCGACCCTCTAACGAGAGCATTTGAAGCGACAGAAGACATAACTGATGGGCCAATAAACAGAATGATAATCTTTATAGTTATAGTTCTGTGTGTGAACGGCCCTTTAGTCCTCATTCATTGTATTTGCGTGATAAAGAGTTACTAGCACATAATTCAAAATGTCCTTTTTTGTGCTCCGCAAGAAAGAAAACCATAAACGTTTGGAATGGACATGCAGTGTCATTTTTGGGTAAAACTATTCCTTAAAGTGTGAACCCACAAACACACCCACACACTAAAACATCTGTCCATACACGTAAATATAGCCACATCTATTATATTCTAAATTCATTTGTATGCAAACACCAGCCACTGACTGGCATCTGTCTTCTCTTGGTGTGAACACCCTCTCCTTCGCTCCACCTCCTTTCTCTTCCTCTCTCTGCTTTCTTCCTTTTACCTTGTCCTCTACTCACATGCACGCACATACTTCAGAATTTAAAACCATGCCCATTTCCCCAGCAACTGCAAACTGACTGCTGTCTGTCACAAATATCACAGCTCAGCACAGATACAGAGTGGACACTAGTAAATCTAAATCCTCTTCGCTGTAGAAGAATCGAATATAATCCCAAAAACGCAGCATTTCAAGCAGAACGAAAGAACGATGGATACGTAGTGACAAAGCACCTGCCTGATGAGATTCATATGATGGGCATACAGTCCCACAAAGGACATGTATGATCATAATGCACTTTAACCCCTGGCGAACAACACCATAATGAGATCCCCGCTGAGCATTTCCATCTACTGGACCGCACGAACAAGGGAGGGGGATGCCAGTTATGTAATCTGGACATGACTGCCGCTGTTCATATAAGTAAGGCAGGGATGGAGGGAATGAGGCAGAGAGAGAGAGAGAGAGAGAAAGACACGTGCCCTGTACTGCCAGCAGGGCACTAAGCATCACCAGATCCAGATATTACAGCGCAGTCTAAAAAAAAAATGAAGGTTCTTTTAATGATATTATTAGTTCAATTTAAAATCCTATCTACCTAATGAAGCCTTTTTCTGCTGGTTCTTTGTGTTGAGGTATAAGGATCTTTAGTCTTGTTCAAGGCTCTTGTTCTGCTCTTGTTACAATTAATCTGATGGTTTTTAGAGACATTTTACTCACCATCTACATTTACATTTAGTCATTTAGCAGACGCTTTTATCCAAGCGAATTCAGGAAACCTGAATAAACTGTGATAGATTCAGAACTTAGTACAAAAAACATCTGAGGCCAGTCATCCTATCTCCTTCAGTCACTGACTGCAAAGGGTGTAATGGTATACAAACAGGACGGTTCGGTAAGTACCTTGGTTTTGAAGCCGCGGATTCGGATTCGGTACAGCAGGGGGGAGAAAACAAATGTGTATCTGTTTTTAAATACATTTTATTATAATTAAAACATTTTAAGGATAAAAAAATGCTATAGGGAACACTTTCTTGCATATTACTATAATATTAAATGTTACAATTAACAACAGAGCCCAATTAATAAATTCAGTTGCTATAAATTTTTAGATATAACAAACATTCAAATAATCATAAAAAATTAACATGTAAATTGCACAAAAGGCTGGTTTTACCTTAACTTCTAAATCTAATTATAAAGCTCATTTTCTACTCAAATGACAAATTTATTTAAACATCCTGTACATCAAATAATCAAGACATTACAAACAGGTTAAGTAAATATAATGAATGGGCTAATATAGTGCATATATTCGAAATGCTCCTCTAGAGTTCATTTCGCTAGCAAACTATGACATTTTCAAGCTGTTTTATTGATATTTTTATTATAAAACATTCCCTACCAGGTTATATCATTACGAGGAGTAGAATAACCATATTCATCAGCAGAGTTACGCAGAGCCGACGAACAAACCAAAACAACGTTCTGCCGCAAAATGCACGCAGTTTCTTTTTTTAACTGCTAGAGGGCCAAACGTTACATAGTGTACCTTTAATAAAACATGACTACAAATGAATACATCATGGGAGTAAATTCTAAAATTATGAACTGAATATCAAATTTTCTCTTCCACATATCATGGGCGGGGCTCCATAATAAGCCGTGAAGCAAAACAGACAGAAAACAACATTATAAACTTGGATTGATTTGAAGCAAAAAAGCATTGCAAACTGGACAAAAAGACAAAGCATTGCAAATGACAATTGAATTAAAAACGATTATTTGATTTAAAAAGAATCAACATGTTTTAAGTTTATTGCAAAAATATGCACACATACAAATATTTGAGAGCATTTGAGAGTGTTGCAGTGTACTTCATGGACGTGGGCAGGTGTTATAGTGTTTGTTTTGATTCACTGATTGGAGAGTTCTTTACAGAATCATGGGTAATGATTTTTTTTCCCACAAGGAATTACACTGTTAAACACAATTACAAATAAGCTGAAACAATGTGGGCTGATGGCTTCAACAAAACATACCAATGAATAATAACCTCATAGCTCACAGTAGGTCTGTCTTTAAATGTTTAGAAGTTATCGTTAAAATCCTACGGAGAATATAAATGGGATTTTTATTTCAGGAACCACACTGTTTTTTTACACTCTATAATACCTAGAGAATGCTACTGTTTGCTGATTGGTCGATGAGAATGTGCACAGTCCCCAACCCACTAGTCCTGAGCTGTGACGTAAAAGACAGCAGACGAGGATAAATTTAAGTCCATTTTGTGTTTGAGCATTAATAACACATCTGCTATAATATCATTAAATATTTGCAATAGTTAAAATATGTTTCTTGCAAACAATTGTGAAAGAGACATAAAAAGGGTGCAGTTGTGGTATCTTCCAGCAAAACCAGCAACACTTCAAAAGGAAGTTTTCGAAAATATACCATTAGTGGTGCACAAAATCACATATTTCACCTGCAAAACCAGCCTGTACTCTGCAATGGACTGAACTCATTTTTACTGATGACATGACTGGCAATAAAGCAAAAAAGGTGGAGGCTTGTAGATAGAGAATGCTGGGAAAGTTGAAGCTGAGGGTGTGTGGGAAGGGTGTTATATTCTTCTTAATATTCTATGAGCTCTGAGAGAACACGTTTCACGTCACTGAGACTGTTGAAAGTGCTTTAACACAGCATAGCATTACCAATGCAAACTAAATCATAAACACTGGAATGAAAATTTAAAAGCATCACTATTCGCATACATATCAGCGTACTAGGTGTTGTATGATAATAGGCCTATTCCATAACAGCTTTACCTAACGCTCAGAAGTTTGCATGAAGGATAGGTTACAGGTTCAATTCCACAAGGTAAGATGCAAGATGTGAAAACGTACTGAGAATGCAATACTATATCATCATTGTGCCCCTGAGTAAGAAATCTAATACTACAATCCATCATTGTTAATGTACCGTCAATTTGTACAGAAAAAAACAACTTACTGCAAAGTTATAGACCAAAACACAATTCTGATCTATGTGTATCTTTTCATTAAAGCAGTATTTTAATCTATACCTTCGACATACTATGATGCAGGCGAACAGATGAAGTCACATCACACAACAGGAAGATATATTACACCAGAGCAACACAATGTTATTATAGACTGCATTAATAATTAAAAAGCACATGGGTGAAATGGCATTGTTTTGGTGACTAGACCAAATTTATTTGATATAAAGCAACTAGAAGTAGTAGAAAAACTTTGATTGGATTTAATTCAGGATAACATGTGAATTCTGCATAAAATGAGTCATGCTTCTTTCCCCTAGACAGATATTCATTGTAAAACAGATCGGCCTGACACCAACTGATATGATGCTAACAATTAAATCCCTTTACAAAAATTTGACTACTCCTACAGTATCATGGTGCATGATGATGGTGCTTACATAAATATCATGGCACTGAACGATTGCTATGTTAAAGTACTTAAAGTCAGCATAAAACAGAAGTCTTTTCTCCCCTATTGTGACAAATATCCAAGCGAAACAGCAACAAGAAAATATGTAGGGCGGGACTTTATTTTCCATCGGGAATTGATCGGATCATTGTGGTTTGCTATTGCTGTGATGTCATGTGATTGACAGGTTGTCCCGCCCTCGCGCCAGTAAACGCGTCATCAGAGAAGAGAAGAGATGTCGCTGCAAGAAGGAGGGGAAGTTATTTTGATATTTAAAGATTACGAGGGCACATGAATTTAAAAAAAGATGTGCACAGATAAATCACGTATAAGAAATACTTCAAAATAAGAATTGTCCATTTTGAGTTCATGGTGACTAATAATAATAATATGTCTGCACTTTTTTGATATCGGTCAGTAAAACACTTCTGAATTCTAGTTAATAAATTGTACAAAAGTATACCACATAAAGTACAACAACATTACTGAAAGCACTCTTAAAATACTCAGTTAAAATATCCTATAAATAGGCTCTGTTATCTTTTATGCCGTTCACCAGCGAAATTTTGTGATATTGAATGTCAGTTTGAAGTGTAGATTTAAAATATATATATATATATATATATCAATAATTTAAGAAGGATTTTAACTTGAAATTAAAAACATTAAAAGAGAAATTTGTGTAATTGGACTTTTGGATGAGCCATAACCCCCGTTACAACTAGCCCCGGCCTCACCAATAAACTTTTAGGCTGTTTAAAAAATAATAATACGTTAAAGTGTTACTAAAATAAGGAATTGTGTCTGACGATGACAGGAATGTGGGGAGTTTAAAGAGCTCAGAAGTGGAGGGCTATCTCTTTAATAGTACAAGCTACAGTGAGATATTCAGCAGTGCAGCAATCTAAAATGGCTTTGGACAAAACTACCCCACACAGCCATGTGTTTCACTACCAGAGACATCCTGGAGAATGTTTTCAGCACATTTAATATAGCATGCGGACTACCGTCAGTATGTATAAGGTTATAGTGCAGACGACCGCACGAGCACGAGCCATAATGACATTTACAACCAAAGCAGCAACGCAAACGTATCTAACCGACTAAACAACCGTATTGTAGCACATTAAAGGCATTTCTGACCAAACCATCCGATTCCTCACCTATCAACACAACATGCTCTCAGATCAGCTGAGCGCGTGCACGAAAACAAGCGATGGACAGCGACTCTACCTCTTCCGCCGCTCCTCCGTTAAAAGATGATTCCCGTAAAGACAGCCGCGTCCAACTGTGTCATATTAAGGGGCGGCTGACGGCTCCGGTCCGCTGTCCGTGCTATCCGGGCTTAAAACGGTTCATTAGCGACCGTCGGGCAGAGAAAAGCGCTCGAGCGGGCGGTACTGAGGAGACCGCACGCGCGCGCACTCACTCACTCACTCACTCACACACATACACACACACACACACACACGCTGCTGGAAGAGCGCAGCACACGAATACTCTGCTTTAAGCGCTCTTCATCTGCGTCTGTGTGCTGGGTCAACGCAGAAGAGATGTGAACACCACTGGCTTATTATATCTCTCTTTCCCTCGCACACTCACAGAAGCACGCACAAGTGCAGAGCCAGTGCAGCTTACAGCAGGACAGCCGTGCGTTGGTTCACTTTGAGATCTCTGTCACGTAAATACACATCTCTCGTGCCCAGTGCTGTGCATCTGCGTTTTCTGCCTTATCTTCCAGGTGAGCATCGCCCATCCGCCCTGGAGGGCCATGACTAGAGCTGACAAGGTCAAATAAGGTGTTTTTGAATTGTCTCTCACACACACTCCCTTCCCCCTTCACTCGCCACATTTACGTAAACATTATTTTCTCTTAAGGTCAATAAAGGATGTTGACAAGTTACACATCAGAATATTCCTGAATAATTCAAACACCTCAATTCTCATGCATGTCCTTCAAGTGAAAGAGATGAAAATTCCAGAATGAAAATGAAAGTTCCCTCTATTTTTCAAATGCATGTTATTAATCTTAGTGTGAGCAATTCATCCATGTGTTTTATTTATTTATTTTATTTTTTGAGCTGTTTAAACAAAATGTCATAACTCCACCTTCCGATGAAAATGACAGACTTCTCTCTGATGATGTATGCCGGACTTCTCCAATCATTTAGTCCGCTTAAACCCGCCCCTTTCTTACAGATCCTCCTCCATCCAATCAACAAGTGATGGATAGAAAAAAGTCCCCACCTACATTTTTTTCTTTTTCAATAATCTGTTTCCCTCAGATGTACGTCACAATATCAAAGATCTGTCACTGCTTTGGTTACAAATGACAAAATGTGTTTCTTTAATAGCTCAACTATTGGCTTTCTCTACGACCCAGAATTACCTTTGTTGAGACATATGCTGATGTTAATGTAGAGTTACAATGGATACCACAAATACATTTTTTTCACGACCCAAGCTTCTGATTAATATAGGAATAAATATGCAAGTGGTCTGATTCAGATTTCTAGAAACTGGTATATTGGATTCATTTTATGAAAATCAGGTTAATGTCTTTATGTCACTTTTATAATGACAAAATTATGATTATAATGACCACTATGTACATATATATATATATATATATATACATATGACAAATGAGAAAGGTGTCTGAATAGCAGTATTTAGCAGCAATTCTGTGTACAACCGGTGGACACTTTACTATCCCATGAGGCCATGGGTCAAAGAACATCCGGGTTAGAAGACAATTCCAACATGGCAGATGTATTATGCCCGGGAATGTATTTATACTACACATCTGCATATCTAAGTAACATTCTTCATCAATGGTCTAGAATTCAGTACATAAGCTTATGTCTGAGTATTACATGCTTTAACAGATATCTGCGATTTGACTGCAGAAGATGGATTTGTTAATCAGAACCCCTTGTGAGAAACCCTGTGAACCCTCTCTCTCCCGTTCTCGTGCGTGCTCGCTTACTCTTTCCACCAGTGAATGAGCCCGACCAATCGTTTATCTCCCACTGTGCAGTGGCTGGACCGTTCCCAGCAGCCCCGGCCAATCAGAGATCAGGGATGCAGGAGCAGCAGGGTATTAAAGAGGATTATTTGGACAGTTCAGGGTTTCCCCAGGTTTTGCAATGAAACAATAGGACAAGACTGCCCTCTGTGCCTCTCACCGGTATTACACAATTACTAAAATCCCAACAGAAACAAATTAATGCCGTGCATAAATACAGCAACGTGTCCAGCAAAGATGATGAGATTCAAGAGAGAAATATACATGGAAATAACATTAAAGACTCTTAAACTAGATGGAAAACAGGCTTGAATTGTTTGGATACTCATTAGACGGCTGCCTGGCAACCGTAGCTGTCATTCTCCTGATTCTGTCCCTGTCTCCCTTGGTCTCTCCCAAAAGAGCCCTCTGCTGTCTCATGGGACATCTAGCATTGCATAACCACAGCCAAATATGGCAACACTCTAGTATATAAACCTCCACTGATTCCCATCTCTTAAAGGCACATCTAGACCCTGAGTACACTGAAGGGCTGATTAACATTTCTAAAACACTCCAGCCAAGTAAATGTTATTTGCCCTGAGTATAAGTGAGCAATTTCCATGCTCTTCAGATCTGAAGCAGAATACATGTCTGTTCATAAGCACTGTAGGTTAAAGTGAAGTTCAATTTCATCTTTGTTAAATAAGACCAACTGAATGGCTACTTTGCCTCAAAAAGACCCAATGGTATGTACAATTTGATCTTTCACTAAGCTCTAATAAGGTGAAATAATTGATCCGTTACTCAAAGAAATGCCACAGGTGCTGCTGCATAAAGCTTACAACAGGTCATCAAGTGACTTCAGAAAGTAGTTAGTGATTTTTTGTTGTTGTAAAAGAACAGATGGAGGGTGTGGTGGAAAGGAGGGGTGGAAAAGGGTAGAGGAGAGAGTAGGCCAAGTCCTCAGAAAACCAAACCATGATCAGGACACAGACTAATCCAATAATGCCTAGACCACAGCTCTGTGGTTGACGCAGAACTACATCGCTGGCAGATTAATATATTAATTTCAATTCTAAAATCTAAACCAAGCTAATCTCAAAAACATATACAGTACAGTCTGGGGCCACGTTTAAGCCTAAATTGATCATGGCAATGGTTACACAATCAATTTAGGCTTTACGATGCTTTGGGGAAATGCCACCCAGGTCAGAATTCTCATAAACATACATATATATACATATCACATTATATGATAATTATATATATATTAGTATATGTGTGTATATATATATATATATATATATATATATATATATATATATATACACACATATATATACACACACATATATATACATATCACATTATATGATAATTATATATATATTAGTATATGTGTATATATATATTTATATATATATATATATATATATATATATATACACACACATATATATACATATCACATTATATGATAATTATATATATATTAGTATATGTATATATATATATATATATATACACACACACATATATATACATATATATACATATCACATTATATGATAATTATATATATATTAGTATATATATATATATATATACACACACATATATATACATATATATACATATCACATTATATGATAATTATATATATTTATTAGTATATGTGTGTATATATATATATATATATACACACACACATATATACATATATATACATATCACATTATATGATAATTATATATATATATACACACACACACACACACATATATATACATATCACGTTATATGATAATTATATATATATATATATATATATATATATATATATATATATATATATATATATATATATATACAACATCTACAAACAAAAACACAACAATTAATGACAATCTACACTGTGGTGTATTGTTTGATTAACCCAAAGACTTACCTTATCCTTGGTTCTGTCTGGTCCATTGGTTATGTGAGAGATGACTGACAGCTGTTTTTGGACCCACTGTAACTCCCTTTGTGGCTGTTTCAGTACCTCCAGCTCACACTGCCTTTCAACCCCCATCATCTCCTACAGGACAGATACACATGTCACTTAAACATGCATAGGCCAGGGAGAGTTATAACACCATCAATTTAACTAACTAGGGATGGGCAACAGGGGCAGAATTACTATTATTCACGTGTCACTATTCTCCTGGTGTGACAGTACAAGTATTAAATATCTGTCCTAGTCTCAAATCTAAACGATTTACAAAACGAAGAAACAAAAACACAATTTTGAGATGAGTACAATTCCACATCTGGCTATAATTTGAATAGTGATCATGTTAATATTACATTCTCTTGTTTATTTAACTTGATGGCATTCATGTACATTTAAAGGTGCTCTTATTTCTTCCTTATTCCAGCTGTCCTGGACTCTATACTGACACTTAGTGGCGTGGGTGCATGAAGATTAACTGCTGTAGTTTCACACCATTTTGTTCTAAATTTAATCTTTCTTATATGTTAAAAATAAAGCTAAAAAAATAGTGGGGTGGGATAAGATTATTATGGATGGGATGGAAGGGGGAACAATTATTTTGCCTCAAGAAATGAATAAACATAAGTAAAAAATAAATGAATAAATAAGTAAATTAAAACAGTAAACAACATGAACGAATTTAAAATGTAACTAGCATTCTTTAGACTTGCCATTTGTATAGTAATGGACTAGTTGCACGAGGCCGCTATGTTGGATTTCCGATCAGCGAGTGTTCACTAGATACCAGAGAGACCCGAAAAATTAGCTCTTATAGTTAGGCTATTTATAGAACCTGTTAAATTGCTTAAAATACTACTAATTATATAGATACATTAGCCAATGGCATTTAAACGCATACATGGGTTTGATTAATGAACGAACTCATGGGGCATACAGATATATATCAATAATGCCTTCTGTAATACGATTAGAGTTGTTTACATAAAATGCCTTGTGAACATTTACACGTTTGCCATCTTTCAATTTATCTCCATAAATACTATTTTCTCAAATCTGCGCATATTTTCACTTATTGTTACATCAATATCATCACTACATATTTTCTTTGCAACATCTTTTTAGATAAAAACGAGGGATGTAAAAAGACTGCGATTAATTGACATTTTTAACTGTATCTAACACAAACTGTTTAATACAGGGCTAAGTTTGTTTTCGCTGCTTATAGACCAGACAGATTTATGCAACAGATGCTCTTTCTCTTCTCACTTGAGCTAAATAAATACAGTCATTAATAGAAACACACAAGGGAAATACAAACACTCAAAATTACACGCATTTAAATGACATTGGCTACTAAATAATACAGCGATAATAATGTTATCAAATAAAGTTACTAAAGCATATCATATTCCCATGTTTATTTATAATGTTTCAAAAATTGTATTTCAAATAAATGATGTTAAACTCTTTTGAGTTTACTCTGAACTTTTCTTCCAAAGAATGCCAAAACAGCACAACTGTTTTCAACATTGATAATTGATAATAATCAGAAATGTTTCTTGAGCAGCAAATCAGCATTTTAGAATGATTTCTGAAGGATCATGTGACACTGAAGACCGGAGTAATGATGCTGAAAATGCAGCTTTGACATCACAGGAACTATTTTTTCACAATAGTAATTACCGTATTTTTAGACCAATCAAATAATTCAACTTTGGTGAACATAAAAGACTTGAATCTCAAGAAATTTTACCAACCCTAAACATTTGAATAGCAATTTAAATATCACATACCAGTAAAACAGACAGAGAAACAAAATGGCACAACTCTGCCCAGTCTCCCCTATCAACTCATACCCAAACGCAAGCATAACTCACACAAAATGTGCACACATGCATATACAAACACTTTTTACTTCATGCATACAAATCGCCCCCAGACGTCTGACATCATGCACAGACCCCTGGTGCAGTCAGAGAGAGAGAGAGAGAGAGAGAGATAGAGAGAGAGAGCCATATCACATAATCATGAACATTAACATGTCCCTTGCATGCACAACATAAACCATATAAACACATAAGCATAGATGATATTTACAGTTTCATTCCCTATGAATCCAATAATCCCTAATAATCTAAGCAAACACAATAAATGCAAACGTAAAACCCATAGACCATAAAAATACACTTAAAAGCATCTCCTAAGACTTAGTGACACTACTCCATAAATCAATAATCTACAAATCAATTAGGTCTTAATCCACACATCCGTACATACCATAGCCCATAATCTATGAATAATCTACACACTGGCAGCCCTGCTCTCTGTGAACTCCACCAAACCGCTCCATGTCCTGCTCTTAAGCGTGTTTACCCACAGTGCTCCAGTCACGCTCCGCTGTGGCTGACGGTGATGTCACAGAGCCAGCGTGCCACAGGCCGCGTGGGATTATTAATGTCTGTACTTCGCTGGAGTTACATAAGAACGGCCCCTGGATTATATTGTTACTGTACAGAAAATGGCCGCGACTTGAGGAGAGACAGGAAAAGGAGAAGCCCTCACAGGGGGTGTACATAATCTCCTCTGATCGTACTGCATCTTAAATGAGTCTGACTAAATGATAATGGAGAGAGCAAGTGGCTGAACAGATGTGCGGTGTAGTACTGCTGAGAGGCCACATGGTTTGCCCGGGACAGGGCAAGGGCTATGAATAGAGTTACTCGATAGCGGTCCATCGGAAACTGAGGACGCTGCCCGAGGCAAGAGAACGATCCATCCCCTCCGAGCCCGCAGAGAAGCCTGCTGGAGCTGCACAAGGGGCAGGCCACGAAATATGCAGTTACTTTTGTGTCTTTTGTATGCGATCAGACATACTGTGAATTGCGAAAGTAATTAAGCAATTGACTGTGACAAGAGAACAGAGCGATTTTAACTGCAGCTCAAGCAGAGCATGTTTGGTAACATAGAAAACACAAAAGTAACTTGTGTGGTCCTCGTGAAAATGCGTGTGAACGAGGACTTTGTGAAAAATAATGAATAACTGGCAGCAGGTTTAACTACAGTAGGCCTTTTTTTTTTTTTAGCACATTAACATTAATCCAGTAAAATTACTTCTTTTCTTTTTCTAGTTCCATCTTTTTCATCCCCAGCATGGTTTTCCCAAATTTCCCTATACATATTTTACTGAAAAAAAAACTTTTTACATTTTATTTTTTTACATTTTAAAACTTTGCATTTTTTAAATTCATTGGACATACTTTGTCAAATTCTGTCCCCAAGAATCAAGCTTGTTACAGTCATAAATGAAAAGGACTGTAAAGGCAAAATATGAGGATAAAGCTGAATTTCAGCATCATCATTCATTACGATTCTTCAGAAATCATTCTGATATGCTGATTCTTCTTATTGTTGTTGTTGAAAACAGTTGTGCTGCTCGATGCATCCTTACTAAATAAACTACTGACCCCAGACGTGTAAAACAGGCATGTTTCTCAAAATATTTAAATTAATTTCATACATAATTTTGAGATGGCACAAAGTCATTAAAAATTAAATATTTTCTATGACTGATAGACTGAACAACACATCAATTACATTAATGTCCTGTTGCAAAGTCCATGTTATTGATTGATATTCTATCTGTAACTTCCATGCTTTTGTTTGTCCACAAAATTCATGATTTTTAATCCACTTCCTTTAGTTTGTGCATCCCCCTCTGTCTAATTAATGAAAGGAACTTTTCCATGTTCGGTATTAAATGAACAACCAGCCGTCATTTCAAAGAACTAGTGAGAATACTGTCAACAAGAGTTAAACGTGTAAAGATGTCTATTCCACAAAGTTGTCCCCTAGTCTGCTCCTGTTCAGAAACTTCAAATCAAATTAAAACTTCAAACATATGGGCTACTCTCTTACAAATAAAGGTTCCAGAAGTTTGTTTTTGTTTTATGTGATGCCATTTTTGGTTCCCCAAAGAAACTTTCTGTGAAAACAAGCATTTTTCCTTAGTGTGAAGAATATTTTAATAATCTCAAGAACCCTTTCCTCTATAACGAACAATGAAAACGTTCTGGGGATGTTAAAGGTTCTTCATGGAACCTTTATTTTTAAGAGTGTATATATTATGCTGAAAATCAATCTCTCTGAAAGGTTCAAAATGAAAATCCTCATTCATACCTATAATGCACTCACGTTTTCCTAGTTGTCCTTCCCTTTGGCTTCCAGTACGCTGCTGCTCAGCCAACCAATGACTCACACAGAGAATGAGAGAGGAGCACTGACTGTTACAAACACACTCCTCTGTCTCCCCTTTCAGCTTCATCTTTTTATTCACTCACCCTAACCAGGTCAGGTGAGATTTTAATTTATTTATTTCTCACTGTCTCTCTCTCTCTCATGTGTGTGTGTGGATGCTCTCTTTACAATCTCTGAGGCAGGAACATTTCAGTTACATAATGTCTGTGCTTCTGCCCACTCACAGCTCAATAGCAGAGATAGGATGTCCTGAAAGTGTCATATCACGAGAGGCATTTATTCAGCTTTCATCATACTGTGTGTGTGCATATGGATTTCACAGGCACCATCTAGACTGTCTAATGTGTGTGAGTGTGTTTGAAAGAGATTTTCACAGCTGTTGTGTATCCAGGGTAAAATCCCTTGAGCATCAGTAAATGCACCTGCTTCAGCTTTGTCACACATACTGAGGTTCTCATGGTAACGGTGAGGGTGTTGAGGTGGGGATTTCTGGACATTTCGGATATATGCAATTGTCAATTGATCGATACTATGCAAGAGAATATAATGTAAATAATGAAGCCTTTTTAAAGGGTTGGGGGGGGGGGGGTGTGTGTAGAGGAATCAAAATTTAACTACTATTAAAAAGATTTTTTTTTTTATATTCAAAAACACTGTTGGGGAAAGTTACTTTTAAAAGTAATGCATTGCAATATTGTGTTACCTTCTAAAAAAGTATTAACTGCATTACTTTTGTAACTTTTTCTCACCTGGACTGCTTGTTTTTTTTTTTTTTAATAACAGCAACAACAACAACAACAAAAATTCTATTTTTGGCAAATGTTAAGCCAAAAATAGTAAAGGTCTCAGGCTGAAGGAAATGCATATTTATGCCTGTACAGTAGAGGGCGCTCCTCGAACAAACCTTTCAGCTGGATTAAAGAAGAATAGGATACAGGAGAAGGAGTTTCACTCTTATTTCTAAATATAATCTGAAGTAGTTTTTGCTTATATTGTTGAATTAGATCATTGAACGTCAGCAGACAAGGCGTTGGTTAATAAAGTGAGATTAAATGCATTCGAGTATATTTGTATAATTTAATATAGTTAATTATTAGTTTTGTGTAAAATTCTGATATTTAATTTCACTGTTTCTATTCATTTTGAGGAATACTGAATGTTTCTGTGCAAGTGAGATGAGTAAATGCAAGTTCACATTTAGTCTAGAACTACAATACCCATCATGTTCACACACAGCGCACACAATTTACATGTAATGCGTTACCCAAACACGGTTCAAATATTGTGAAATATTATTACAATTAAAAATAACTGCTTTCTGTTTAAATAGATTTTAAAACGTAATTTATTCCTCTGATGCAAAGTTGAATTTTCAGCATTACACCAGCCATAGGGGTCACGTGATCTAGAACAGCATATATAGAAATATGCATTAAAATATACAGAAATATAATTTTTGTAACATGTAAAGTGACAGGCTTTACTGTCTTTTTTGATCAATTAAACGCATTTACTGAAATAAAGTATTTTTAAAAAAAATAACTTTTGAACAATTGTATGCGATGAACCCTCACCAATAACAGAAAGATACAGTAAGACAGTTTTGAGCGGTGAGTAACGTTTTTATTTCACAATACACTTTGTGAACATTTGACTATATAGTTACAGTCATGTAAAAGAGAAAAAGGAACAACATTAAGTAGTTAAAACATGTTTTGTAACATGGTTCACAGATCTGACATCATATTGTGTGGAACCAAATGTCATATCAAACACCATCAAACCATTGCGTAAAAGCTGAAGCAAACCATTTTTTGAACTTGTGAATCTTGAATACAATTCATTTCTTTTTTTTTTTCTTTAACTAAAACATATCTTAAGTGCACTTTATTGGATTGCATTTAACTCCACATTGTCAGTCAGACCTCCCAAGGAACAAAGTACCCAGAGTTGCATATTGTAATATTGCAAAACAATACCCAATTGTGCAAAATTTTACTTACCAGCTTTAAAGAAATAAAAGACGTAATTACCTCTGGTTGTTGTAGTGAAATGGCAAAGCATACAAATCAAAGAGGAAAGTCTTTGACCACAATTCATTGCCATTTTCTACACAATTCACCGGTAATAAATTCAAGAGCAGTTTTGTATGCTCTTGAAACTAATTCTCTCATTTTTCAAATAAAGCTTTGCTATAGGTGACTAATCGCCGTAAATTGCAATGACGATGATGACGAGAAGAATGATGACGCACACGGCTCCACAAATGGCAACATAGACCCATTTCTATCAGAGAGAGATAAAGAACAATAAAGATCAGTGTGTATAAAACTAATTAATAAATGTAAATTTACCCGTTTTTGGTAGCAAAGGCGTATGCATCACTTTATTTTGTAATTTTATATTGTAATAATACAGTATTACTGTTTTCCTGTATTTTTGATTAAATAAATGCAGCCTTGGTGAGCTGAAGCGAATAAACTTTTTTTGAAAAGAGCATATTCCAATCTTTCTTCAAACACCTTTAAAACGACTCCATTGTTATCACATTCAAGCAGGGTTTAAAAAAAGGCAAAGTGAAAATAGGCTAGATGAGACTGTTAGTGATTTGGCACTGGCCGTTACCTTGCAAACCATGCTTAGGCTGGATTGGCTGCATTAGAGGTGGAGGAGGCGGAGTTAGTTGTGGTTTTAACAGACAGTCCCACAGATAAGCCAACAATTAGTGCGACCACAGCAAGCACGGAAAATACAATAAGAGCAAGAATGATGTATTTCTGTACAAGACAAAAAGAAAGTGTTATAATGACTGCATTTATTTAAGCACATGGTAACATTACAATATTGTGCGGAACAGAATATTCTTAAGCCTGTAGTACATATAGTGACAGAAAAAAGCTAAAGAGCTCTACACATTCCCAATGTGTTCATTATAAAAGTCTTATTTTAGGGCTAATATTACAAACTCTGATTGGAGGCAAAAAAGGAATATTATATGATGCGGTCTGCAGATTTCGCTGAAAATCTTGTAGTTAAGACGGACACACACTATGATTCCATTTATTCAAACTGATTTTCCAACACATTGTTTTCATTTGTCGTGTGTCTCCTAGTAACTCGTGTTTCTGCGCGAGTAAGTGGTTCGAAATGACTTGAAAGTTGTGATCCTCAGATGTTTACTGTACGATGCCAATTTTTTCTGTAGCCATTTACAAAGTTGGCAAATGTGTGATGCCTAGTGTTTTAATATCTGCTCAAGTTGTGTTGTGCATTCCAGCCTTTAATCTCAGAGCTCATCAGTTTCTCTATGGAGAACTGTGATTTCTGGAACTCTACTATAACACTCTTGCGAGGTGAGGCGATATTCAAAAATATCTGTATCCTTTCCGGTTAAATAGATTATAGGTTTTCTTCTCTTACCCTGCGGGCCTGTGTCTGGTACCTGACAGCTTTCTTGGTCTCCACTTTAGCATGGCTGACGTATTCTACTGCATTGCTTACATTCTTTTCAATGTTGTCAATCATTTCACCCTGTACGACATAAATGAGTGAGTGAATGAATGCACTACAAGTGCTAATAACAACTAATAAGTGAACAAACAACAATAGAGATTACTGATCACTGTACCTGGGTCTCAACAAGCATGGCCATGTCCACAAACATGTCGTGAAGCTCTTTAATGCTGGATTCCAACCGCAAGATGTCTTTATGCCTAGACTCGATCTCATTGAGGGCCTGACGAGTTATCTGAGAGTCAGAGATGATCTGAAAACAAAGGATATCTTTTAATAGCCTCTAGGAAATTGCAAACAGTGATAAAAATGCATAAACAAACATTAAAGGGACAGATCACCCAAAATAAGACAACTGTGTCATCATTTACTCACCCTCATGTTAATAGCCTGTACAATTTTATTTCTTCCGAAAAAAAAATGGAGAAATGTTAAAGAATTGTACTTGTTGAATCATTAAAAAAAAAATGTACCATAGTTTTGCTGCTTAATATTAAAAAAAAAAAAAAAAAAAACGTTTTCAATATTGATAATAAGAAGACGTGTTTCTTAAGCGTGTATCTTAATCAGCATATCAGAATGATTTCTGAAGGATCATGTGACACTGAAGACCGGAGTAATGATGCTGAAAATACAGCTTTGACATCACAGGAATAAATAATTCTCAGTTTGTACTTCATGTTAGAAATATGGGTTTAAAACTACACGATTATTAATGTAGTTAATGCTGACAGAATTATTATTTTCGGGCGAGTTGCAGAGAAACAGCCAGCAGAGGGTGCCAATTCAGCATAATTGTTGAAAAGATTTGTTCCTCTCATGTCATGTCACAAAAACAGTAAGATGAGAATATGAGAGCTGTCGTATTTTAATATCCATTCCTTCAGCCTACAGTAAGACTGAAAATAGTCATTCGAGAAGCAAACTCACATCAGAGGTGAAAACGGAAGGGTTTCCAGTCTCCAGCATCTCTTCCAGTTCCTCATTTGTTGTAATTCTTCCAGCTACAAGATTCAGAAAAAAAACAGCACTTCTCACGAACTGGCCGATCCTGCCATTATTTGTTTGATAAATGGCTGTCTGTGTGTGAATTTGTCATGGGTAAACATGAAATGATGACCAGCCATTGCTAATAGGATAGTCCATTTGGATAATTGTTTGGCTTTGTGTCACGGAACAGTGTACGTGTGTGCCATGTGCTTGCACAGTACACGTCTGTGTGGTCACGTTAAGTATGCCATGGGGACAATATTGATTCAGCTGGGAAAATAAGATGGAACATTACAATGGCTGAAACCATCAATGCAAAGGCCACTGGAAAATACATTCAAAGAAAATGACCCCAAAGCAGTGGACCAGTGCACATATTCATAGTTTAGAAAAACATGGGGGGCATGAGAAAATCTTTGCTCTTGATCCTAGTATCCCAGCAGGCCACATCTCACTAACATACTAATTGAACCTCAAATAGCGACTTCAAATAGCACAAAATAAATACATTAAAAAAAAACTAACCTTTGAAGAATTTTTTTATTATTATTTTTTTTCCAAAATGCAAAGTTAAGGTAACTGGATCTTTATGCAAATACACATGACATATGACTCAGTATACTATCACATGACATTCTGCTCCGGGCCCACTGTGCAGAGGTACAGCAAGATCTCTGGAGCGCTGTTGCCCAGGTAACACTTGCCTTACAGTCTCCGGTGACAAACCGCTCCGTTTCATGTGTCGTAAAGCAAAGAAAGTACCTCATTAACCCACTCTCACGCACACATGGTCTTTTTGTTTTTTTTCTGCACAACATGTCTGACCACACATTATTCAAATTAGATTTCAGGAGCAGCATGTCATGTGATAGGAGGGGAAAACAATGATTTTTGTCCTTATTGGACCAAATTCTATTACTATTTTGCCTAAATAATACAAAAATAAAGTGCTAAAATTTATCATTTTCGGTGCTTCTAAAAGTATATCACAACATTATATACAGAATGAACCTCATAACGAATGATATTCATTATAAGGTTTGCGAATAATTAAATTAATAACCATTAAGTGAAAGCTTTTTTAAAAAAAAGATTTTAAACATATCGTTCATCCCAGGCAAAAACAGTTTAAACGCCATGACACAGGAACTAGTGGCGAAAAAAGAAGACCGTTGTTGCTTCGCATAGGCTGTGTCCGGGCTAAAAATCCGCGTTTGAACATACTGCAAACTCAGAGACTACAGCTGAAATTACTGTTTACATCAGCAGGTATCAATATATTATATCATATCTATATTCGTCATTCAAAAAAGGAAATCAAAACTAGGACTGCAGATATAAAAACTGTAAACAGAGCAGCGCTCATGCTTTCTGAGAGTGAATAAGTGTGCTGTTTTGTGTACAGTATATGCATAAAAATACACAATATGGTTCTTTTAAGTGGAAATCTGTCAACTGTTAATAGTCTAGTTTACAGGTATCATATGTACATATGTATTTGCAAATGTATGAGGGTACACATGTGACTCACTGATCTCCAGCTGTCTCTGAATCCTGCTTTTGCTCTTCTCCCTGAAGGACACTTGGGTTTCATTATATTGTGTCATTACTTCCACGAACTTGCGTGACAAGTTAGTGTACTGAAAAAAGAAACAATGAGTGCAATAAATCAATTTGGGTTGAAAATATAACTGTACAGGATGGTAGGATATTAGAGGAAAGAGAAATTTCCCACCTGTGTTTTCTGAATGCGTGCATCCACTGTGGATTCATTCTCATCTGGAAGTAGATTCTGTTGCATTGCTGAGGAGAAAATAGATCAGAACTTATTTATTTCCTTTGCCAAGTGCACTGGTAATCTCTGCTTCACCATGATCAGCTGACAGAAGCACAATATCCAACTCACATTTGAGGCTGGTCCGGACAAAGTTGGCTTGTTTCTTGATTTCCACTGTGAGTTGTTCCAGCTCTTCCTTTGTTTCTGATAGCAAAGTCATATTTTATAAGAGAATTGAATAACTTTAATTCAACAACGGTGCATTAAAATGGATCAAAAGTGACTGTTCAAATAAAGGCTTTTATTTTGAACTTTATATCCATCAAAGAATCCTGAAAAAAATGCATCATAGTTTCCACAAAAATATAAAGCAGCACTTTTTTTTTTTTTTTAATTGATAATACTAAGAAATATTTCTGAAGACTCACGTGGCACTGAAGACTGGAGTAATGGCTGCTGAAAATTCAATTTAATAAACTACATTTTACAATATATTAAACTAGAACACAGTTATTTTAAAATTGAAATAATATTCACAATATTACTGTTTTACTGTATACTGATCAAATAAATGCAGAGGCTTCTTCTTGATATTTCAGTGCCTGATTTTCACTTGATATTCAGACTTGATAATAGACCATAAAATAAACCATTGCCTATTTTTAATTATTTGTTACAGATAACCATTTTAGAAAAAATCATGCCCCTGAACAGCACTGTTTACATCATGATGGAGAAACACTGTGATGTGTTAAATACATGAGACAAATATCAAACGCAGGCAGCTGTATGGATGAAAAGTGACTGCAGATGGCTATGCTCACTCTTTAAAAAAAAAGTTGAAATATGACAATCCTCAATTTTACTATCAACTTGAGAATTCACACAACATACATCACCGAGAAATACAACCCTTGTGTTTTGGAGCAAAACAAGAATAGAGTTCGTTGCAGAAACACTCACACCCTTGTAGATGTCTTTATCTCAATCTCACATTCCTCCCTGCATGTCCTATACATGCCCTGCAAATAACAGCCAAAGCTAACCTCGACACACTCACTTAAAATTAAGAATCTGATGGGGGAATCCATGATTCCTCGCATGCCCAAACTTGACTCACTATGGCAACTATTAAAGGGTATTTTTCCCCATCCATTTGAATGATTTGAGAGCAGACACCATTCACATTCCCCCATGAACGCTGCCAAGACATTACAAAAGAGTCCCAGTAATCGTGAGTGTGTGCCAAATGTTTTCCCTACAGCAGTTTCCTGGCTGCTCCAGAGGTGTACTTGTATGGAGTGATGTGATGTGATATTTCCGGCAGAGGAAGCCCATGGTCTTGTGCTATAAGGCTATGTGCCGCTGGGAAGAGAGTTATAAAATCGTTCTTTGTTCATGACAGAACCATGAGTATCAGCTGTTGTTTTGTGTGTTTGTGTGGATATGAATGAGGGAAAAATTGAATGTGGGTTCATTGTCATTATTAGGTTATTCTTCAAAGAAGTTGAAAGCTAAGATGAGGCGAATAATTTGGACAGATTTACAGCTCAAATAACAAGCACTAGCCCCAGTGTCATTTTAACCCATTTTAACCCACTTTTAAATAATAAAGATGAAACATTGATTAAAAAAAGTGTGAAAGCCTTTCACAGTACAAGTACGGCCATTCACGCATTTTGTGGTTAAAACAGTAGCTGCGTTTACATGGACCATAATAATTCGATTGTAATCGATTCTAGTCAGAAAAAAAAAGATCACATGCAACCACATCAATAAGAATTAATTTGCCAAATCCAATAAAAATTTCATTCAGATTTTAAGGGGTGGTTTAAACCTTTTCTAATCCGAAACTGAAATTGGAAAGTACTGCATGTGTGCAATGACATTGAGATGGTGTAAAGATGTATGACGCATTTTGTTTTTGTTGAATGAAGTGTCGTGAATGACTGTTGTCTCCTTCCACTGATTGTCTTTGGAAGTGGAGCAGGACAACAGGCACCAGTCCTTGTTTGGGACTCTCATCCATAGACGCCTTGTTTTGGGCGTAGGAAGGGGCGTTTTTAACACATATAAAGCACAAAGCTTCATGTGCTCGTTGTTTCCCAAAATAAATAAATATTATGTCCTTTAAAACAAAGAAAATAGGCAATTTAGGAGAATAGTATGCACAAACGCTAGATGTTCATGCAGTGTGTGCATATCAAAAAATCAATTCCGATTTGAAACTTGTGACATAAACACACACATCAGCACGATTCATCGATCGGAATAAATCCATTCCAATTGAAACAAAAGGAGTCCATGTGAGACTCAGGTCAATGGAATGAAAACAAAAACCAAATGCAAGGTCTAGAGACACACGATTTTAAAATTTGAACTTCTTTTAACTTGATCACCGTGTTTTTAGAAAGCGGTCTCATGCATGAGATGCTGCAAAAGATGAGAGACTCGAGCGCAGCTGTCAGACATGTCTTGTCTAGCACTGGGGTGTCCAAACTCTGTCCTGGAGGGCCGCTGACCTGCAGTGATTAGCTCTAACTTGCCTCAACACACCTGCCTGGAAGTTTCCAGTAAGACCTTGGTTAGAGGGTTCAGGGGTGTTTAATTGGAGTCGGAGCTGAACTCTGCAGGACAGTGGCCCTCCAGGAGCAGGACTGGATTCCTGGTCTAGAACATGTCTACATAGAAAAACTAAGGGAAAGTAGTGCAGTGAGTGGAATGGAAAAACGTGTTCTGCGTGTATGGCCCCTAACTGGGATTAAGTGGTTAGTTGACCCAAAAATGAAAATTCTTTCATGTCGTTCCAAACACATAAGACTTTCGTTCATCTTCGGAACACAAACGAAGTACTTTTTGATGAAATCTGAGAGATTTCCATCCTTCATAGACAGCTACCACCACTTCAAGAAGTTCATTAAGAGATAACTAATCCGTATGAATTGAGAGGTTTAGTCCAGATTTTCTGAAGAGACTCGATCGCTTTATATGATGAACAGATTTAATTTAGGCCTTTATTCACATATAAACATTGATCAGCAAACATAAAAAAGCTCAACCGAAACTGCTTGACACGTGAGAACAAACCTCTTCCGAAAGTCCGAACTCACAAATGAACCTCATTGGTTCTTGCACCTCAAGCAAACATGTTTGAGCTTCCGTTTCCACAACTGATGTGGGAGTTGATGAATGTTTATGTGTGAATAAAGCCGAAATTCAATCTCTTCATCATATAACCAATCATTTCTTCAGAAAATTTTGACTAAAAGTCTCAATTCATTTGGATTAAGCCTAGTTTTACAATATCTTTCTGAACTTTTTGAGAGTGATAGTTGCATAGCTGTCAATGGAGCTCTTAGATTTCCTCAAAAAGATCTTCATCTGTGTTCCGAAGACGAACGAAGGTCTCACGGGTTTGGAAGGACATGAGGGTGAGTACTTAAAGACAGAATTTTCATTTTTGGGTGAACTAACCCTTTTAGTGCCTTGCTCAAAGGTAAATGGTGATAGTTCATAAATCACCCCTGGAAAGGTTTTAACTTTCGATCTGCTAACCTGTAGCACCTTGTCACTCAAAGCTATTTAACATGACTACTCAGAAACTAGTTCTTACTTGTGTCAGTTGTAATATTTGCTCAAATTTCAGTCTTTGAATAGGGGTGACTTACTCTCATCAGGGTTGGGAGCTGAAAGGATCACACTATGTTTCTTCTTCACCTCGTTCACAAGGGAGGAGATCTTATCGATGACAACTCTGACCTCCTCCACCTGAAATAAAGTAAAGCACAGTTCAACACAAACCTTAAGGTTTCTTTAATGATTTAGTGTGCTCATCAGTGGGCTTCTAGACGTGAATTACTAGGCATGCATGTTGCGATATATCTTTCTCATACATGTAATACTGTACATTATGATGTTGTGATGCCTAATATCAGTGGTACAATTTAAGTATACAATCTAACTATAATTAGAGTATTAATAGTAAACTGTTTTTTGACTATATATATATATATATATATATTTTTTTTTTTTTTTTTTTAAGTTATTAGTTCATGTAGTTTAGATTTCAGTTGTGTTGTTGTATTGAAAACAGGTTTTTGTTTCCAATACAAATCAATACATCTCCTTTTCTGAGATAAACCTTAAATAAAATACAAATACTACATTAAAATATTAGACTTAAAATAAAAATGAGAAATGTTGCCCTGGAAACTAAATTACATTAAATTTAAAGAGGTAAAGTACTAAAATGACTAAAACTAAAAGAGAGTTAAAAATAAATTAAAGCTAAATTTAATTTGAATGAATTGTATTGAATCCATATAGACTGTCCATCACAAATATAGTGTACAGATGAGGAGCACCTTTCATAAAGACGAATGAATGTACCTTTCTGAAAAAGTCTTGCATGAAGCCATCTCTCTCCATGGACACAATGACAGCCACATCTTCACTGGCACTTTGCCTTAACTAAACAAACCAAACCACAAGGACACAGATGAGCTCGGAGGAAGACTACAACACTGACACAAACATGGGAAGAAGACGTAAACAATGGAGAAAGTTACCCCAAAATATATCTATGTAACTGTTTTGTGTAAAATGAGGTATTTTTGTAACTAAAACACATTGATCTCCATATATTATTGACCCTATTAACAGTTAGTTCGTCTGACGGGTTTATTATCAATCACTTGCCGCATTTAAATCGGTCAGTCGGTCCCTCATAACAATGTCGTTGAAACGTCGTTTATCCTCTGTTGATTGTAGACTTCCGTTGAGGTCCGAGCGCGTTAAAGTCCATCACAAGTCCTAACTAGATCACGACTAACTAAAGTATTTCGGAAAAAGTACATGAATTAACCTTTGGAGTTAGTGACCTGCCTATAAATGCACTGACGGTCGAAGTTAATCCAGTTATGAAGCGTTATGTGTGTGTTTGGCTGCCATCCTTTAATTCTCGCTCTCTTCTCGGTTGAATTAGACTGTGCGCTCAGCTACACATAACAGAGTGGTAGTAACCATAGGAACCCCAATGCTTTTTACCGTTTTTTTTTTTTTTTTTTTAAATATTCAATTTATTTCTTTACTATTTACTGTGCGTTTCAATTAAATGGCTATTACTATTCTCATTTGCCATTATTTAATTGTAAATTTGAGACCTGACGAAGTAAAGCCTGGATGAAGATGTCACGTGAATTCTGTTACTTTTCTCAGCGCTCACCAAAATGGCCCAATCAAGACCACTTATTTAAATTACATCATTAATTAAGCCTTCGACTGAACACTTTTATACAGGTTCATTTAAATTGTATGTCAAGAGCCAGTTTTCTTTGGTATCGGATTTAATAAATTAATGTGAATGCGTAAATGTCTGAATTGAGATAAAAACTGCCGCAAAATTTCAATGCGGCTAAATGGATTGGGCTCACCGGGCATCCATGCGCCACCTGCAGTTACTCCCAAGGTAAACAGTTAGGAGTTAAATGTCCTCAAACTTGCTTTTTTATTTAATTACCAACATAAATCAGATGTGACAATGAAAAAGAACAAAGTAAAGAGAAGCGAAAAACTGAAAAATTCACAATCTGAATTATATCTCAACCTGTCCGTTTTCAGAAACGATACACTGAACGGCCGTTTTCATTTTCTCAAATCACTTGAACTCTACCCTGTAGTCTAAATTTGAACAAAATAACCAAGCCATGTGAACTTTATCTTTATTCTTTTCAAATGGATGCACTGCAACAAGATATCCTTCAACAAATCAACACTTCCATTTCTCTCACCTCCAACTCTTTTCATTTAATTCAGAAGTATTGGAAAGTTTCCATTCTTCTGTCAGCGATCGCTACCACTTAATTGTGATACATGAACAACGTACATGTATGAATGCAGTACATGAACGCTTAAAACATTCAAAACAAAATTTAACTATTCATCTTTTATACTGGAAACCAGAAAATAAATGTCGAATTCAATTAACAATCAGAGCCTCTAAACACACAATCCAAGAAATCTGCCATTTGAACCATCCCTTCATATAAAAGATATCAGGGACTTCACAAGACAACATAACAATCGAAATGAATATTCAAAAGAAAAAATAGGGAGCATTTCTTCTAACAAACATAAACATTTCCCTCTCAAGACACTATATGTAGGTGTATAAACAAATGTTCTCCTGACAGGACACTTTTCCACTAAACTGAATCAATTTGAAAAAGAAATTTATAAAAACAGCCCATTTACGACCCACAATTTTGTCACTTTAGCAGGTTACAGGTAGTACAAGAAGTCATCCAGGTTCATGTTGGGCTCCTTGTGAATGCTCTGACCAACCAAGAAGGCCAGTTTGTGGGCATACTGACATGGTGCAGGCACTCGGACTATCCCCTTAAGAGAAAGGAGAAAGAGCCATGAAGAATACATGAGCAACACCGTATTGTAGTTATTAGCAGCAGTGTGATACTGATCTACATTGGTTGTTACCTGCCAGTTGTAGTACATGTGGCAGAGTTTGTAGGTGAGTCTCTGCATGTGATCTGGTTTGAGGCCACTGTTGTCAAACACCACATTGTAGTGAGTAGGTGAGACGCAACCAAAGCGCACAGCCTGACTTACTATGAAGAAATCATACCTAAAAGCAGATGCAGTGTTTAGATGAGTGGCTTGCATTGTTATTTTTCAATGGATGGACAAATATATATATATATATATATATATATATATAAAAAAAATTTTCCCAGTGGTATTGAATATCAACATAAATTTTTTAAGGTATCATCAAAGTTAGAAATCCCAATATCGTGTCAACACTAGACTATACGCACCACTCTGGACGAGTGACCTCAGTGTCGATGACTGTTCCAGGAGGAGGGTTGGCAATTTTGCCATCAATCCGGGCGAAGAACCTGGAGCTGATGCGCTTTTTCACCACCACAACTGACAGCTTGGGCCTGAATGCAAAGCAATATGTGAATACAACCAAATAATTCAACATCCCCATAGAGAAAAAGTGCCTGCATGATGTGTGGCTTACTCGTAATCTTGCCCCATGGTCTTGATTGACTGCATGATCTGAGGAACTTCATAGTCCACCACACTCTGCAGCATGCCATCTCCAACTCCATCTCGGTACACAATGATGCGTGAGGGCAGCGAATTGTTGTATTTCAGATAGGCCTTCAGAGCAGCTAAAGAGACACAGCTTCAGTATAAAGTGCTGCAGGGTGATGTATTTTGTAGGCAAACTTGCAAGTTTGCATCACCCTGCTTCTCTTGTCAAGGGGCTTTTTCCATTGGCTTTTGGATTGTTGTAGAAAATAAGATTTCTTAATTCTTACACATTTTGTTCAAGATGATCTTCAAAAATTATTAATTATGAAACCTAAATACAACTGGCAGAAGTAAAAAGTGAAAGGTAGTCTATAAATTAAGATTTTAGAAATTACCCCCACCAAGTTTCCGACAACTCTTTCAATCTTATTTAAAAATAGTACAATTTTTAAGAGTAGGGATAGTAACAGGGTAACACTCAATGTGAGAATTTTGCAACATTTCACACCATGCAATGACCCTTTCAGTGCATCGATGATCTCCTGACCACGGTTTTGCAAGACGCACTTGGAGAACCACCTGCAAAAGCAACATTATACAACTGTTACATACAACCACATAATCTGAGTCTGACAGATTATCAACAGTAGTATTACTCATGACAACACTAGTATTTCCATTATGTAATCCTACTAACTACCGAGTCCACCAGTAACCAAACAGCAAGGTTCCCATAACTCAGCTTTCATCTACTTCAAATGTTTTGCAGTTTCTTGTAAAATATTCACAGTAAGACTTCCTCTTTTGTTTTATTCCTTAACCAGTACAACGTAGTGTTGAGCTCAGTATTTTTATCTTATTTGTTTAAACAGTGTCATCTTCAAATCATTATTTTACCTGGACATGCCCTGGTTCAGACTGGCCACCAGTGCTCCGATGGATCTCTTCCCAGCAATGGTGTCATGGTAACAGTCAATGCCTACGATCATCAGCTGTCTGAGCTGAAAGACAAAAGATTAAATTTGCAATCTGACACTTGGCACAAGCCAACAGAACCACAGTCATTTCAGGAGTCTTACAGGGATTTCTACACTCCACAGCTCTCCTCCCATTTTGCAGTTCATCTGTAAAGCAATCTTGGTGGCCACAGTCATAAGCGCTTGAGGTTTGCTGATGGTGCGAGACACCACACACTGGCTGGGAGTGGGGCAGTCCACACACAGGTACTTTTTCACACAGTCGTACTTGTCCTTTCGGTTGGTAGGCAGAATCACCACCACCTATGGAAAGCACAGAAATTTTAAACAAAATCTCTAGATATGCAAATTGTGCTTGAATGTGAATGCTGGCCTCACCATCTGCGTTTCACGTGTTACGTTCTGTTGCAGGGCTCTCAGGAGAGATTCCTGGCGATCCTCGTACTCAATCCTGCTTGGACAGGAAATGCTTATTAACATGAAAATGGAATGGAACGTTTTTGACATTCAAAGTTTCATGCAACTCACATGATGGCCCTTTGCATGCGGATTCCCATGGGCCCAGACACTCTGTTGAGAGTTTGAAGTAGAGATTGGGCAACGTCTGCGTTCCGACGTGTGTAGAACATCAGCCAGTTGTCCAGAGACATGCAGCTAATCAAAGGGAGACCTCTCATCTCTTTGGACCAGTCAGCTGACCACGGGTTATACTCGTACTAAGAGATGAAAGTGAAAGAGAATAATCATGACCTCTTTGGAACGATTACGTTATGAATGCCTTCTGGGATGTGAAGCTGTTCGTCTTACCGCTCTGCTTCCCTGTATGATCCTCTCAGAGGGCAGAACTCTTCCATTCAGACTCAGCAATCGGTTCTCAAAGCTCAGACCCCACATGGTAAGTTCATTCTGCACGTCTGCATTTCTAGAGTATGTGAGAGCCGATAAGGTATACAAACACCCAAATCAAGACACAACACATCAAAAGGACTGGATTAGAACCTGTACCTGTTGATGTTGGAGACTAAGCGGTTAATTCTGCTCTCTCTCTGTTCGGGACTCAGCCTTGTGTGCGAGGCAAGATCCTTCATGATGTTGAAATCAGCACGCATCTTGTCTGTCAAACCTTCAAGGTAAACAAATGCATGCAGGTCAGGGAGTGGTTTACACTTGTAAACAAAACTTGAACATGTTTTACTCCATATTAGCTTTGAGGTCATCTACATGGTCCCATGCAATGCATTCGCCATGCTATCACTTGACTTACAGGGTTGCAGTCCTTCACTGCCTTTCACAAATCCTCTCATTGTCTCATCGTGATAGTATAGTATACTACTTATAATATACTGCTTCCGGTGCTGGAGCGAGCCGACTGCAACAGCTCTTACCCCCTTTCTTCATTGTTTAGCTACTTCAGACGTTCTATTTTTGTATACATCTTATTTAATACTTAGCACTACATTGCCTGCCACTTTCTCAGAATTTATTTCAGTTTTAGGACATTTTACGTGAAACACAATGTGCGTCGGAGCCCTTGTGTCCATTGTTTACAGCAGGGAACAGCTGATTCCGTTGAGGAGCTTGATAATTCTCCCACAGGACAAACGTGATCCCCGCTGAGCTGCTTCGGAAGACTCGCCGAGGACGCCACGCGAGAAGGAAACTTCGGGAAAAGAAGAGACGCTTTAGACCTGCTCTCCCCTCCGTCATCATGGGAAATGTGAGATCGCTTCCCAACAACATTGACGAGGTGGCGGCGCTTACTCGGCACCAGCGGGAGTATAGAAAGTGTTGCATCCTTGTGTTTATGGAAACCTGGTTAAGTCCTCATATCTCGGACTCCGACGTTACATTGGATTATTTTCATCTGCTGCGGGCGGACAGGACTGAGGACAGCGGTAAGAGGAAAGGAGGAGGTCTGGCTGCGTTTGTTAATGAGAGATGGTGTAAACCAGGACATTGTACGGTGAAAATGGAACTGTGTAACAGGAACATTTAACTGTTGGTGGTTAGCATGAGGCCAAACTATCTGCCACGGGAGTTTACGCACGCTATTGTGACAGCCGTGTATGTGCCCCCCTCTGCTAACACGAACACTGCCTGTGATACACTGCTCTCTATGACCAGCAGCCTGCAGACACAGCACCCACAGACTCTCTTCCTCATCTCTGGGGGCTTCAACCATGCACCCCCCTCCTCTGTGTTGCCAACTTTCACACAGTATATCACCTGTCCCAACAGAGAAAATAAAACACTGGACTTATTTTATGCCAACTCCAAGGAGGCATACTCCCCATCCCCCCTCCCTCCCCTTGGCAGAGCTGATCACAACATTGTCCATCTACAGCCTGTGTATAAACCTGTAGTGCACAGGCAGCCTCTGAGGGACTGGTATGACACTACCATGTGGACTGAGCTCTGTGACCCACATGGGGAGGATATCAATGCAATCACAGACACTAACAGACTATATCAACTTTTCAGCCAGTGCTTTTGAGGGACAAGCTTGTGCGGGCTGGAGTTGACTCACACCTGGCTGAGTGGATCCTAGATCATCTGACCAACAGGTCCCAATTGGTCAGAGCCCGGGACTCTGCGGCTGACCCCCTGACCTGCAGTGTGGGTCGTGGGTGCTCGTGCCATTCCGCTTCACCCTCTACACTGCAGATTTCAGACACAACACTGACGGCTGTGTTCTGCTCAAGTTCTCTGACGACTCTGCGGTCGTTGGCTTGATCAGCAGCGACGATGACACAGAGTAGAGGACTGACGCAGGACTTCATGGACTGGTGTCGGCCAAACCACCTCCTTTTCAACACAGGGAAGACCAAGGAGATGGTAGGGGACGCTCCTGAAGACTTTCTATGATTCTGTGGTGGCAACAGCCATCCTGTACGGAGTGGTCTGCAGGAGCAGCAGCTTCACCGAGAGCTTCAGTGACAGACTGCTCTACCCTCGGTGTGTGAAGGAGAGATTCCGCAGGTCTTTTCTTCCTGCTGCAGTCAGACTGTACAAAAAACAATAAGCACTACAAACTTATAACTTATATTTTCACTTTTGCAACATTTTGTACAAGTAATGAGTCATTTCCCTGTGCAATTTTTGCAACATGCAATATTTTTTGTATAATCTATTTTGTAAATTTATTTTAGGTTTTCTGTTTTTATCTTAGTGTGTACTATTTTTACCATGTACCCCTGCTGTTGCCAACTGCAATTTCCCAAATAAAGGCTTTACTTGTAGAATCAGGTGTGTGCACTTCAGAATCTCACAGGAAGAAGTAGATCACCCCAGTGCTTTTCGCTACCTTTAGTATGAATACTTTGACTTCAGACATACTAATTTTAACCTACTATATAACAGAAAAGTAGTAGGCATATTCAGACGCATGGAAGTTTCTGTCAGTGACTTCAATTGCACTGAACTGCAGGATACTGGCTATTAAAAAAGCATGAGTCCTTTCTTATGTCCCGCCCCAGCTTCCTGTTTAATAGGAAATGTGTTCAAATAAATCACATGAAAGAAAACGTCACTCTTCAAACCATTAAAATAACTCTTCAAAAAAGAATTGCCTGTGAGGTAGCAGAACTCTGGAATGAGCATGGCAGGTCCCGGTGGAGGCCGTCCTGCTGGGCCGAGTCGCTTCACATGACTAACCAGAAGAGCCTGGTTGCCATCTGTTATGTCCAGACTATATTGCTGGAGAGGAGGAGAATGATTTGAGTGTGACCATCAAATTTTGTGTCAAAATAATTTCTTATATTATTAAGCCACCGTTTTGAAGTAGTTCTTAAATGAGATCTCTGTATCCCCCTTCTTGAAAGTGTTGTTAGGGGTATGATCCCAGGCAATGTCATCAATTCTGTACGTCTTGTTGTTATATCTATAAATAATTTAATAAACACCATTAGTTAGTACATTCTCACGTTTAACCACTTTTACAAATTATTTAAAAACTTTAAAGTATTAAATCTATCCAAGAAAAACTTGTGCTATCATTCAAAAGCTTGGGGTCGGTATAAATTCATGAATAAATAGAATTAATACTTTTATTCAGCAAGGACGTTAAATTGCTCAAAAATGACAATATATACATTTTACATTGTTAATAAAGATTTCTGTTAGAAATCAGTTACAGTAACAGTTAAGAACACGCAACATTAAACTATATTTTAAAATTGTAGCGATATTTCAAAATATGTTTTAATGCATTTAAAATCAAATATATGCAGCCTTGATGAGGATGAGATACTTTTGAGTATACGTAAATGAGTGCTAATTTTACTTGGTCAGAATGATCAGCCCCACAAGCTCCTTCGTGCAGGCTTCAGAGAAGCGATGGTCTCCACACTGCTGCCTCAGACTGTACATGAAGTCAAGGACTGTCTCACTGCGCAGAACCTTGTGGCTCACATCGGTGCACAGCATGATGCTCGACTCGTACTGAAGGATGGTAGTCACAAAACCGGGCCAAATTGTCAACCTGCAAACAGATACGGTCCATTATTCAATCTCTCTCAAGAAAAAGGTATGTGCACACAGACACACAACAGATTTGTTTTAAAACCTGTGCTGGGGAATGTTGAATGGATCATCGGGATTGTAATAATGGCGTCCGATCTGCTGCATGTTTAGTATCCTCAGAATTCTGCAACACAAAATTAACAGGACTGAAGGTTAAACACATCATAAACAACAACCGTATTTCAACATTCTGTGCATTCTGTGATTACCTCCTGAAGAGAATGTTGTAAAACTGCAGGCATACAGGAGAGGATGGAGGGAGTTCATTGGTCAGTGTGACAGTGATCTCAACCCTCTCTCCATTTCTGGTCTCACTGCACAAGATCGTCTCCTACAGAACATCAACTTATCATTGCCCATCAAATCCACATTCCAAAGCCTCACAAGGAGCAATTAAATTAAATGAGCATGTTGAGGACGTAAAAACATACAGTATTGTGCAGTTTGTTTGGGAGAAAGAGAATTGCTCCATCAAAGGTGTGTGCCTTGCCCAGAATTTCCTCGTGCTGGAAAAGCAAAGCTGAGCGCAAGCGTCGGGACTCCATAGGTGGCTTGTAGTCCACATGGTACTGATACAGAGCCCACAGAGGCCGTGAAAGCAGGCGCATGAAATTGGCCCTCAGCTCAATCTCAGTGCCTGAAACACCTGTGGTCACAGGAAGAGTTTCAAATTTAGAATCACACATTAATATAACGGTGTACAGCAGAACAGGGATGTGGGAAATGTATAAAACCATTCAATAATTAAAGTTAAGTACGATTTTTTTGATAGAAGTCTCATGCTCATAAAGGCTACATTTGATCAAAAATGCAGTAAAAACAGTAATATTGTGAGATATTTTACAATATAAAAATGTTTTTTATTTTATTATTTACACATGCAATTTTATTGAATAGTTTAATTTTCAGTATCATTATTCCAGTCTTCAGTGTCACATGATCCTTGAAATCATTCTAATATGTTCATTTGCTGTTCAAGAAACATGTCTATTTTTTTTAATCAAACCAAAATTATGAATCAGAATAAAATCAGGAAACCAGTGCCAATACCCAGCCCTGACATTTGCAAAAGAGCAAAAATCAAGTCATGCTCAACATTTTGGTTTTACCCGTTTTGGACTCTTTCACATGTTCCATGAGCTGGCGAGTGTGGACACCAGAATCATGGAAATCCCGCCTGCGCCCGCCTCTCTCCCCTATCTTCACCTGCTGAAAGCCAGCAGAAATCTGGAGCATCGCTTCAAGTAGAAATAAGCAAAAGATCAAATAATTGACATTTGTGAATGTTATAGTACAGCATAATACATTATTAGGTCCTATTTCCACTCGTTGCTGTAAACCACATACCTTCTTCAGACATCGCTCCAGGTGCAGGTTTCTGTCTCCCTCTGCCCACCAGCTGTCCTTCAGGTGGTCCGGGCACAACAGGCTTCGCAGCCTCTTGTGATAAAAGTGATTGCTGCAGAGAAATTGAGATACTAATAAGTTTATTTCTATAAAGCTTTATCATGTTCAACAAATTCTAGATAAACTCACAGCGCCAGGAGCAGCAGGCTCTTGACCACGACCTCTGCCTCTTGACCTCGCTCTCGCTCGTCCCGTCATATTGATGCTTCTTCACAATGCCTTATGTACAATGCTGTACCACAAGTAGTTAAAGTGAAATCAAAAGACTACCACAAATTTGTTTCTTGCAGACTTTAAGGTTACCAAATATCCACATAAATATAATTGAAATATATTACTGTTTGGTGCACAATGGCCTTGGAGTGGGAAAAAATATCAATAGGGCTATATATATATCGTCATCCTTCTAGATGTGCGATATCAGAATCTATACGCTGACGAATAAATATTGATATTTACCAAATAAGGCACTCTAAATAGATTTCCCTGCTCCCAATGTAGCTACTGCAAGGTGGCACTCAACACATGAATGAGGGAATCAGGGAAAGTTAAACAGCCTAAGAGAGAAAATCTGCACTGAACATTTTCACTGGCATTTTGTTTTCATAGACAATATATTGATTATCACAGAATCACTGTATCATGATATTATCATTATCGTGAGCCATGTTTCGTGATCGCATCGTGAGGTATCCTACGATTCCCACCCTACAATGGCCAGTTTGTGTTTTTATCAGAAGTCTTTTTCCACATACTTCCCATTTCTCCCAAAAGATGGATCTGATAGAATGACAGCGTCACTTATCATACTTTCACTGAATGAAAGTGTGATTCAATGAAAATGTGCCTAACATCTTTAAAGGGTTATTTCACCCAAAAATGAAATTTCAGTCATTACAGGGCTAGTTCAAATTCTGATAATTACTCAGCCTCATGTCATTCCAAACCCGTAAGACCTTCATTCACCTCCGGAACACAAATTAAGATATTCCGCATGAAATCCGAAAGCTCTGTCTCTCAGCAATTCATAACATTTAAAGTTGAAGCACTGTGGTCACATCAACTATTTTAACAGTCCTTGACATGGGGCTCAATCTTCATCTGGCTGGCATACAAAACAATGGAATCATAAGAATATAATTCATAATAATAAAATAATGCATTTCCTTGCAGCAATACCGATAGGGAACGCATTATACTCTCAGCTCAGCAGTGGCATCTCTGACAAGATGCGTATTAAATAATCGCAGCCTTTGCCAAATCGCATGCGATTTAAACGCGATAAATTGTGCAGCCCATATATGAGGATTATGAAAAGCTTCAGGAGTCATCTGAACACGGCGCGTCTGCAACAGACAGAGCAAAATCAAAATCACACGCAATAAACATGACCGAATCATTTAGCAAGAAAATTCCTTGCGAAGGAAAAAGCAACAGATGGAAAGATATAACAAACGCTGCCACCAATTACATTGCCAAATAAAACATTTTTGAATGATGCAAAATATCGTCCGATTATCGTTATCGAAAAAAACTTAGAAAATATCGAGATACATTTTTTTGTCGATATCTATTTTTTTGTCAATAGCTGCCAGTCGTCATCACGTTCATTTGACTGCTTTAAATGGGATAAACCCACCAAAAATGTCAATCATACAAAAGAATAGTCATAAAAATATATTTGTAACAATAAAATAGTTTTTCCTTGCAGCCAGTGATAGGGAACACGTTATACTCGTAGATCTACAGCGGCTGAGACTGCCAGTCACGTGACCTGCCAGAATCAGACTGGCAGCTGCCACCAGCCACTGACAGGTCACATGACCTCTCAGTGGCGGCTCCTGCCAGACAGTTGAAGATCGAACCCCTACAGCAGTCCTTTCTACCTTTCTTGGCCTTGAAAAGTGCAATGATGCCGCTGCCTGTGCATGGTTCCGATACCTCGCGGACATCATCAAATTGCCTTAATTTGTGTTCCGAAGATGGTCTTACAGGTTTGCAACGACATGAGGGCGAGTACTTCATGACAGAAATTTCATTTTTGCGTGAACTAAGCCTTTAATTTAGGATTACATTTATTAGACCACCGCCACCTAAACTAACAGTACTGGTGATTACCAAAATCATTTTTATTTTTCTGTAATGGTTAATACACCGGTATGTGTAAGCTGTTTAGTCACAGTAGTATTTCTAATTTCTAATCTTTTTTTCAATGCCTAATTACAGTCAATAACAGAGACTGTGGAAAAGTACATGAAAACAATGCCAGCAAGAACGCAAGCTGTTATCAAAGCCAAAGGAGGCCAAACAATATAAATAAATAAATAAAGTTTTTTTGGACATTGTGTTAGTAATGACTTTTTGTCAGATCCCTGAAATATTTGTGTTTTCTTTTCTGTGACGGGTAGTCTAAGACATTAAGCACTGTATGTGTTCATAGCATTCAATTGGCACATTTGTTTGAACAACATTGGGCAGGATGTGCAATAATTTGTTTTTAGTCAATAAAATAATAATAATAATTAAAAAAGAAAATTAGGATTTTTATCCGATTAATCGAAAAAATAATCGGCCAACTAATCGATTATCAAAATAATCGTTAGTTGCAGCCCTAATTTAGAGTTTAAAACTGCTTAAAAAAATTACAATATTTTAAATATGAAACGGTTTCATACGTTGTCAGTGTCCTCTTTGCTCTTCGATGTATTTTTCACTGTGGGAGAACATGATGAGTGGCGTGACAGCGCATGGGTTATCAGGCATTGCAACAGGGGGCGAGTTTGGCAAATGACAGAATTTTCATTTTGGGGTGAAGTAACCATTTGAAGTTCAAAAGAAGAATGTTATATAGTTTTGAAATGATACAAGGGCAAGTGACGTCATAAAAGTACAGATATATTTTGTCTTATCCACCTTTTCCAACACCCCATGACACTTTGCCCAAATATGGGAGTAACTTCCGTTAAACTAAGCATTTAAAAAAAAAAACGAGATTCCATGAGATGACATTCTCCTCTTTCAACCATCAAACATTAAAAGAATTTAAATGTGTAAAAACATTTACAGATTAATTTAAAAAAATGCATTAAATGGAACATTAGAGATAATACTTCAAAGTGATTTCCGTCATTTTGACAGACAATCATCGGGAGGAAGAGCAGATATTCGTTTTGAGTGTAATTTCCCCAAACTTGAAGCACCTCCCATAATGTAAAACGCAGCAGGCTCGTTAAGACAAATCTGGATATGGACACAAAATGTAATTATCTACGGCCAACTGACACTTAAGTGCTTCATTAGCAACGAACGACGAGCTAATGTATAACAAAACGCTTTCCCCAGAATCTCGCGATATGAACATGAAAAATGTGATTTATCCAGTCATCATGTTTATGGCCTGCAACACCACGTGACTTGTTGAAATTGTGTCTTAATTAGGCTCAAAGTCAAATCCGCGAATACTACGAAATTGGCATGTTTTCAATTTTCCTCGTATATTAAAAAGTGCGCTTTAATTGTCAAAGTTACTGAAAGGGTCGCTGACATGTTCGCACTCAAGTGCGTTGGCCTATAAAACACATGAATACAGCATAACCGTTTAACGTAAATATCCTACACTGTTACCTTATTACATTCTAATAAAAAATATATATATTATAACATATTTAAAAACCATATACTACTAATTATTTTAGTTGTTAATTATAGGCCTGTTATTGCACGTGTTTGGCGCGCAAGGGCCTGGTGCTTGCGACTGAATGCTATTTTCACTGAAAAAAAGTTTACTTCAAATATTCAGAAGTTCATTTATAAGTGTTAAATACTTGAGGAAAATGCTCTGTCATCGTGTATATAGTACAGTGTAACTAATATTTGTTTAATGACTTCATTGACAAACTAAATCTGATGGTTTAAGACATTTCATACGTTTCCGTTGTTAATAATATAAGAAAGAATTTAACAACAGTCAGTAACAATGCAGTGGCTAATTATATATGTATAAAATTAAAGAAATCTTAGACATCATCGACAGCCTCTTACCCTTCCTCCGAGCAGCGCCAAATGACGGTCAATTAACTCCAGTGACTGATCGTTAACCTGATTTCATCTGTATCCCTCCGCTGCTCAACACATTCATCGTCTTTATTTGTTCCTATTCTCGGAATTCTTCGTGCTTTACAGTATATGCAAGTCTTTACTTCTTATGTGTGATAAAAGAGCTAGTTGAAATGGAATATGAAAGGCTGTTGAGGAAAACTATTTAATTTGGAAGGATACAAAACTACCTGTCGCGGGGTCACCTGCTCCTGTTGTTATAACAGTCGCTCACCGCAAGATGGCGTTAAAATACACAAAACACAAGTGACTGTTGCAGTCATCAGAGTGAAAGGTACATTTCAAGGTTTGTTGCTAACAATAAACATCTCACAATTGTATTTGAGGGAAAACATGCTTTGCAGAGGACAAATGAACGTAATATTGTCCGATTTCTATTTTCTGAGATGTATTTGTTATGAAACTTTCAAACCAAAGTCCCCTATTAAATGTTTAAAGAAATTAACTTATTGACTTGAAGCGAATTGAATGTACTGATATGTATTGACCAATAAGCAGATCTAACAGCTGCCTCATCCAGCAGATTTCAGTAGTTACAGAATGTTCTTTTTGGTGAGAAAGCATAGAATATTTATGGCTTGTTTCACATAACAATTCTGCTTTAATGTAGCCTAACCTATTTACAGTAAATTAAATGAGGCTTAACAGATGCTACACTGTATGTGGCATTCTTTTAGTTTAATCCACTGCTCTCTAGACTGTTCCTCATCAAGCCTGTGAAAGTTATATATGGCAAGAAAGATATAAGCGGCTTTTATGCTCCTGCGGTGACAGAATGTCTAAATCCTCCATCATTTGTCGTTTCCAGATCAGACAAATGATGATGATCATTTCCAGATCAGAAAAAGATCTGGGATGTACAAAAATAGGCACTGACACAAATTCTGAATGGTTATTTTTCCTAATTTCTGCCATATCTTCTATCTGCCATAAAAGCTCTCAGCATTTATCATGAGAGATCTGACATTTGTCAGACGATACATCTTGTTTTCACTGCTGTATTTGCTTAATGCTGCTTTGTGAGATTTAAGACGCGTGATTAATAATTTTGGATGCAAAAATATGTTCCATCATATAAAGCTGGTTCTTATCTGTTCTCTTCTTCTTTTTTTTTTTCTAGAGTTAGTTTAGTTTTTGTTTTGTTGTTCCCTGAAAGTTATGAGACTCTTAGTTTTGGTTAAACATAAAATCCAAAAAGGTGTTCCTAAGAATGTTAAATCGGTTCCAAAAAAGAATCAATCTGGAACAATATGCTGATCTGTTTGCTAGATTGTCATACAGAACATTTCTAAACAAACCAACAAATTCTACTTGCTAATTAAATGGTATTTGAACGAAGTTTCACTTCCTGGTGAATGCATTTTCATGTTCTAGTGATTCTTTACTGAATCTTAACCGTTGCTTTCTGTTTCATAATGGTGTCCATCTGTAGTCCTCCATTTACCAGATTGGGCTGTTCTCTTCTTTGCCTCTCTCAGACTTTGATGAAAGATTAATGATTCAAATGTTATGGATTCTGCAGCCTCTCTTTCTCTCTCTCTCTCTCTCTCTCTCGTGCACGCTACTATTTCCATGGAAGCCTCACACCCTCCTCTATCAGTTTCGCACCCTCATCCTTTTGACTGGGAACTTGGCACCTTGAAGGGCATTTTGGAGGCAGATCTATGGTTGGCTTTCATGTCAAGATCTAAGAATGATTAGTGATTCAGTCCGGTGGGATTTAGTTAGACAGCAAACTCTCCCATCACTACTTACCTACAACACCAAGATACAGAATGTCACCAAGTGAGTACACACAAATTCACACATTGGAAATGGCGATATTAATGAAAGTTTTTTTTATTCTAATTCTTTATTTGGTGACATGACATAAAAGTTGGCAATACAAGTTGTATGATACAGTTTTATGCAGATAGATACGTGAAAAAGGACAGCTTTGATCTCTTGTAATGATTTTTCTTTCGTTTGATTTGAGAGAGAAGACCACTGACTGATGATCCCTGGCTTCAAGTGGCTTTTTATTCCCCCCCCCCCCCCCCCCCCCAAAAAAGTAAAAGTATCCTGAAGACATAAGTTTAATGCATGTATAATCTGAAACAATAGAGACATTAAAAATATTATTAGCAAGTGTGTAAAATGGGTCACTACTTTGATTTGAAAACCTAGCAGACATCGTGTACTATATATGTCACTTACCCTAAAATGTTCAAAACACAGCAAAAAGTCAAGACCTTAAAGAGAAGTGAAAATAAAAGAGCTAAGAAGAAAAGCACAGAGGAGAGTGTGTGAGCAGCGGTAGGCGTAGAGTAAAGGTGCACCCTGCCTGGTGGGATGATGAATGTCCCCCAGGCCCCAAAACAGACCAAGAGTGAGATGGAGAAAGACACAGGAATGTTGGATTGAAGTTGTCCCACCAAAGTGCAAATGAAGCCAGATGATTTATCTAAAGCTATTGCTATCTCAGTTATGGAAATTAGCGGTCGGAAATCACTGGTTCACATTTGAATCAATCCAATCGAATCGGACCTTCTTCAGTAACTCAGTATTCTAATTATTTATAATTAGGCACCTTGTATAAGTATATAAATAATATTGTCTCACTTTGGGGACCAATTAACCAAACAAACAGTTTGATTGACAGGCGATCTAACCAATCATAACCCATTTTATCCAACACAGCAGTCAGGGGAGTTAGTAGATTAGCGTTGGTGAACTTGAAAAATTGTGTGTACTCGAATCTTTCTGTGCTTGAAACAACTTTACTTCTGATGTTCATTCATGTTTATTCGATGCTATAAATGAACAAGTATGAAGAGATGTTGGTTCACGAGCCGCTTGAAGGAGCTACAGTGATTAAAAGAGCCACTATACGGTATTTATTGTTTAAAGTTCTTTAAAAATTACGTTTCATACATTGTCAGTGTCCTCTTTTTTCACTTCGTGAGAACATGATGTGTGGCGTGGGAGTGCATGGGTTGTAGGGCGTAGCAACAATAACTAAAGGGGGCCAGTCTTTGCAAACGGTCAATTTACTATTCACGGTTACTTTCTGGTTGTCGTTAAGCCAGCTTAGGTCTTTCCAGTGATCTGTTAGCTGATCGTTCTGTACTTGCTGTACATCAGCGCTCCTCAATAAGTGGCCCTGGCAATATGTTTGGCCCGCGCTAATGTCAAATAGTGTTTTTAAGGTAATGTATATAAGCACGTCTCTGTCATGAAAATTCAAACGCAGCATCTAATGAACATTTAATTTCATAGACCTGAAATCAGTCAATTCCACATGTATTCTGTGCATTACAGTCTGTCCATGTGAAATTAATGCAGATTTCAGTTCAGCTTCACTGGAAACACAATCGTCAAACATGCACATAAACAGGGCAGGGGAGTAGCGAAATACATGTAACTTAGTTTCGTATTTAAAATGCAAAATTTGAGCCACTGTATTTCATTACAGTTACATTTTAAATGGGTGGTAATCAAGAAAAGTATTTTAGATTACCAAAGTGATTACTTTGAATTTTAATGTCATTTATTTCATTTAAACATTACTGTAAACAGCAATTGGTGATTCTCCGACTCTGACCCGTCTGCAAAAGCATCACAATCTACAGTTATGCTCATAAGTGTCATAATCCTTGGAGAATATGCAACATTTTAATAATTTTAATAAAATAAGAGGAATCATGAAAATTGCATGATATTTTCTTTTAATTTCACCTTTTTTTAAAACTTTTTTCCTCATAATTGGCCCTTTGCAAAGACCCGCCCCTTTAGTTACTGTTGCTCACGCCACACATCATGTTCTCTTGTAGTGAAAAATACATCTCGGAGCGAAGAGGACACTGACAACACGTCAACAGACATACGAAACAGTTTCATATTTAATATATCGTAATTTTTTAAAGAAGTTTAAACAATAAATATCATATAGTGTCTCTTTAATGTGTCGTGACAGATCGCTGTTGCTCTTCAAGCGGCTCGTGAACCATCATCTCTTCATACTAGTTCATTTATAGCATCAAATAAACATGAATGGACATCAGAAGGAATGTTGTTTCAAGCGTTGAAAGACGTGAGTACACACAATTTTCAAGTTCAAGTTCACCAACGTTAATCTACTAACTCCCCTGACTGCTTTGTCAGACAAAATGGTGGATTCGGGGGTTATGATTGGTCAGATCGCCTGTCAGTCAAACTGTTTGTGAAGGGTCAATTGTGAGTTTGCATCTCACAATAATGACTTTTTTTCTCAGATGTAAATTCACAATTGCAAGTTATAAAGTCAGAATTAGTCGATAACTTGCAATTTTGAATTCTTTTCTAGCAATTTTGACTTTTTCTGTAAAATTGCGAGTTTATATTAGAGAATTCTGACTTCTTTTGTCAATATTACGAGTTATATCTCTGAATTCTGACTTTATTACTCACAATTGCAACTTTATATGATGCAATTCTGAGAAAAAAGTTAGAATTGTGAGAGAAAAACTGTCAACTTACCAGACAACTGACAACTTTTTGTGTGTGTACAAAGTATTCTAAAGTATTCAGATTAAGTTACAAAATTTGGGTAATCTAATGAAATACAATACAATATAATAGTGAATTGGGTGATTTCGGACATAGTATTAGTTTTTATTGTCACCATTTGCCTGAGTTCATTTTTTCATTTTTCATCATTTAACAGACGCTTTTATCCAAAGCGACTTACAAGGGGAGCAATTAGGGGTTTCATGTCTTGCTCAAAGACACTTTAGTCATGGTATTGAAGGTGGAGAAAGTGTTGTTTATTCACAATCCCAACTTTCAATTCCTGCCGGCATGGGAATCAAACCGGCAACCTTCAGATTATAAGCCCGACTCCCTCACCACTAGGCCACGACTACCCTGAGTTCTAGTTATTCTTTCATTGTCATAGTTTCTGATTAGCTACACACCTGTTCCCTGTTCTGTTGATTACCATCCTTAGTATATTTAAGCCCTCAGCAACCCTCTGCTCAATGTCTCTAGTTAATGTTATGTGACTTATGTATAGTGTTATTTATCTGTGTGTTCATGAAAAGTATTCTATTTGGTCATTCTGCATTAGGCATTGTCTTTGGGATTTTACTGAAAGGAAAGGAAAGGAAAGGAAAGGAAAGGAAAGGAAAACTGAAATCTATAAAAGAAAATTCAAAATATTAATAAAAACTCTATAAATAATAATAAAATAAGAAGAACAAAAGCTTGGTTTTTGAACCGTTTTAATCTGATTTTCGTGCCTCTCACAACACAGAAACAGCACTTTTAAAAGTCCTAAAGATCTCCCTTTTGGTTTCTGATTCAGGTGCCCATAGTATCCTGGTTCTCATTGATCGCACCATTTGATTCTGTTTGTCACTTTATACTTCTTTCATGACTATAGGTATCACTGGTGTGACTTTTCAGTGGTTAACTTCATATCTATTGGATTGACAGCAATTTGTTAGGTTAGGTAAGAATAGATCTCTTAGAGTCACTATTTCTCATGGTGTAAATCATAACAACTTAATGCTGACAAAACCGAAATCCTGCTGGTTAGCCCTAAATCACAGTATTTCCCATGGCATTTTCATTGATATCAATGGTGACATCTAATAAACATTTAATTTCATAGACCTTGCAGACCGTCCAGATTAGGCCTTCAACAACTGCGTGAAATTTGGTTGTATTGTTTGACTCTACGCTATGTTTTGATTCACATATTGGTCAAATTGTTTAATCATGCTTTTACAAATTGCATAATATTGTTCGTGTATATCCCTCACTTAATTTTGGAGATGCAGAAACTGTTATCCATGCTTTTATAACCTCCAGATTGGACTATTGTAACTCCTTATATAACCTTATATCACCTGCCAAAGTTATTAATCTCTGCTGCCCGAGCTCTTACATATAACAAAAAATCTGTGCATATTACTCCCATCCTTTACCAAATTTACTGGCTTCCTGTTGCCAGTTGTATCGAGTTTAAACTCTTAGTTTATAAGGCATGTCATGACCCCGCACCTCAATACCTTGCTGAGTTAGTGCAACCATATGTTCCTGCCTGGACCCTCAGATCTAGCAATGATAACTTGCTTGTACTGCCCCATAATCTTTGCGCTACCTCCTCTCTTCAGACCTTTAAGTCTCAACTTAAATCTTATCTATTCACTTTGCTTGGTAAATAATCATTTTCTTCTCTGCTTCTGTCTCCCATGTTTCTGTTTGTATGTTACATGACCACTTTCTTGAAATAATTGATGTTTATCATGTTATTACATTACCTCTTGTGTTAATTATCTGTAGTTATCTGTTGTCAACATCTGTTTGTCTGAATGTTCACTCTGTCTGTATAATTTGTTTGTCAATTTAAGCAACCTTGTGTAACGCGTAGACTCTGATGAAGGCACGAAAACGAAGGCTGCTACGTAAAACAGTTTAATTATCATCCACAGGAATATATACAGGAAACAAGATGACTCGACACATATTACGTTAAGAACCGACAAGGACTGGACTGACACAGAGGGAATAAATACAGAGAAACACAAGAGGATAACGAGCGGGGCACAGGTGACAGGCATGACTAATTACAAAACACAGCTGAAGACAATGAACTAATGATGAGACAGTGACAGATCGAAACCAAAACAAAGACCACATGACAACTGACTAAACTAAACAACAGTTCATGGGTGTGACACCTTGGGTTCTTGAAAGGTGCTATAAAAATAAAATAATTATTATTATTGTTGTTATTATTATTGGGTAACATAATAGCATTTTGGCATAATCTAGATTGTAGTTTATGTTCCTAATCAGCTAAAGGAAATGAGGTCATGTACATGGTAAAATCTCAATGTATATGCTCATTTGTACGGTTATTTGTGTGTTTCAAAATTATATGTGGTCAAATGTTACATTTAAAATATTTTAAGTTATTTAATCTACAAGCAGAATAAACATTGCAGGTAAAGACACTCTGTACTATGGTTATGCAGAATTAAACACACACATAGATGTAACGCGTTTCTTAATTAATACTGCCACATTTCAAGTGAGTTCATCATCCTTTCTCCCTTCCTAATCCATATTAAGCGCAGTAAGATCAACTGTTCCATTTCTCAAATAAGCAAAACCTCTAAAAATGAGGGGAAAATGCATGGAAAAGGGCAGAGTTTGCAAGATAAGCCAAATGCTCCTTGCCTTTAATCTATAAAAAAAATACTAAATTACTGCATTATCTTCATGCTGAACAGCAATGACCAACATGAAGGGGATTCTTTGAACTAATAAGTGGAAACAAATGGCCTTTGAGATAAAAATCCTCCTAGAAGCTGATGACTACAATGGACACTCTTAATATGTCCAAGTTCAGTTAATTCACCATGCTTTCGGATGAATTAAATGACTCTGCTTTGATAGATGTTAGCGTGACCCTAAAAGCAAATTTTCTTGCGAAAGTTACTTGTAATGTCACAGTAATTGTAAGGTACTACATACAAAGAATTACATTGCTTTCAACAAATCTCATTACATCTACTGTATGTACACTACAAAGGAAATAAAAACTTTAGGACCATGATATATAACAAAAAATGTTTATTTTATTTTGTTATACAAATTATTATGGTGTGTGTATCCCTTTAACTGACTTTGGATGTGTTAAACTTGATGTCATATAAGGAAAATGTTGAAAAAAAAATCAGCCAAACCAGTTTTGCCTGATTCTGAAAACTGAATGATTGTTCTCAATCATTTTTTGTGGATCTTAAGGTGCGGTCACATTTGTTGGGTGAATTTTTGTGTGCAAAATCCATTTATTTCAATTGGAATAGGAACCTACATCAGGAATTTCATGTGAGGGCAAAATGTCTCTCGATGCATATTTGTATGCAGTGGGTTCAAGTTGGTCACGTGGATTCGCCACGTTGACGAACAGAAAGCTGTTTGATTTGAAAGTGACTTCTGTGTGGGTTGTGCTTCATACATACTACATATTGACAATCAACAATGGTCCTGCAAAAATTAAAAATTTTGTTAATGTGACTGCTTCTTGAGCAGCATGAATGTTGCATGATGTTTTTGGTTACCAATGTGCTTGTAGAAGTACTCTTTTTCAGTCAGAATTCAGCTGGTCATGTGGTTTCAACACGGTGGCCCCCAGTAGACGACCTGCTCCATTTAAAGCAAAACAGCTTTTATTAGGTTACTGATATGACTGGAGTCTTCATATCATTTCAAATATTAATATTTCAAAAACACTGTTTGTGTAGTCCCCCTGTAGTGAATAATTTTATTCCTTTAAAACTCATCTTTGTCACCATAATGATATATTTAAATATTTTTTTCCTGTGAAAAAATAGCTTCATGCCTTAAAATAGCTTGACTGTAACTACACCTTTGCCTCATTTTTTATACACAGATCAATGAATATGCAAATTAGCCCACACTCCACTCGCTCACGCCAGCTCAGAGATCCACTCAGTCAACTTACTGAGGTAAACGCTGCACAAAGATATCGCTCTTTACAACATCAGACACATAACGAAATTAATACGATTAGCCTTTTGCTTGACTATGACTATGTTATCAAACAGCTAATAATGTGTTGCTAATGTTACACAAACCATGTTACCGTTCGTCATGTCAGAGTCAGACAGCTGCCTGCTAACAATCAATCAGTATCCTTACAAGCGCTTTGAACAACTCGGAACATCGGTGGAGAAAGTCATACAGTTCATCATAACACCATAATACACATCATACACCCGCCATATTGTTAAATCTACACGATTTTTCATGCCAACCGAAAAATATACCAGGATAACCTGGCTTCTCGCGAGACTCCCCCGCTAGTTCGCCTTTAATGATATGCTAAAGCGCGCCAGCACATTGACGTGATTGGTTTCAGTGTGGTTTTCAAAGCGCAGATTTGAGACTGTCTAGTTTTCAGGTTTTAAGGAGAATATAATGAATCAATGGTGTTGACATACGAATTTGCACATGGTTTGACTTCAAGTATATAAAAAACACTATATAGACTTATAAAAACATTAAAAACTCAATTTTCACAACAAGGGGTCTTTAAATTTTGAACAAATACTATTTATTTCTTTATATGTTCTGTTTTTCAGGGGGGAAATAATGAGTGCACCTTTAAGAAGCAGTAGCTCAAATGCTAAAGCTCACACTAAACAATATCAAAGCTGTTAGGAATCAGTTGTAGCGGTTGCTACTATCCCTGCTAATGTGGTTGCAATACCAACAGCCCGAATGAGGATGAAACTGATCAGTTATGACAGATTTCGGCTATCACTGCACATTCAGGGTGTCAGTCTGATTAGAAACACTCAATATAAAGTGAAGAAGTGTAAGGGTGGGGGGACGAGAAGCAAGCTGCGCTCGCTGACAGAACCGCACAGTAATCTGCTCCATGTTATAGCAGCTTCAGACAGCTTCACTTTAGATGTTGTTCTATCTGAGAATATATTTCAGCTAATGAAAATGTCCTGCTGGCTTTTACCACTGGGGGGTGGATTTGCAATGTGGGTTGCTCTCACAGATAAGGCAATTATCGGTCTTTATGTTCTACCCACTGAAATGTTTTTAATCACACACACAAACAAAAGACAGGCCCACTTGCCCAAGTGCATGTTTTCCACAACTGTAGATAGACATGTTTTTCTTGGCACATGCTACTTCCTTCACACTTGATAAAACATATCAAGGCCAGACAGCACTGTGCCCTTGACCAGCTCTGGGTCTGTGGGCATGCAGGAGGGATGTGTTGAGAATAGGGGAGCGTAAGATAAAGACCAGCGAAGGTCACCCTGTTATAGCATGTTCAAGACTCTTTAGACTGACCTGAGATCAGTTTTGTATTATTTAATTAGGGCTTCTGTTGAGAAACACATCTTTTCCAGACGTCAGTCTGCCAAAAGCAGAAAATAGAGTTTTGAGTCTTTTGGATAAGGATGCCTACATTCCTCAGGGGAAAACAAACAGGTTGGATGAGGTTTGTCTTTTAAATTTTAAGCCAGAGGTTCTCAGCTTTGGCCCTCAAGTTCCACTTTCCTGCAGAATTGTGCTTCAACCCTCATCAAACACAACTAAACAAGCTAATCAAGCTTCAGAATTACTTGAAAGTTATTCGCGGGTGAGTTTGATCTAAGTTCTGCAGGAAAATAGACCCTGAGGGCCAGAGTAGTGAAGCCATGTTTTAAGCTTAAACACAAAAAGTGAGAATATGCTTTTTTGTATTATCACATGGTAGAAAATCTGCAGAATTGTCATTAAGCAACAGCAACAATAAATAAATAGAGCAAAAAATAAAATGCTAAAATATTGACTAACTGTTATATAATACAGGAAGATATATTTGATCAAAAAACAGTAAAAAAATGCAATATTGTGAAATACCATTACAATTTAAAATATATCTTTTCTGTTCTAATATATTTATAAATGTAATTTATTCCTGTGATGGCAAAAAATTTTAGTGTCACATGATTCTTCAGTAATCATTCTAAAATGCTCATACACACACACACACACACATATGTGTATATATATATATATATATATATATATATATATATATATATAGAGAGAGAGAGAGAGAGAGAGAGAGAGAGAGAGAGAGAGAGAGACGGTAAATGTAAAACAATGCTCATCAGACTACAGGATGGAATAAGATATAGTAGTATAGGGTGTAGACCACAAGTTATCTACCAGCAGGAGCTAACAAGCCAGTACTAACCATCCAAACCTTTACCCTTTGCTACAATTCAAACTTTCAAGACATGTGACCCTCAACTCAGAACCCGATTGGTGAGTATGATGAAGCACTGAAAGTGCCAAATGAGATCCTATCCACCCTGGTATCTCTAACCTCAAATAGAGGCCCGCATGCACAAACATTAGCTTACTTCACTGTTGTTCTTTTGTGGAGAGGGGAAGGAGTGAGAGTTTTTGCTTAGGATGGGGGATCTCATGTTGACCATAGCAGAGCCCTGCCGTGCCCCCCTCCTCTCTCTTGTTCCCCCCACGCTGAGCAGGGAAGCTATGTGATCTTTTTTCAAAGTCAACAAAAGAGTGGGGACACAGCTGGGCGGCAGAGGGGAACAGAGGGACGGAGCGTAGCAACAGACTCCTGCTGAGGGAACTGGGACTGAACTACGCAACCAATTCACATGAATCAACTGTCAGCTAGATTGTTTAGGAGCTTTTTGTACTGCAGGAGACAGTTTGATTCACTTTGATTCATCTGGAATGACACACCGGATTTTTAGTCTTGATTTATGGTTCATGTGGGCATGCCATTTTGACATTTTTGTGGTATAAATGTGCATGAAAATGTTTGTGCTTTCCCGTCTAAAAAAATAGCGGCATTTTCAGACTGGTTCGTGACAGTAAGAGCTGGTTTGGAGCGAGTGGACCACAGCCACGCTTTTCACCAGCAAAAATATTCATCTGCATAATCTTTCTGGTTCGTTGCTGGTTGATCAAGGAATACTTGGTGGAGAAGCTATAGTTAAGATCCGACGCAATGCCGGTCTTTTCTCAACAAGCCCTTTTTCACAAGTTTTTTTCAACTGTATATTTAATGGATAGATTTCCTCTTGTCCCCAACAAAGTACTGACAGAAACTTGGAGGTCATTGAAGTTAAGCCTTTTTATGTCTCTTCTCTTTGTCCAAACTATGGCCTTAACAAAGTTTTGTGCAGTTACAATGAGCTGTAAGGACACAGGGTACGAAGGACAGGGCAAAAGAGGAAAAAGTGTGGGAGAGAGTGGAGAAAGGCCACAGAGAAGTGAGCATCAAAGGCAGTGGATCTCAGCATGCTCCTGTAGCAGTGTGTGAACTCCCACCCTAAGACACACAGCAAAGCCCCTGCGCGCGCACACACACACACACACACCCATCTCCTCCACCCCTCCGGACGAGTCCTCAGCAGTAATTAAAACCATCTCCCCCACTGTTCCAGAATCTCATTAAATCTCAGCACCCTTCCGTTTTCCTCCTTTCACCCATCCAGCCACCAAAAATTGTCCGACACAACTGAGACTAAGCCTAACACATTCTTGAGCTAATCTTGCATAGTGTTGAAATGGAGGCTGGGCGTCAATCACAAAAACATTTTTCCACTTTCAGCTCCATCAGAAACAGGAAATATCCAGTGAGTTCTGATGAGTCCACTCCCTCAACCTTATCCTCATTTGAAACAGCATACGAAAACATGCTTTTATTCAAAGTTTGCTTTATGAGAGTGCTATATTTTGCATCATAGCTTTATTAATATATCAGGTGTAAAGATGTAAATGTAACCTTTTGTTATAATGTTATACTTCATATAGTTTGTTTGAATGTGTGAACAAGTATGGTGACAACATCAGACTTGAAAATGAAATGACAATAAAATGAGTAGGCCTATTCTCATTTTTGTCCATCCATCAAAAGTCCATGATACCAAAACTTGCAAACATCAAAAAAAGAAATGGTAAAAGTAATCTACAGTATATGAACCAAACTGTTTATTATGTTTTCATTGATATAAACATTGATTAAATATATGCCTCATTCTTTTTTCAAGTTGAAAATATGAAGATGAACTAAATATTATGCTATTAAAAAAGACTTAAAATGCGATTCTAGCTGGAGAATCTTTTTTTTTTAAAGAAATGAACAGAACATCTCATTTATGATTCAATTAATTTATAAAAGCAACATTTGAGGGAGACTAAACTGCTCTCTCGCTCTCTCGTATTGAACAGTTCGATTCATTCTAGTGAATCAGTTCGTCATAAGTGGTTCTCTTTCATATAACATTGTGACTGTGAGGTCCAATTCATTCTAATGATTCGGTTCATCCTAAACAGTCCTTTCTCTCATATTTAGTTCACTAATTATAGTAATTGACTTTAAAATGAAAATGACCCCAAGCTTTACTCACCCTCAAGCCATACTAGGTGTGTAAATGACTTTCTTCTTTCTGATGAACACAGAGTTATATTAATAAATATTCAGACACATCCAAGCAAACGAGTATGAAGCTGAAGAAAGTGCATCCATTCATCACTGCTCCGGGGGTTGATAAAGCCCTTCTGAAGTGATGCCATGTGTTTGTGTAATAAAAATATCCATATTTGTTATAAAACAAAATATCTTGCTTCTGCCAGGCCGACCCTCCGTATATAACTAATGAAAAACGCGTGACTGATGTCTCGTCAGTTACACTTATTTAGTAAGTTGAATATGGAAGGCATAGGACATAGTGTAAGCAGTTTGAACTGCGAGAGGTGTTACATTTTCTTCGTAAGTTGAATGGTCTGGTGGAAGCTAGATATTTTTCTTTATAACGTGTTAAATATGGATATTTTTTCAGAAGGGCTTTTCATTTTAAAGTGAACTAATCCTTTAACAGTTTGATTCATTCAAGTGAATCAGTTTGTTATAAATGGTTCTCTGTCATATGACATTGTAAAGTCCAGTTCATTCTAGTGATTCAGTTCATCCTTAATGCTCCTTTTTACTAATATTGAACAGTTTGATTCATTCAAGTGAATCGGTTTGTTATAAATGGTTCTCTGTCATATGACATTGTAAAGTCCAGTTCATTCTAGTGATTCAGTTCATCCTTAATGCTCCTTTTTACTAATATTGAACAGTTTGATTCATTCAAGTGAATCAGTTTGTTATAAATGGCTCTCTGTCATATAACATTGTAAAGTCCAGTTCATTCTAGTGATTCAGTTCATCCTTAATGCTCCTTTTTACTAATTTTGAACAGTTTGATTCATTCTAGTGAATCAGTTCATCATAAATGTTTCTCTCTCATTTATCATTAATTCTGATTAGTTCTAGTGATTCACTTTATCCTAAACAGACCTCCCTCTCATATAGCATTGAACAGTCTGATTCATTCAATTCGTCATAAACCGTTCTCTCTCTTTCACTTATTTATTGTTATGATGAACCGATTAACTACAATGAATCAAACTGTTCAATATTCATTTGTTTGGTAGTGCTACTCAGCTTAAGTTAGTAGCAACTCTACTTTTAGTTAGTTACTCACCTACAATATTTACAATAAAGTATGCTATGTCTTAAATGATAGCTAATGTGAACTGACACTTGAAAAAGACTTGCAAACTTGACATTGTAAAATGCCTGACATGGATAACAACTTATCCAGTGATCGTCATACTTCACTTTTGCTCCACTTGGCACCCATGGAGCATCATAACCTGACCCGCTTTACAGGCACGGACTATTGCTGCACGAGCCACAATCTCTCCCAGTCTGGCACAGCTACAAAGCGGGCACTCCAAGCAGCTCGTATCAGACTGGCACAGGTGTGATAGCTGAAGCGTTTGCCCATTCTCCGGTCTGTGAGCCAAATCAAAGCAAGAAACCCAGCTTCCAGTCCATTACAGCTGCAACGCATAGCATGTTGAGAGGCGTGTGAGAGTCATGTGAGGATGGGGGTCTGATTTACATTTTTAATGATACATGGAGACAAAGGTTCAAAGGGAAGCACTATAGAGAGAGAGAGAGAGAAAGAGATGTGGCTCATGCTACTAAATTCAAGCTGCTCTTGAGGCAAAATTTAAGTCTGAGTTATAGTCAATACAGTCATTTTTAAACAATAGTTGATTGTGAAAACGTGTAAACGGTGTAGTCTTGTCCGTGGATTTATAAGAATAAATCGTGAGTCATGGATGGGTCGACTTCGTGTTAATAAGACAAATCATAATTTGTTATTAAAAATATAAACCAAAAGAGTTAAAAAATGAGTCAAAGTTCAGTTTCGGTCTTCACTCGCAACATGTGTTCCTTTGTTCCATTTTCCCGCCACAATCTGTCACCATGTACTCTAACCCAGTCATCACAGGTGTCCGTCGTTTGAGTTAATCTTCTGCGTATTTAAGTTCCTGTTCATTCTTAGTTTAGTTTGCGGCATTGTTTGTGTCTTGTGTACTTAGTCTTTATTCTTCATCATGGTCTTCATCAAACCTTAGTGTTACACAAGAGATGACCATCAATATATCTAATGAGATAAACGATAGATATATGGTCAGATGTGTGTGTGTGTGTCTGAAAAATTATATAGCTGAAAAATGAATAAAAACAAGAGCAATTTAAAAATAAAGGATTTTAAATTCAATTTTGACCAGAGCATAATCTACCATTTTTGAATAAAATGTCAATAGAAAACAGAACTACAATATTATGTAACAAAACAGAATTCAACAGATAAATATTAATGTAGAGGTAGTGAGAAGTTTTTTTGTTTGGTTGGTTCTTGTTCTTTTTGTTGCATGGAAAGTTGAATGAAAAATGAATGAATGAACGAACAAATAAATGAATGAATACGAATATTTGTGTTTGTTTTCAGACAGAGACATGCCATTAAATGTGTTTTTTACACATACACATGGGGAAATTTGGGGCAAAAAAAGATAAAGCTACACTCTAAAAAATGCTGGGTTAAAAACAACCCAAGTTGGGTTGAAAATGAACAAACCCAGCCGATTGGGTTCAATGTTTGCTCTACGTGCTGGACAGTTTTTTTTTTTTTTAACCCAACTATTGTTTAAAAATGATATGGCTGACTTAAAATGAACCCAAGGTTGGAAATTAAAAATCCGACACATAATTAATAGAGGCAACAATAATAATCAAAAGGAGAACATTTATTAAGTATATAAGTATTGAGTAAATGTTCATTTCCAACAAATTTTGGGGTTCATTTTAAGCTTGTAATACAGTCATTTTTAAACAATAGTTGAGTTAAATAAAACTGCTCAGCAGGTTGGGCAAACATTTAACCCCGCTTCTGGGTTTCTCGCTGGGTTTGTCCATTTTCAACCTAACTTGGGTTGTTTTTAACCCAGCATTTTTTAGAGTGTAGGCATCTACAAAATTACACTTTGTATCGATGTCAGATTTAATTTATTTAGGTAGCTGTGTGGAATTAGTGGATTACTTAGGCACTTCTCTAACTGTGTAGCCAACAAGGTTTGCTTGCCGCAAACTTAATAGAAAAAAAGGATCTTTCCCAATTGGACATCAAAATCAAAAGGGAAGAGGTGGCACTAAGACAGGATATTATAACAAGAGGTATGGAATGAGGTCAGCAAATTAAAGACACAGAAACACATATACAGAAAAGACCATCGCATCAAGTACTCAAGTGAACACAATGTGTATGTTATATTTGTGTTATACAAAAATAAAGTCACCGAAGCAATAAAAGACGGTCTTTTCTAACATGAATAGCTCCTTATTGCTATAGTGGCACTGGTAGACAGCTTGTCTCTGCTGTAGGGCTCTATATGCAGTGCTTTGTTTATAGTGGGTGTGTGTTATAAGGAACTGTCTTGATAATGTTCCTACGAGGCTAACAATCTCACTCTCTGTCTTTCTCTCTCTCAGAAGATAAAAACGCGACCACAAGCTGGTTCGCTGCCAAACGCAAAGTAGCGAACAGCTAGCTAACTGACTCTCTCTCTCTCTTTTTCTCTCATCCACTCTTTCTATCCTCTCTTTTTTCTTTGAGAAAGCCTTTGAAGTTAGCAGGGGGGCCTGTGCTCTCGCAGTGATGGTAACGAATGATACTTTAAGCGATTCTTTTTTATCCAGGCTAGCTTAATGAAAGATTAATGGGTTTGATATTTTCCTTGTTTATGTTTTATTTAAAAAGTAAGCCGGGGTCCTTGGAACCTGTTAAAACGCTCCTTGGCAGAAGCTGTAATGATTTCGGGGATCAGTGGGACTCTCATCTTTTGTACAGACAAAAGAAAGTCATAGCTGTTGATTTGACTCTTGCGTCTCGGTGTGTTGACACACCACTTTCGATGAACCCTCATCTTTAGTAATTTAAACATATTTACTCATTTCAAAGCATCAGTACCCATAGCAACATTGAACGCTAGCAGCTCTCAGTCCATCAGAGGAATGAAAAAGACGACCGCAACCAAAGTCTCTTTAAAGCAAATCAGTTCACTCGGCGGCCATCTTGGCCACGCCCACTGGCAGGTACTTTCTGTCTAGGACTGCGTTCCAGTTCGGTGTTTTTTATGTCCTAACTTCCCTCAGTCTCGTGGACTCGGATGTATGTAATTGTTTACGTTGCATGAGTGCCCACTACTGGCGGAACCTTTTCAATGGGCTGAACTGGAACGTCCTAAGCTCTTGATCACTTCAAGTCAAGTCAAGTCATCTTTATTTATATAGCACAAAGCAGCTTTACATTAAAAAGAAAATGGTGTCATTGTGAAGCTTATTCTATATATTATTGATTCATTCCGTTGCAAATATCAGTAGTTATTAGTCTAGTTAATTTATATATATATCAGCACTGCAGAAAACAGTGACGTAATCGTCCGGCTCAGCTCAGTTCACATACAACGGCGCCAATGCAGGCATATCAAAAACACTGCTGAATATCAAGCAAGTGTCCCCAACGTAAGCAAGCCAAAGGCAACAGCGGCAAGGAACCAAAACTCCAACAAATGGAGAAAAAAAACCTTGGGAGAAACCAGGCTTAGTCGGGGGGCCAGTTCTCCTCTGGCCAACAGTGAACACTTGTCCGATACCCAGGCAGAGTTACAGGTAATTAAGCCGTTTTGGAATCGCAACAGTCAAAATATGTAATCTAGTTCCATCTAGTTTAAGATCTTTTTGATCACGCCGGTATGGGACGGTTTGTTGGGATATGTGCCACTGGCTGATGAGTCGGTAAGGTCTTCACAAAGGATGAGCTAGTTAACACAGTCTCCGCCGACACCACAGGGCCACATTGCTGCCGCACACAGGCACAGGTTCCCCGTCCGACCCGGACACTTCTATTAGACCCCTCAAGCAGACCAGCCTAAAAATCTAACTTTTATAACTTTTGATATATGAACAACAAACAGTGCAATGCATAACAGAGTACAGCAGAACAGTATCAATTATTGTGGGGCTTGTCCCCCTCAATGTCTATGGTAGCTACAGCCTCCTACAATACCTCCCATTTATGTTTCGTCACAATAGTGGCATTGAGTGTTGTTTTCAGCTAAATGGAGAAGCACATATGCTAAATTGACACCTGTGGATGGGAATGGATTGCTGATGTGACACAACAGCTGAGTCTACAACGGATAAAACTCATCTCCTTCAAGGTTGGGAATCCATTCAAGTGAGCACCGCTCCAAGAAAATTGCCAGAATAATTTCTGTAGAGATCTGAACAGGTGTTCATTTAGATTACATCATTAGTTTAGCGAATCAAAACAAGCGTAGCATTAGCTACAATGTATGGTTTATGTAAAACAATACTTGCTATAGAACAAAAAACATAATCAACCAGATGAAGTTTTAATACTTTCATTGGATGGTTTTCCATTTTCATTTGATCTGCAATTAAGCTGTCAGCAGTCTAAATTACAGATCTGAAAAATGACTGATTGTGTGTGTGTGTTTGCTGTGTCCACTGTGAGGAGAAATTAATCAAGTGAAAAATGTGAAAAATGGAATCCAGTCACAGATGCCACAGCAGCAGCTGTTACTGTTTCCTCTTAACTAGTGCCAGCTCTGTTAGTCCAAAGTGTGTGTTGTGTGCATGTATGAGTGTGTATTTGTGCACAGAAAATACTACAGAAAGCCAAAGGGTTATGGCTTGCCCTCAGTTATTATCATACTTCCATCACACGATTCTGTTTGATTTCTTGTTCCTTTATTGAAGGTCATGTTCTCTCATCATCACATTCCTGTTTTCTTTCTGTGACCCTTTTCCTAAATTGCGATTTCATGTCTCAATTACATACTTTTTACTTCTTTATCTCTTAAGAAACAAGAATTTACTTGTTAAATGTTCTGCAATTTGTCTGTACTGTTGCATTTAAAAAGCAAGACTGAATTAAAGGAGGGGAGGCTGATGAAATGTTGCAGTGACAAATGTCTTCTTTTGCTCCATACTCCATTTTTGCGTGTGTATGCATGTAAACTAAACGAATATAGCGTGATTTTTGCAGTCATTTTAAAAACATTTGAGCTTTTCTATATAAAACCTACATATTCACACTTTGTCTATACGTCCATTGAAGGGATTTTACTATGACTACAGACTTACTTGTAAGGACTGAGCGGAATCTGTTTTGCTGTGCTAAATTTGTTATATAGCAATAAACATGTTGAAATTGCTCTATGAACACTATATTTTTTTAAACAAATAAAGAAGTGAAAAATTACTCATCTGACATCTGCTGGGCTGTTATCCGCCAAAATGCAGATTCATCACTTCTTACACAAATGAGATTGGGGGAAATGTAAAGTAAGTAGTAATTCAAAATTCATACATTATATGCATATTTACTTTCAAGTAGAAAATATAATTTTTTTGTAAAACTATTTAGCATATTTCAGTCGCTAGCTCATGTTCAGAAGTCTCTTATTTGACCAAGACTGCTTATTTGATCTGATTTGAACAATAAAATTGTGAAATATTATTCAAATTAAAACAACAGTTTTCTATTTTAATTTATTTTAATAAGGAATTTATTCCTGTGATGTAAAGCTGAATTTTCAGCATCATTACTGCAGTCTTCTGTGTCACATGATCCTTCAGAAATCATTCTGATATGCAGATTTGACGCTCAAGAAACATTTCTTATCATTATCAATGCTGAAAACAGTTAATATTAACTGTGGAACCTTTTTTTCAAGATTCTTTGATAAACAAAAATTGTAATAGAATAGCATTTAATTTAAATTAAATTAATTGATTTTTTTTTTTTTCATCATAAATGTATTTACTGTCACTTTTGATCAATTTAATGCCTGTCTTTTTTTTTTTTTTTTTTTCAAGAAAAACTAACCCCAAACTATTGAATGTTAGTCTGTGTACTTGGCTATATTATAGAAAGAGATCTGTTAAAGTGTGTTTGGATATATGTGCATTTGAAGGAAGAGCTTTCCGGGCAGAGGCGTGGCTATTTTAACCTTAATGACCCCTCCTTGTTAAAAGGTCAAATCCCTGAATATCAATGAACTGCCTCTATCCAAATCAACTTTAAAATGAGCCCAAAACTAGCATGCAGTCCCATCTGACGCTTCATCACCCTCTTCTGAACTCTTCAAGCTCTAGGGGATCTTGTAAAGACATACTCACCATTTACTCACCACCATTAATTATGTGTATTAATTAAGCACATAGACCTTGTGCATGAACTCCATAAGTTTGTGTGTAAAACCTGATGATCATGTTCTCCAGCATGCTTTGAATATCTTTAGCTTCAATGGATCAAGACCATCTGATCGTCTGTACAAAGAGTCACATGATCAAATATGACACATTTACTCAAAAGAAAAAGTGGGACAAACCAGATACTAAGATATTCTGAAAATTATTTGAATGATTCAACTTTTCAGTAAAATTGTTAAACCAATCATATAATTTATAATAATAATAATAATAATAATAATAATAAAAAGTATTAAATCATCCACAATTCGGTTGGACGCCACTGTATAGGCCTGCATGTTCATGCATTACCAAACACACATATACGTCATTCCTTTGGATGTTTGGATGTCATTGTTATGGTCAGAAATCCAAGGATTACATTTCTTAAAGCCTCTGAGTAGTAAAACAGCTGTTTTGATGTTTAGATAGCGGCACTTTTGTCTATTTTTGTGAAGCATGAATGCCTAGGATTCTCCACTAAGATCTCATGCATTAGTGTGTCAGTATCTGTGTGAGCTCTTTCTTTGGTGTGTGAATTTGCCACTACTTGCATGCTTACATACATTCATATACAATATGGCATATATCCAATACATGATTTTTACCCCCACCTTAGTACAGTAAATTCAGCGGTGCAGTAAACGTACAAGCTATTGACCCCATTCCATCTGTACTAACATCTATCCTCAGGAAACCCACACCCGTCTACCCCTAAATTTAGCCTGATTGTCCAAATCACAACAACCTGTACATTTGGAAAACATAATAGAATGGAATTTCACTAATTCTACAGTATATAGTACATATGTCACTATAAATACATTATAAAATACATATTAGTTCAAATGTTAAGATATTTTTTCATAATAATTGGACACCTCTTGCTGATTTAATCATGCAATGAGATCACGTGACAAAAGTAGTGTGGTCATATGATGACAACGTATACTGCTGTTTGAAATATTCATTGTTGCAAAATGCATTCTTTTTCACAATATTAACCAAAAAAAAAAATAATACAGCCCACATGAAAAAATACTATAGTAATTTATAGTAAGTACTATAGTGTTTTTGATCCATACTGTATATGTTATAGTATTTACACTTTAATTAATGCTACCCCAGACTGTAGTATTAACTATAGTGAACTGATAAACTGTAATAAATACTGTAGTATAATTTAGCTTTTACTACAGTAAACTGTATTGTGGTATAATAGATGTAGAAAACTGTTGGGTATATAGTATTGAGTAAAGTAATTAGTTTATATTAGTTGTTATATTACCACTATAGAATTATCACAACAAATTAATTCAAGACCTACGATAGTATGGTTCAAAAACACTATAGTGTTTATTATGAATTACTATAGTATTTTTGCATACTGCACAGTATTTAGTAAGTAGTAAACTAGTGCCTTTCTGAACATAGCCTGTGACATGGAAAGACAAAGAACAGGAAACAAAAGAGCATTTGTTAAGTTTGATGTTGCTCGTAGCATTTTCTCCTAATTGTCTCCAGTTGTGTCCTTGCACTGGGTAAGAGGAAAGAGGACAGTCCTGGTCCACTGCAGGGGAACACATGTTTTGTGTTCTTTGTGTGGATGTGAGTGAACTAATCCTGCCAACTAAATGCTCTCGCTGTTCTCATGGGGAATAAAACCATTTCTAAACAGTTTAAATCAGCAAGGACATCTAAAATCAAAACCATGACTGACTGCCATTCATAAGGAACCATATTACAAAAGACTGGTAAAAATGCCTCTGGATTTATATATATATATATAAAGGCGTTTAGACATAAATATGGAAATGTTACATGTTTGTTTAAGTTTAGAATCAAATGTGAATATCTGTTTTCATTCATATCCCATATGCTTATAACTCTTTAATGCACAGAAGCATCTCAACATGTTTTACTATACATTTAGGAACAGAGTTGGGGGTGCTTCTGCCTCTTAGTTAAAACAATTATTGATTGATTGATTGATTGATTTTTTTTGTTGGAAAATCATACCACACTGCTCAGACATTCCACGAAATGGCGACAGGGGGTATCACACAGATCCAACAAAGTTTGTTGGTGTTTATTGGAGTTTGTCTGTATGGTCTGAATTGGCCTTTAACCATTCACCAGAATGGTTTAGTAGTCCTTGGCAGTTATGGCAGTGACATGGCCATCGAGCAGTAGAGTTAACCTCTGAATTTGTCCTCTGCATTTAATCCATCCAAGATTGTGCACACACATTAAGAGTAGTGAGTAATGAACACACACACACACACACACACACACACACATCCAGAGCAGTCGACAGCCATTTTGCTGTAGTGTCCGGGGAGCGATTGGGGGTTAGGTGCCTTGCTCAAGGGAACCTCAGTCATTACCAGGAATATTGACTCTGTGGATCTCCCAACAAACAGTTTTGGTGAAAACAGGAGAGTCGAGGTGTGCATTTAATTTGCATTATGTAGGGCAGATGGGGTTTTACGTTGTTTGGACACAATCCGGGTTAGTTCCTGGATATCCCTTCCAGACAGCTTCCTCATGAGTTACTCCTGTTGGATGTTGTTGGTCCTGCATGGTGGTATGACCAACATTACCCTGGATACCATAGCTCTTAATAAAATAGATAGACTTGCTGTCCTGGTCACAGATGAGCTAGCGAGACACGCACCAACAATTTGTCCTCTTTTGAACTCTGATATGTCTCCTTATTTTGTTTGGATTGCAATATTTAATGTACAGCTGTGCTGTTGCTCTCCTAATCCAACCTTCACACTCTACTCTGACTGATGGAATGTAAAAGCAAGACTGGCTACCATATATCGGTGAGAAATCTCCAACACTATATTGGCCAGTGTTTTAGTTTATTGACTGTTCAGGTTGTTCATTATAAACAGTTTAATGTCTCTTCAGTCTCAAACATTAATTATGTCTTTAAAAATGATGTCTGAGATTTGACAGTGTTTTTCACGCTAGAGTTATGATACTGCCAGTTTGGCATGTCACAGCCTGCCGGTACTTCAACATTAACCAAGCTTTTCTTTCTTTTCTTTTCTTTTCTTTTCTTTTTTTTTTTTTTTTTTTTTTTTGGACTGCACTTGAGACCATGTTTTGTTTTGAAGAAAAGGGAAGCAGGTGTTCTCTTTGTGTAAATGGGCGGCAGATTTTGCCCTTAGTAAAGATTTCCTCTGTTTGTGGTTGATGTTATATCCAAATGATGCTCTTTTTTGGAAACACAATGAAGACAACACCCCCCAAGCACGAATGGCAAATCATTTCTCATCCGTTACAATGCTTTCGTGGCTACGCTGACGTGAAGAACAAAACATATCCTGGAGGTTTTAACTTTGTGGTTGTTGATTTTGGGAGAGGCAGATCGGTGGGTAGGAGGTTCTCCAGGAAGAAAAGGAAATCAAGTCAAGTGTTATGTTTGCTTGTAGAACTCTACACAATGTTTCTTTCAGCACTTTATTATTTTAATATATGACATTATATGAATTAATAAGTAATAAGTTAATAATAAGATAATAATACTGATATGCTATCAAATCTGTATGAATTTCTTTCTTCTGCTGAACACAAAAGAAATTATCTTGAAGAATGTTGGCAACAGTTGATTGGCCCCATTGACTTCCATAGTATTCCATAGTTTTCCATACTGTCAACTATCAACTGTTTGGTTACAGACATTCTTCAAAATATCTTAAATGGTATATATGGTATATATATATATATACAGTATATATATATAATTACACTTTCTGAAGAATGTCATTTATGTTAGCATGTGTAACCCCTCCACCCGGTTCAGAGGAGTGAGGTTTACTCGCACAGCAACTACTAGCTGGGCTCCGTTACACTCACCCCCCTAAACCTCACTCCCATCCGGGTCACGGCACCAATGTAACCCAGGTCTTCCGGCATGAGAGTCGGACGCTCTAGCTGGCCTCCGTTACACATGCATAAAAAATGAGTTGTTATAGTGTTGTGGGTTGTTGCTAGTAGGGGTGAACAATATCAGTCAATTTGATATTTATGTATTTCACAGACAATTTTTATTCAAGGCAACTTACATTGGATTCAATGTATTTTTATCAGTGCTTTCATTCCCATTGAAATGAACCCATGACCTCAGTCTGCTCACACCATGCTATACTGTTTGAACATTGGGATGCCTTTGCCATCATCTGACATCTTCTCTGCACATCTGTGTCTGTAAGTACAAGGTGTTCAAGTATGACAAAAATGAGACCAGCACTGCACAAGTCAGCAGTAAATCACAAATACTTGCTCACGCCTGGATATCACAGATTCTTTGAGGCAACAGAGTGGTGTAGCACAGATTATATGGTCAGAAGTATGCGTGTGGGTTTTTCTAAAGATGCTGTGTGGGAGAAAATGTTTCTGTGAACATATAAGACCCTTCATATGTGTGTGTGGAGTATAGAGACTCATCTCCTCTATAAGCAACAATGAGCTCCTCAGCTCTGGAATTCAGATGGCTTTTCATTATCTGGGCACTTTGCAGTGAGGATTAGAAAGAGGGGCAGATTAGTGTGTTTGGGTGTGTATGTGTGTGTGTGTGTGTGTGCGTGTGTGTGTTTTAGGAGGATTAGAGAGGGGGCAGATTAGACCTTTACAATCCCACAATCATGCTCTGCTAAGTCACCGTGGAAGACATCCCGCTGCCATCTGATGCATACACACACACACACACACACACACACATCTTTTCAAACTCATATTCATTAAGAAGAAATTCATGCGAAATATTTTTAATATTTATCTAGAAATAAATATCCATGGTACTAGATAAATCATGCTTTTGAAAACAAATTGTTCGTACTCTAAATTATGACTGGATTAATTGCATTTAAAGCTGTTGTAAAATGTAGATAAATGCACAGACGTGACACAAACACACACACACACATATATATATATATATGTACATATACATCATTAAAACATTTAGAAAACAAAAGAGATAAATTAATACTTTAATTAATTAAGGATGCATTAAATTGATCAAAAGATACAGTGATGTCATTTATTATGTTACAAAAGATTTCAATTTAATGAATGCTTTAATAAATTGAATGAATAAAATGAAAATAAATGCTGTTAATTGAACATTCTTTTCATCAAAGAATCGTGAAAAAATATTTCCACAAAAATATTAGGCAGTTTTCAAGATTGATAATAATTATACATGTCTCTTGAGCATCAAATCAGCATATTATAATGATTTGTCAAGGATCATGTGACACTGAAGACTGGAGTAATGATGCTGAAAATACAGTTTTACCGTCACAGGAATACATTACATCTTAAAATATATTCAAAGAGAAAACAGTTCTTTTAATTTGTAATAATATTTCACAAAAGTTCTGTTTTTACTGTATTTTCGATTAAAAAAATTCAGCCAGAAGAGACGTTGTCCAAACTTTTGACAGGTAGCTGGTGTAAAAGTGTGTGACAAACAGTCCGGAATTTGAATTAAATTTTAATCTTATCATTGGCTGCATCTATAAAGGTTAATGAGAGAAATAAAAATGTCAGAATTATAATCTTTTCAATGAATCATTTGACCAAATTCACAAAACTGGTTTGAATGATTCATTGAATCAGACTGATTCTGTTCATGACTCAACTCACTCAATTTTCCAGTTGTAGTGATTAAAAGCTCATAATCTTTCTCCTCTCTGTATAACATGAAAAAGTATGACACGAGGGTGAATAAATAATGACAACATTTTCATTTTTGAGTGAACTTAAATGTGTGTACTACGATTTGTTTTTCCAGATTGTGTGTAGTTTCAGTCTCTCTTTGTCAATTGTCTTTAAATACGCCTCATTCTACATCATTTCTGAGATACACAGAACATATTCTAAGAAACAAAGTGTGCTATAAACATTCAAATGTAAGGTAAAAATAGCCTGTTCAGGTTGACCTGTGTGGTTGTTCTTAGTTTCAATGTGATCTGAGTGTTTAGAGAAGTATCACTTCTCTTGTTGTTTACTTTCTCCCAAAAAGTCCTCCACCTCTACCATGAGGTGCAGACATCAAAGGGCAATTTCAGACATGCAAACACACACATACACCCCTGCGTCGTCTCGCTCACACACACTCGCTATCACAAACACACATCAAGTTCACAGACGTAGACATAAATACACACACATCTCTGCTGTTTGTTTTTATAGAAGATCGTATCTCTTGTTCTCTATCTATCTGTGGCTTGATACCACTTTTAGGTGTTTGATTGCAGGTGGCCCCATATGAGTTATGAGTGAAAATATGAGAAAAAAGACAGAGAGGGAAGGAAAGTGCCCCTGCTGCAGGGCAGATGGGAGTGTTGCCATTGTTCCAGATTCTTCTGTAATGACTCTCACAACTGATAATTGCAAAGGACCACTTTTCTCCAAAAGGCTCTCAGATGAAAACAAAAAAGTGGCGCGTTTGTACGCGAGGGCCTTTTTGCCTTTTTAACCTCTCCTTTTTCAATCCCAAAATGCTCACACCTGTTTGTACATGTACATCTGCCAGCCTTTTTATCCAGTTGATTGTTTTGCAACAAAACTAAATCCTGTTCACATTTAAGTTCACTCTATAGGAACTGATCACAAAATACAGGTGTAGCATATCCTCCAAAGTAAGGGTCATGAGTTTCATTGAACTTCAATTGCGTTTACCAGAAGTCACACACATAATAATGCAGAAATACTGGTTTAATCACATGGCTGTCAAAGGCAGTCTACAAGCATCTCTTTAAAGATAGAAACTGTTGCCACATTTGATTGGACTCTCGTTATGACAATTCAGTGATAACCAAACATAGGCTTGTAACTTTTTTTTGGATAATTTAAAAATATACATACATATATACAGGTGCATCTCAATAAATTATAATGCCATGGAAAAGTTCATTTATTTCAGTAATTCCACTCAAATTGTGAAACTTGTGTATTAAATTAATTCAATGCACACAGACTGAAGTAGTTTAAGATTTTGGCTCACATTTAACAAAAACCCACCAATTCAATATCTCAACAAATTAGAATAATTCATAAGACCAATAAAAAAAAAAAAAAAAAACATTTTTTGTGAATTGTTGGCCTAGAAAGTATGATCATTTACTGTATATCTACTCAATACTTGGTAGGGGCTCCTTTTGAGTTAATTACTGTATCAATTTGGCTTGGCATGGAGGTTATCAGTTTGTGGCACTGCTGAGGGGGAATCAGGTTTCTTTGACAGTGGCCTTCAGCTCATCTGCATTTTTTTGGTCTCTTGTTTCTCATTGTCCTCTTGACAATACCCCATAGATTCTCTATTGGGTTCAGGTCTGGTGAGTATGCTGGTGTGTGTGGTGGCTCTTGATGCCTTGACCCCAGCCTCAGTCCATTCCTTGTGAAGTTCATCCAAATTCTTGAATCGATTTTGCTTGACAATCCTCATAAGGCTGCGGTTCTCTCGGTTGGTTGTGCATCTTTTTCTTCCACACGTTTTCTTTCAACTCAACTCTCTGTTAACATGCTTGGATACAGCACTATGTGAAAAGCCAGCTTCTTTGGCAATGAATGTTTGTGGCTTGTGAAGGGTGTCAATGGTTGTCTTCTGGACAACTCTCTGATCAGCAGTCTTTCCCATGGTTGTGCAGCCTAGTGAACCAAACTGAGAGACTATTTTGTAAGCTCAGTAAACCTTTGCAGGTGTTTAGAGTTAATTACATGATTTGCAATATTATAATTTGTTGGGATTGTGAATTGGTGGGTTTTTGTTATAAGTGAGCCAAAATCATCACAATTAAAAGAACCAAAGACTTAAACTACTTCAGTCTGTGTGCATTGAATTTATTTAATACACAAGTTTCACAGTTTGAGTTGAATTAATGAAATAAATTAACTTTTCCACGAAATTCTAATTTATTGAGGTGCATCTGTGTGTGTGTATGTATGTGTGTGTGTGTGTGTGTGTATATATATATATATATATATATATATATATATATATATATATATATATATATATAACCTACCCCATTGTCTGGGCATTATTTAGTTGAGGTCAGTTTCATAAGTGCACCAAAACGCTGTAAAAATAATTAATTTTGTTTCCATTCTTAGTGAGAATTAGTAATGATGATGATGATGAATCAAAGAGCAGGCTAAAAACACAATGATCAGAAAGCCTTTCTGTAAAGATATGAAGCAACAATTATGAAGATTTTCATAGTGATAATGCACAGGCTCTGCTCTATCAAACAGTTCAGTGGAAATCTTGAATCTTCAGATGGAGCGATCTGCGATTGGGAGGGACAGGAAGGTGCTTACACAGCTTCTTTATAGCGACTGCCTCTCAACGTCTTCTCTCTAATCTCTTTCATGCGCTGTTATTTCAAACCATTTCACAGGCGTGGTTTTCAAAGCCAATTTACATAAAGAGTGGAGACAAGAGAGAAAGTATATGAAAGGGTTCTATAGTTATAGAAAAAGTTACAGAAAGGTAATACATGACTTGACAACTGACTTCAAGAAATAGAGTCATTGTGAGAGTGTGTGTTCCGGGGTTTTTGTGTGAGACGACCAGAGCGACGCTTTTCTCAAACAGGTCCTGACTGGAAAACAGGTGCTGAAGGGCCTGTGGTGATGAGTGTACGGGCGTCTTCAAAAAAGATTTGATCAAAGAGAACCAACCCTGCCTCCAGTCAGTCAACCTACAGATTTATGTTGGCATGTCAGCACACTAAGCATTCAACTTAGACCAGCAGCACAACAAGGCCTTATCATAATGTGTTTCTGAAGAAGAAAGATTAACTTCATGCAGAATTACATGATTTAACATTTAATCATTTAGCAGACGCTTTTATCCAAAGCGACTTACAAATGAGAAGAACCAATCAGACCAACAAGAGGCTAACAGTACACAAGTGCTGTAACAAGTCTCAGTTAGTCTAGCACAGTACACTTACTTTTTAAATCAGAAAAAGACAAATAGAATAAGAAAGTGCTAGTATTTATGATGATAAAAGCCTGTATTTTAGAAGCAGCATAAATGCAGTCCAAAACTGGCATGAACTAGAGTACAACACAACAAGGTGACACTTTATTTTAGACGTAGTTTCATTGTACTTACTTAAATAAGTACTAAGTATTAACTACATGTACTTATAGAGTCACATTTAGCGCTTGGTTTAAGGTTAGTTAAAAGTAATTATGCACAATTTACTGTTATTACATTGTAAGTACATGTAGTAACACGTAACTACATCCCTTTAAAATAAAATGTTACCATTCCGTAGTGATTTAAGGTCGTCATGTTATCAAAATGGACAATTCTTATTTTTTATGGAATACTGCCAGATTAATTATAAATGATTTATCCATGCACATCATTACATTTAAATTAATGTGCCCTTATAATCTTAATCCAAAATATCTTCTCATTCTTCTTGCAGGAACAACTCTTCTCTGATGATGCGTTTACTGGCGTGAGGCCGGGACAACCATCATTCACAACCATCCAATCAATTACTGATGGACAAAATCAAGTCCCATGCCACCATTACATGTTGGTTTAGCAATGGTACACTGACCATATATAATTATTTCTCAGTCTCTTTATAAGAATATAACCAGAAAATAGAATTAATTTGTATGCAATATTAAAAACAGGAAAAAAAAAAAAAGTATCTTGTGATCTCCCCCTTCCACTTGAACAACAGCAGGGACCTGGCTGTCTTAAACCTAAATGCAAAAGGCCAAGAAAACTTTCAAAATCTGATGAGAAGTTTCTTAGATTTTCTTCTTTGAGAAACTGGAAGAAATCCAAGAGGTTTTACATTTTGTGTACATACTGTATTTCTTGTATTTTCTGTTTGTATCATAATAAAGACCACAAAATAAATTTGGAAGGTCATTAAAACTTTGCTAAAACAACAAAGCTGGTGGTGGCCTAAGACATTTGCACAGTAGCCTACTATACATCACAACTGACCCTTCATCGGCAGTTTGATTGACAGGTGATCTGACCAATCATAACCCCAGATTCGCCATTTTGTCTGACAAAGCAGTCAGGGGAGTTAGTAGACTAACATTGGTGAACTTGAACTTGAAAAATTGTGTGTACTCACGTCTTTCAGCGCTTTAAGCAACATTCCTTCTGATGTCCATTCCTGTTTATTTGATGCAATAAATGAAGAGATGTTGGTTCACGAGCCGTTTGAAGGAACTACAGCGATCTGTCTTTTAAAGTAACTTGTCTGTCGACGAGTTGTCAGTGTCCTCTTTGCTCCTGGATGTATTTTTCACTGCGTGAGAACATGATGTGTGGCGTGAGAGCGCATCACTTGTCGGTCATTGCAACAGTAACTAAAGGGGGCGGGTCTTTGCGAAGGGTCAATAGGGTTTTCGTTTGCAGTATTACTTTTTAATGGAACTGGTTCTGAATAAGAATTCTACTTAAGAACTAGTTCCCCACCCAATTGATTCATTAAACAAGTATTAGCAATAGTGTAAAATGTGTAGAAGAAAATTAGGGAATATGTATGGGTTTATTCTACTTACCTGAAACTGAATACCCAAGAAACTAAATAATAAATATTTACCAACTGAACAGATCAACCACACACCTAGATAAAGCTGTTAGGACACTGGCAAGAAAGAGTCTTTTCAGATGTGCAGAGCACTGGATGTGGCATTAAAACGAAACGGGCTGCTGTCCTTTACACTTCAGCTCTTACCTTACTTCAAAAACACACTCCATCCTCACATGGTGAACCCATCTTTAAGTCGCAACTTCAGAAAAAGCAAGAGGGGAAGAAAAAAGGGAAAAGGAAAAAGTGAGATAGACTTTGGAAGAAGGTGGAGTGGTAACTGTCATTGATATTTACAGTTCGACTCACACACCCTAGGGCCCAGAGTCCAGGTGGACCTTAAACAGCCTAGTGTGTACACAAGTATACGTGTGTGTGTTTGAGAGACGGGGTGGTGTGACAAAGTATAACAGAAGTGTGTGTGTGTGTGTGTGTGTGTGTGTGTGTCAAACGAGGCCTCTCTGATTCATGTGCCTGAATTTTGAAACACTACAAGGACTTTGTAGAGACTTGAATACCCCCTGGGCAAAGTACAGAACACACACTTCACTCAATCCTTCTCATCAGATCAGACCTGTTTTAGATCTTTTTCACACACACATACACACACTTTCACACACACGCTGCACTTGACACCTAAAGTGAGCTTTTAAAGGGCAGAGAAATTGTCCAAACAGACCATAATCTTTTAATGACTGAAAGTATAATAAATGGCAACCTAATAAATCTTTGCCATTTGCTGTTTGTTGTATTAAGGCTTAGGGAGCTTTAATATTTTGAACAAAAACTATATAGAAATATTGTGTTTGATTCACCGTCACAGTTAATACTGGATATATATAGCCTATATAATTTCATTTTGACTTTGAAGAAGGTAGAATGAATGAATTGGATTACAGTAATTTTTTAGAATAGGCTGGCAAAACATCTCATACGTAAGCTTCTATTTGTGCATTTCCTGTATGAACATTTCAGATCAAAGTCAACATGAAGTTGAACGTAAAAAACCAAATGGAGTTCTGCTTGTGAAATTATTTATAAAACAAGCACATTAAGAATGAAGGCAGATCAAAAGACACCTGATGATCTGGGTGTGTGCATTTCTAGGAGAAACAAATTACTTTTTAAGAAAGCAGTAATTTGATCATTTAATAAGTAAGCACTTGATTCTTTAAAGCTATTTCTCATTTCATAACACAAATCACATTAAACCGAATCAAATACACACATCAGGAATAAAGAAGCTTATAGGGCATGATAGGGCATGTAATGAGAGTGATTTCCTTTTTTGTTGCATGTTATAGTTTTCCTCCAACTGTGCAACGCCTGAAGGTCAGCCTCACCTGTCTATGCAAATGTGCTCTATGGATTCAAGCTAATGACAGATGCGATTAGATTTCTAAAGGACGTAATATTAAATCTACTTCTGCTTTCTCTAGACAAACAACTCTAAGGTTTACTGTGTGTGTTTTATGAACTTTCTCAGGTCAATCCAGTATTAAAGTATTAACACCATAAATGAGTATACCGGTATTGATGGGCTAAGGAGGCACATAGCACAAAACAGAGATTTCCCTCAAACAAAACATTTAGGAACAGAGATGGCCTAAGATAGATAGATTGAAGAAGTTTAGTATTAAGTTTTAAAAAATGAGCATTAAGAAGATTTATATGTGATTGCAACAGCAAAAAAAAGTGCTGTTAAATCAAAGGTAACACTTCAAAAATGACCCAATTTGATGTCACAAATAAAACCGAGAAAAAAAAGCCAAACCTGGAGACCAAAATAAAACAAACTTTAAAGCCCTTGCTTTCAGTATTGTTTATGAATGAAACATGGAAGTGAATATATTAATTTTAATAAGATCGGAATATAAAAGTCAGAGCATTTAAAAAAAAAAGGAATATAAAGGAATATAAAGTTCCTAAATTACACATCTCTTCAAAATCTTTGAGGTCATTAGTTTTATTTACATATATATATATGTAAATTGTAATTATGTAATTATGTAAATATGTAATTGAGGTCATTAGTTTTATTTACATATATATATATATATATATATATATATATATATATATATATATATATATATATATATATATATATATATATATATATAAAACTAATGACCTCAAAGATTTTGAAGAGATGTGTAATTTAGGAATTTTATTTAGGAATTTGTAATTTAGGCTTTTTCTATTCAAAAGCATGAAAAGCTGAGGCCCAATGTACATCAGAGATTAGACCGAGACCTGAGAATGGGTAGTATTTCCTCTTTTATGTTTGTAAAAGAATTAGGAACATTGCAAGATTATTATTATTCTATTATTATACCGCTCATCCTTATGGATTAATCGCACGTATTTCTGCAACCTTAAAGGAATAGTTCACCCAAAAATGTCAATGCTGTCATAATTTACTTGCTCACGTTATTCCAAGCCTGTATGACATTTCTTTATTAACACAAAAGAAAATATTAAAAAATATTACAATCAAATACAATGGGGTTCAGAGTTGTTGTGGACTTTCATTGTGGACTTCTTTGGAACGACAGATGGTGAATAAATGATAACAGCATTTTCATTTTCGGGTAAAATATCCCTTTAAGGTTTTGAGGTTTTTAGCTTAGGGATGTTTGATAAGGTATTACTGATGAAGAATATTAATTGAATCCCTCTAGTGATTCCCAGCAGACGTATCGCTAAAATTAGAATAAAGCACGACAGAATGCTTAGAATGCTTCATGAAGTAAAAACTTTTCAAAACTCAACACAAATAATAAAAGCGTTTGCTTTTCATTTCAAACATTTAAAACTAAAATGTTTTATTCTTATAAAATATGAACCTTTAGAAATATACACAAATGTATGTAGGACATTAAAAAGAGCTTGGTATAACAAAACAAACCAGGGGGCATGAACTCACTGTACAAAACAACTCAAATAACAAGTTTTTCTCTTTGTCTTGGCAATATTTAGTGCTTAAAGATTTACTTTGTTACATGAAAAGGCCTAAAAATAGGCAGTTCATTCTCTGCCGAGGCCTTTTTGAGCAGCTGCACTCCAATGTCAATGCAGTTGTGTATGACACGGCCTTCATTTCCATAGAAAAGCCACACGACTATGCCACGGAGGAGCCGCTTTTCCCCGAGCCATTCACACCCATTGTTTGTAGAGTTCTTTCATTGTCTTTAATCACAGCCCTACAGTATCAGAGTCCTGTTCTCTGTCACTAAGGGAAACAACTATTGCACATGACAAGATACAGGCATCCCAATGCCAGCAATAAGGACTTGCTCCCTTTTTCTTTGTTTCACAAAACAGTCCCCAAAAGTCTGCAAAGTTTCAAATGTAGTACAAGCACGAAGAACTAAAAAAACCTGTTGGGGATGTTGCATCTGAAGTTTGCATAAAATAAATATGGGCATTGTTGTGTTCTTTGCTAGCTTGTCTCTTTGTAAAGCAGTTTGTTTAAGTCCAGCAACTATTTCCTGGCCACTTGAGTGTGTATAGAGGCCCAGCTCATACACAAGTTGCAGGAGGACCTGCTGGTTCGTACTTGGTTTTATGTCCTTTCAGTGCAGGATGAGGCTTGAGGTAAGGTCCACTTCCTGTGAAAACACATGCCGCCTTCCTCCTCGTCTTCTTCTTAAGTTTTCGGCTGAAAACATTCTGCCAAGACTGCAGCGTTTTGGACGTCCAGATCCACATGCCGCTGGTGATGCCCACCACTAGCAACATGAAAATCTTAACCATAAAGATCTCCACAGCTGGGATGGAGCTCTTCATCACGCACTCCTCACCGCTCTTACTGCTCTCAGTGCACTTTTGCTCTCCTGCTAGAATCTTCCAATAATCCATGTTGAGACGCTCGTAAAAATAGCAAGCGATGACGCAAGTGGCTGGGACCGTGTAGAGCACGGAGAAGACGCCAATCCTAACCATCAGCTTCTCCAGCTTATCCGTATTCTCTCCTTCAGTCTTCATGACCTTACGGATATGAAAGAGTGCCACAAACCCTGAAAGCAGAAAGGACGTGCCAATGATGAGGTAGCAAGAGAGGGGAATAAGAACAAAACCCGTCAAGGCTTTGACATCCATGCTGCCCACGTAGCAGACCCCCGTGAGCTCATCTCCCGCCACCTTCCTCATAACCAGGATCATGATGGTCTTAATAGCTGGTATGGCCCATGCTGCCAGATGGAAGTAGCTGCTGTTGGCTTCAATGGCCTCATGACCCCATTTTTTTCCAGCTGCGAGGAACCACGTGAGAGTAAGAATGACCCACCACAGGGAACTGGCCATTCCGAAGTAGTAAAGAATGAGGAAGACTATAGTGCAGCCAGTGCTTTCCAAGCCTTCCTGGATGATGTACTGAACGCCACTGTCGCGGTCACAGGCCACGTTTTCCACCCCCACAAAAAGTCTAATAAGAAAGCCCACTGAGTAGACACAGTAAGACATTGACAGGAAGATGATGGGCCGCTCAGGGTACTTGAAGCGCTGTGGATCGATGAGGAAGGTAAGGACGGTGAAGGCACTGGAGATGAAGCACAGGATGGACCAAATGGCAATCCACACCATGGAGAAGCGCTTGTCACCCTGGCTCCAGTACACGTCGACGTTGGAGTAACACTTGGGGGCACAGGACTCACTCTTCTGTACATAATGAAACTTTCCAGGGTTGCTGCATGTTGTCTTACCGACCCTCTCCTTAATAGGTAGTTCTTGGCTATTACCTGGCCGAGGGGGTCGGGAGTCTGGCGGCTGAGTGTGGGATCCCTTTGGGGGCTCGTCTGTGCCGTTGTTAGGTGCCTCCATACAGAGGTAATTAGGGTCATTCTTATTTGGCAGTTTGGAACAGTCCAGTGACTCAGGCCAGTGGAAGTTAAAGTGCTCCATGATGGGAGAACACTTCTGCCTTGCCTGCTCGCACATTACTCGGCATGCTGGAATGGGTGTGGATACCTGCTCCGTGCACATGGGAGCGTAGAGGGAGCACAAGAAAAACTTCAGATGGCTGTGGCAGCCGAACTCAATCAGCGGAGCAAACTCATGCAGCTTTATGGCTGCCTCACTTTGATCTTCATGTCCCATTAAGTTTGGCATAACTGTCAAGTTGTAGCCAATGTCCTTACAGAGTGGAATAGCGATCTCCTGGCATCTGCCTTCGCCTGGTCGGTCCGGGTCAATGGAACTGATAGCGGAACAAAATCCGGCTACGCACAGCAGCACAAAGCTAAGTCCAACATTTGCAGCAAACATTGTCATTCAATATAAACGTAGTGAGGATTATTCTTTCAAAAAAGCTATTTTTTTAATAAAAAAGTTGATTCATTGTCACTCTTCGTAGTTGTAGCTGAAAAAAAAAGTTAAAAAAAAAAAAAAAAGTATCCCAAAACTGATAAGGATGAGGTTGAATTAATACAAAAGGAAACGTTTTCCTTTGCGAATCAATCAAGTCAGTGACTCGGATTCCAAAGAATCAGTTCAGTTCAGAATTATCTGTCAAAAAAAAAAAAAAAAAAAAAAAAAAAATCTTAAAATAGATGAAATATTAGAAAGCTTTCACCATACATTGTTTTGATCAATTCCCAGCTCACAGATGATAATTCCGTCTTCTAAAGCTCTTCTGGTCCTCTCCTCTGAGATAATGTTGACGGTCTGTTTCCCTCACGAAAGTACACTTACTTTTCAACTCGCTCTCGCGCGACTTTCCTCATTCATCCTTCGCAAAGTGAGTCCAAACTGAAGGCACGGAGTCATTTTATCGCAGTCATGTGAAAATGAATGAACGAATCCGCTTGGTAAACGTGTGAATATTCACTTCAGCTCGTCTCCAGACACTCCGTTTATCCGTCAAGAGTTGTTCGCTGCCTCGCACCCTGTCTGTGTCTGAGCTCCACCGCCACCGTCCTGAACTAACCTGCCAAAAGATCCGCCTTCAAAGACAGCTGTTTTACATAAGAAAGCCCAAACTGACACACTGATTATCCTTAAACCGTGCGGAACTGGCTGTGTAGACACCACTTTACCACAGGATCACAGTAAATTACTCACTGGCCATTTGTTGTAGTTGTTGTTGTTGTTGTTGTTGTTTTCTCCCTCAGACGATTTACGAAATACTTCTCGGCGCAAGTCAGCGATAAATCTTTCGCAGAGGGCGAGCAAAAGGATTCAGTGGCTTTCCAGTCGAGATGTGTCCCCTTTCTCTCCACAACTGACGATTTTCACGCTCCGACCATTGTGAGAAGAGAGTAAAGAGAAGGGAGAGTTTTTATTCCTTGAAATTCCCCTCGCTTTTTTTATTGTTGACTGAACTAGAACTGATTTCTGAAGTATGAGTCTAACCCAACGCAACCCGACAGACAGAAATGAAACCAGGTGGCTTTTTGAACATTTTTAATAAAAATAAAGAAGTCATAGTTAATGATCAAAAACTTTTGCCAATCTGCATCAAGGCAAACTTAAAAGACAATGCTAACTTCTAGTTTTGAAAAATTCTAGTTTTGAAATTTCTTTAGTTTTTTTTTAAAAAAAAACTCATTTATTTATTTAGAATCAATTAATGAGTAAAATTAAGTCTGTGATCAATATTAGAGACGTTTACCCTTTGTTCAACAACATAAATGACACTTTATGAGATTTGAAAACAGTTTTGTTTTTTGTAGCCTACATAAATTGCTATGCAATGATTTAAGTGGCTTTATGAGAACTACAGTGATTTATCAAGCACCATCAGGTTTTTAACACAATTTGAGGTATAACTATGTAACCTAATTTATGTTGGAACAAAATGAAATTCTCTTAGAGGAACATGCACAGACTTCCTTTTATTCATAAATCAGAAATGTAGGACTACCAACATGTTTTCTGTCCTGGACACTCCACAGCCTCTTTCTTCTAACATAAACATGATTTTTAATAATGTATTAATTAAGTGTCATTTTGACATGTCTCGCTTGTCACACATGAACAATTCTCTAACGCTTGTATAAAGTGTGCCAAAAATCACATATACACAACAATGAGCGCTTTTGTAAATCCTCTGCCCTTTTCAAAGCTTTAAATGAGTATGTAAAATTCTCTACTCAACATACAAACATTGAACAAGTGGCCTTGTATGCAGAAGTGGGTGTGCAATTAGATAAAAGACATTCTTAACATACGCAATGGCAGTTTCCATTCTTCACCCTCTGCTCTCAATCATAAATACTTGCATGCATGCAAGATAAAAATGCCTTAAGGATGAATTCTTAGACAAAGGGCTTTTCAGTCTTGTTTTAGTGAATTCATCTTCGACTCATGCTGACGTTAAGGGCTGGCAAGCAAGGCCTATATTAGCCTAGCTGTCAGGGCTGTAACCATGGCACACTCCTTAGGGGCATCTATGCATGCCAACTCCCGTAGCACGCTGCATGTGTGAAAGTATTGGTATTGTTAAGGTGTCATGTTGGAGTTCAACTGCCTTTACGTAAGCAGGATGAAGGTTAACGCTCTGTCAGCTATTTTTCAGTAAAATATGACTCTTAAACAGTGTTAACGAAAAAGAAGCGTGCTCCATGTTACATCTACTCAAAAAGAGGGTGAAAAGTGTCTTTGCATGAGCTAGCTGTTGTTGGTAAGCCTCGTGTGGCAGTTGTGAGAGGGCCTCATGGAGCAAGAGATATAGCTGTGTGCTCTCTCATGTTACAGGAAAAAAACGTGATTTATCCGTGTAACACCTGACTACAGTGGCTTTCTGGAGATCTTTGTCAGAATACTCGAAGAGCTTTTTTATGACAGCTCGTAAAGTGCATTTCAATAGCTAAAGCCCAAAGTAAAGTTCACTTTTTACACATACTTGAGGGTCAGTGTAGTTCGTCTGATGCGAATTTCGTCATCAGAAGAGTACACGCATACTGTATGCACACTGACGGATTTTTGTAACCACGCATACTTGTACATGCACATTTTTTTGCAGTAATTATTTCATCCTCAAGATGGCAACCATGCCCAGGGGGGCGTCGAAGGTAGTCGAAGAAAAACTACATAAACAGAACAGACCGGATCACATGCAAGCTACAGCAACAATGGAAGCCTACATAGATGAGAGATTGTGTGAAGAGGTTCGAAAGTATTCTCATTTGTACAACTTAAAGAATACAAAGATGTTTACATGGGTTGTAATGCGTGGCGAGAGATTTCTCAAAAGTGCGCAATACTTTGCAAGGCTGTGCGTTTCAACTGTGTGTGTGTGTGTGTGTGTGTGCGTGCACACGCAGGGCTTAAGACGTTGACCCTAGTGTGGGACAGTTTACGAGACTCAGTCACTTTAATCACTATACTGAAACACCTCAGAGACGTTAACAAACTCAATATAATAAACTTGAAGTTATACTGAGCACTACTTGGTATTCAAATTGGTTATCTTGGTCAGTAATTTGAATCATGGTTCAAATGACTTTTGAAATTTGGTATTGTGGTACTGTTATATAAATTCCTCTTCTTTTCCCACAAGTCTCTTTTGTTAAATAAGCTCATTATACAAACGAAAAACACTTTTATCTGTGATTTTTCTGTAGTATTTGTTCAGTTTGGATGTTAAAATAAAAAAGACAGAACAGGTTTTGTTTAAACAGTTTATGACATTTACTTGGTATTATTTAGCTCGACAGCAGAACATCACACTAGTAAAAAAGGTCATGGGTTTGATTCTCATGGAATACATAAACTAATAAAATGCATATCATCAATTCCAACACATGTTGCCTTACTTACAAAGTTTCTACTAAATTTAAAATAAAACAGTTGATCTTGTACATTTGTTGGACTATTAAATATAATCTGTGTAAGATTGCGCATGTAAACCCTGTTGAAAAAAGCAACATATGCTGGTTTTGAAGTATGGCAGCTGGTTTGAGCTGGTTTATGCTGGTCCTTAGTTGGTCATGAGCTGGTTTAAGCTGGTCCTGAGCTGGAGATAGTTGCTTAAACCAGCTCATACCAGCTGCCATACTTCAAAACTTACCTAACCAGCATATGCTGCTTTTTTCAACAGGAAACACTCTATTTCAGTCCAACTGAAAGTAAAAATCCTGAACAGTTGGGGTGATTTAAGCTGGCCTCTCACCCCAAAACCCTCGAAAACTAGCCTAACAAGTCTGACAATACTGGAAGACCAACTAACACCAGTAAACCAGCTTAGGATGGCTTTATAAAAGGGCTGTTTCATTCATAAAATGTCTGTTTGACCTGCCGTTTAACCCCAGAGTTATTAAAAAGGACGATCACATGTACATACGTATAATTTTTCCTTGCTTTGATATGTAAACACCTTTTCATCGCTTTTGCTAATAACGAAGCCTTTCAGGATGTGTAACATATCACAGCGCTCTGTGAAGCTCACAGACAGCCTCATTAGCTCACTGATCGACGCTTCTAAAACATACATATAATACTGAGATGGCTTTTAAATGGGATGCGGTGTTGTTGCGTATTCAGTCTCAGCTGATTTGTTCCCACTTTATGTTACACGTTTCTGTTCTGTGATTGTTTTGCAGGCAGTGAGGATATCGCTTTGAAGAACGGGAAAAGAACAGAGCGGAGAATCATGACCATTCAATCTTTATCATCAGTAGCCTTGGCAGTTCCTACTTTCTCTTTCATGTTTTGTGTTTGTTTATTTCTGCGTCTAGCATCCACCACCCTCACCGTTTCATACTTAGTCCATTTTACAGTTATCCTTTATACCCACACACACACCCACTCACACACACACACACACACACACACACACACACATGAACTTTATCTCTTCCAAAGCACAGCAGCAGCGGCTCGCTGGGTTCCATCTTGGTTGAAATCAGAAAGTGTGAGATAATTCTGTAACTAATAAAGAGAAGGGAGGCCCTTTGATGGCTCAGACTGAAAAGATATTTCATGTTTTTTGTGTGTGAGGGATTGGGGAGATGTGTGATTCTATGGAGCCTGCGCGCTCCCCTGCTGTTCCTCTCTGCCTAGAAGCTGGCCCCCCTCTGGCTAATGTTATGGAGAAAGGAAGGCATTTTAGGGCTGCCTCCCCCCTCTCTTAGCCCCCCTTTTTTCTTTTGTTCCCCTTTGAAGAATGACTTTAGACATTTTATTTACATATTTAACCATGGATGAAAGAAAAGAGGGTTGCGAGAAAGAAAGCTCCCCGGGCTCTTGTGGGAATTTTGATAAGTTTAAATGAATGGAAATCTTATTAGTTATTTTTTTTTCTAACAGTCAAAGCTTATGTTTTTGGTGACGTTTTACATGCCGAGAATGTGGTACAACAGGAGAGGCCTACATCTGAGACGAGGTGGACACGAAGGTCATCCGCAACCACCTCATCCTCTTCAACAAAACAGCTTTTTCCTCACTGATCCTCCTACAGTTGTCAAATGCAAAGTCAAAGTGAATCTTTGTGCACTTCAAAACGTGCTTTGGGGGGGGAAAGCATGTATCAGCTTGAATTTGTACAGCTTATTTTTATATTGCAGTATGTGTGTGGTTTGAAGAGTATGAGCTGGTGGATGTGGGCCCTGAAGGCCATGTTGGCTACAGATACAGGAGGACCTGTATCTTAATCTGCTTGAGTCTGTGTTCTTCTCTCAAACTAGTTCTCTGAAACAGGCCATACACTTGTGCTCTGTATTATCAAGTGCATTAAAATAATGATGATTTGTTTCTCATTTTGGGACAGATTTTCAAGATTTTCACATTTTATTTTAGAGTATTTATTGGCTTGAGTGTTTATTAGTCAAAGTCAAGTCAAAGTCAGCTTTATTGTCAATTCTACCATACATACAGCACGTACATACAGAGAATTGAAATTCTGTTACCCTCAGACCCTCGATACATACAGATAACATAACAATAACAACAACAGTGCAATAACAACATACAACATAACAGCAACAACAGAACAAGAATTAGGTGAATGGTAAAGTGACATGTGGATAAAGTGCAAAGGAGATAGTGCAAACCATGTGAATAGACAGTGCATTTTTAAGAGCCTTAATAATATGAGTGTATGAGTCCAATGCTTAAGGAGACATCGAATATGAGGTAGATGAATGGAATGGAATAGTTATTAGGAATTATTATGGTATTTGAAACTGTCCAAGCATAAATAATAAAATAAAATACACCTGCAACAAGGTAAAAGGATGCATTAAACTGATCAAGTGACAGTAAAGACAAAAGACTCCTATTTAAAAACAAAATGCTGTTCTTTTGAACTTTCTGTTTCATCAAAGAATCCTGAAAAATGTATCAATTTTTCCACAAAAAAACAGTTTCAACATTGATAATAATAAAGACACAGAAGCTTATGGCTGGAGAAAATTCAGTATTGCCATCACAGGAATAAACATACTGTTTCGTGTATCGTTGTCTGAACTGTTTTCACATGTGCGTATTGTTTATGTTCCTTCTCGTTGAGTCATTATTAGTACATCCATGTCAGATGTTTGTCATTAATTAATATTGTTTGCTCCCTGTGTTCCCCAGATATAAGCCCTGTGTTTCTGTCAGTCCTTGCCTTGCGTTGTACAGGTGCTGGTCATGTGATTAGAATATCATCAAAAAGTTATTTAGTTAAATATTGAACCTTTTCACAATATTCTAATTTTCTGAGATACTGAATTTGGGATTTTCCTTAGTTGTCTGTTTTCATCATCAAAACTGAAAGAAATAAACATTTGAAATATATCAGTCTGTGTGTAATGAATGAATATACTATACAAGTTTCACTTTTCGAATGGAATTAGTGAAATAAATCAACTTTTTGATGATATTCTAATTATATGACCAGCACCTGTATGGTTTAGAGGTTTGTTTGGCTTTCTGTTCCTTAGTATTTTTCCTGTCTGCAAAATCATACACTCATTTCAACCAACAAACCCGTAACACATACTACTTATTAAAACAGGTTTTTTTTTTTATCATTTTGAATGATAATAATATTAAAACATATTAGAGTTTTAGGGCTAGATTTACTAACTGGCAAATTGGCTTGAGAGCGCAAATTCCACAAATGCGCGATGTGAGTGGCATGATCTACTGTTGGCGTGCAAATTAAAGAACACAGATGCAGTCAAATCATTTACAAAATGACCAACGCAATCTACCAAGAGCAGCACACATTAGTGCTGGGCCGCAAATAAGCAGATCTGATGCTCATCAGGTGCAGGTCGACACAGGTGCAACTTGTTACATGAAATATACGATAACATCTTCCTCTGGCATTCCAAAGAAATTAATACGAGTGGAAGATATTTTCTCCCTTCTACCACACGCTCTCTGTTCTCTGCGGTGTCTCCTCCAAGCAGCAACAATTGCAGCATATATAGGTTAAGACATGTTTTTTTGGGGGGGCGCAAATATCAGTATGTTGACTAGCGCAAACATTAGTAAATCACATTGCGTGAATCATTTAAATACTCTCCTCCCATAAATTTTGCGTCTGAAAGGGAAACTCCTACAAATGAATATGCAATAAGGTCAGCCGCAAAAATAACTCAGTCCATGCCTTTTCAGAGCTAATTTTGCACTGCGTATATCTTTAGTCCTGACAGTGGTTTTTTTAAAGGCAAAAGAGGGTTTGCATTAGCGCAAACTGTTAGTAAACCTGACCCTCACTATGCTGAGTACAATGACTCAAAAACATTTACAAAAATATTACAAAATATTACTGACCCCTAACTTTTGTAAAGCAATGTACATATGTGATTTACGATGTGATGCATGCAGTCATAATAAACGTTGTCACATATTTAAGTACACTGCTCTTTAAAAGAAGAGCCTGCTCTTAATCAGGGTCTCTAGACTCTATCCAGAAGTATTAAATTTAAGTCAGATCTTTTCATGATTGCCTGAGCACGCGCGAAATTCATTCATTCCTGACAGACCTGCAAAGGATGAAAGTTATGCAGCGGTGCAGACATGTCTATCCGAGTAAGAATTCAGAATCTCAGACTGCAAAATTAATCCCCTCATTGCATAGATCCCCTCATTTTCAAAATGCAAAAGGCTGTTTAAAAACTCGCCTCACTTCTCTGAAGGGTCAGATGATTTGAGCAAGGCTTGTGAGCTCTTCGATTAATAATTTAAGCACTTGACTACTTCAAAGCCTGCTGTGTTTTATGTACATATGGTTTTAATGGTTCAATAACATATAATTTATTAATAAATCTTAATGTGTCCCTTTATATATCAGCCACATAATCACCCAGGCCCACTTTGAATTCATGAACAGATTTTCCATTGTTGTATCTGGGAATTAGCACTGACAACTGAAAAGCGCATCAAAAATTAAAGATGTAAATTCTGAATCATAAACAGGTTTTTTTGTGATTCATGACAAATGTGTATTTTATAACATTCACCACAAACAGCTTAGCAGTTATATTTTGGCATAGTTTTCATATTATTTTAATTTATGGCATCAAATCCACACTATGGGATTTTTTTCATAACTCATAAGCTGGATCACATCAGAGATAATCAGTAAACAAAGGCCTCAGAAACAACATCAAAACACTGCAGTTCTTGCGGTCGGGCTGATTTGTAGGGTTGAGCTGATGGAGAGCTCTGATGTGTGCTGGAAACACAGATGACTTCATGTGTTGTGTTAGTAATAGAAGTGTCAGAAGCTCATTTTGAGAGCCTGTCTTCAGAGCTGCGCTTCACTCTGACCTCATTCAGCTTTCAAGTGGCCATCTTTTAACTGAACTTCGTCACTTTGAGCATTCACATAAACCCCAGACAGACAAGCCAAACACTATTTCACATCCTTTACAACCCAATGGTTGCAAAATGTCATTTGTCATTTGATTGCAAATGTGCTTATAAGAGAAAAGATTAAACCTTTAAATGTGGCTTAGTTCCATGTGAGAATCATGGCTTTTTTTAAGCAAAGCCATTAAATCATTCAGACTGAAATGGTCTCATGTGGAGTAACACTGCAATAAATCAGCAAACATATGTTCTAAGAATGTTTTGCAAATGTTCATATTAAGTCATGAAAACGTTATTTCAGAATGTTTTCCGAACGTTCAAAACATCCAGTGTTTTAAAATGTTTAAAAATGTTTTTTTCTTGGTTATGCAAACATTAGTGTGTATGTTTATTATTCAAATTGTACCAAATTTATCCAATGAGCGAGTAGATACATCATGAATCCATCTTACATCTAACTTTTTTTTTTTCATTTGATCCTGAATCACTGTGCTACTCCTGTAGTAAGTGAATAAATTCGCAACAAGAGGGATGTCAACCAGAGTATCCCAGTGTGACTCGTCATAGGCATAAACAGAGAGAAGTAGCTCCGCCTACAATGCGCCACCTTGGAATTATAAGGTTCTGTCTGCATTCTGAGCAGTTTTGAGATATTGAGGTTGAATCTTTTTGCATTCCATGCTACTTTGTAAATAGAACCTTTTTTCTCTAGAATAAGACTATGTGAAGAATTCAGTTTTTACAAAAATGGCAGAAATGTATGATTCCAAGGTGTTGAATGTTCGTCTACAAGACACATGCAGTTTTGTTTTGTTCGCTAAAGTGTACCTTTAAGGAAACATTTTATTTTGTCATTTTGCAAACATTATTAAAGCATTACTTTTGAATGTTCTCTAAACACTCTAAAAGAAGAAGTAACGTTTAAAAAACATTGGACAAACTTTCAAAATGTTTCAGAAAAAAATCAATGCATAAATAATGTTTTTGTGCTGACATTTTAAGAACATTATAAAAGAGCAGATAACTTTTAAACTAACAATCTATTAGTGTTACTGAAAGAACATTTGGTTCATAACTTCAGAACCATGTTCTGAGAACCTTCCTTGTTCACTGGGGAACAATATTTAGATTTTAGAAGAGTATTTAAGTCCACAAAGTACTTTGACATCATAAAGTGGCTGAAATGTACCCAGAGTTCTTGTTGGGGCACTTGAGTGTCAGTCACTAATCAGAAGGGACTCTGTTTCTTGCTTTTGCCCCCTTTTTGTCGTCTAATCTGTCTGTGTCTGAGTGGCTAGGCTGGAATCAGTAGTCCTGGGGGTTAAGAATGAGGAGGGGTGATGGAAAGAGAGAGGGATAGAAAAAAGAGGATATGGGGACACCCCACTGGTTTTGGCTCAGGAGGAACCATTCACACAGAAGACCTTCTTGGGTTATTCCCACAGTACTCTCTTACTGAGCCGACACACATGCACCGGGACGCACACACATACACACTCCAGTCAAATTAGATTAGGGCCCTCTTCTTTCTCCTTATACTGAAATGCTGGCCTTTTCATTGCCATCGAGCCCTGACTTGCCACTCAGATAATCCTTAACATAAACACATATACAAAGATTATATTTATTAACATACTGACATACAAGAGGTACAACTTTATGCATTTTGAAGTCCATTCAAAATTCACTGCCACTATTGTGTTCTGGGTGGTTGCCAGGGTGTTGCTATGTAGTTGCTAAGATGTTCTGTGTGTATTTGTAAAATATGTTGCTATGTGGTTGCTAAGGTGCCCTGGGTAGCTAAAGGAGGGAATTCACTACTCTGAACAGATTTTAAAACACTAGGCATCATAGACTTGAAGACTTTGTAAATGGTTACAGAGAAAAACTGGGCATCATAAACGACCGAGGATCACACACTAACAGACTTTCAAGTCATTCCAAACACAGCAGGCTCGTTGCTAGGAGACTCACGATAAATGACAAATATTAAACATGTTTGATATCCTCTGACTGATTGGAATTATAGTCTAAAGCTATAAAATCAGAATCTGTGGCCATCAAACACCATGAAATTTTCTGCGAAACCTGACAACTCTGACTGGCCAAAAACTGCAGGTTCTGACTTTCAGAAACTAGCATTGCCTCCTGCAGACTTTAAATTGGGACAAAAAATAGGCAAAAGTGTTGTAGTGAATTCTAGCCTTAAGTGGTAGTTTGGTGGTTACAATGGTGTTCTAGGTTTGAAAGAGAACATCCCAAAGCTTGTATAATAACTCCAGCTGTGTGTAAGGTGTACGTGTAAATGGGCAAATATTTTTGTATTGCCCCAATAAACTTAGATTAAATGTAACTACATACGAAATATCTTCATGTAAGCATTGTTTCTTAATGGAGTTGCAAGGTAAAAGAAGTCAGAATCAACCTTATCAGGAGAAACTAAAATTCTGAGCGTTTTAACTCAACATCAGCTTGGATCATTGAAAGTAAACTTTATGTTACGTGACATTGCAACTACATGCTACGCTCTGCCTTAAGAACAAATGGTGCAACCAAGTACAGTTAGTTACAAGATAGCTAGTTTTTACTAAGCTCCTAGTTTGAACTTTATGGTCCAATTTACGTAAGAACTTTCAAACGACTGGAGCAAAACCTTACCCTGGTGTCTTGAACCACAGAAACAGACTCTAATTTCAGCAATAAAAATTAAACGCATCCAGTTATTGCATGTTTTCTAATTTTATATTAAGAAAAAATATTAGTATAGTATTAATATATTATATATTTAATATTTTGACAAACCCTAGTTTTTATTAAATAAAAAGGTATATTAAGCAAAGCGAACATGTTGCAAATGTAAAAGTGTTGAAAGCAGCTCCAGACATGTGATCTAAACCTATTTGTCAGTATGCTTTTTATTCCCTCCCATAAAAGAGAGAAAAAACACACATTTACACAAAACAAAGAGGAAAAAGCCCTTCATCTCACTGAAAATTTTATATTTTAACTTGTTTTATTGTTTATGCAAAAAACATGTTTGTTTAGAAAAGTAAAAAAATCTCTGCTACAAAAGTGATTTGACATTTTGTCCATGTTGACGTTTTATTTTAAGGGTTTGGAGGATATTTCCATCTAACTTAAAGGGTTACTTCACCCACAAATTAAATTAATGCAATAATAATAATAATTCCTGTAATGTTCCAAACCTGATGTTCTTTTCTCGGCTGAACACAAAACAAGATATTCAAGAATGATGTTAATGATGACTTTTTTGTGTAAACTATCCCTTTAACAGCATTAGAAAGGATAGTTGATAATGAAACAAAATTTTCTATAATGGATTTAATGAACTAATGTGTAAAACTAAAATTCAGGCAGGAAAGAGCAAGTGTGTGTGTGTGTGTGTGTGTTTAAGGGGAGGGGTGTCAGTGAGAATCTGTCCAGCTGTTCATTGTGTCAACCTGTTACTTCCCTTGAGAAAGGAAGTGAGGCGTCTCTCTCTCTCTCTCTGTGTGTGTGTGTGTGTGCGAATGAGAGAATCCGAGAGCAATCTCTTTATTACTGCCATCACCACACTTTGTCTCTCATTCTTCACCCTATTCAGCCATGAAACATCTCACTAATGCATTTACAACTGGGTGTTTGCAGTGGGCCTCCACAAAGATTAATGTACATGCTCCTGAGAGAGAGCGAGAGCGTCTACGCATGTTTTGACTAACAAAAGGCGAAGGCTGATCCTAAACATCATGTCATAGCCTTTAGAATAAAGCGCCCGGAATGCAGTGCCTGTAAGGGAGCGATTCCCAAACTTGCATTGCGTTTAATTGCCCAGGTCAGTAGAAGCCTATGAATGCAGGGAGCTGTGAAAAGACCAGTGAATTATGACTATCTCAACAAAGTCTGTGACTGTTTCATCCCACAGACCTGTGAACCGGCTGCCTTTAAAGTCTGATGAAAGAGAGAGAGCGAGTGAGTGAACAGATAGATTAAAAAGAAGTCCTTTCCCCTAAGCTTCCAGCGCTAAGCAGCTTTCATTTATTCTCTTATGTGCTAAGTAAGACGTTCTGTACTATTACTAAAGGCATTCTGGGAAACTTTTAGTGGAGGACGAAAACTTCACCCGGGTTTGTAGCTCTTACGCATAAACAAATTTAATCACTGGCTTCAAGGAGAGTTTTAGCTTGGTTAAAATATCTAATAGGACTCTTCAGTCGACTTAATTTGATGATTTAGAGCTGTCTCGATCCATCTGAGGAAATTACAAATAGAAAGGGCACTTTTGGAGGGTTTATTTTTGGGCCTGAGTATGAGAGACAGAGGGAGGGAAAAGAGAGATGATGAAAGAGAGAGAGAGCTTTGGAAAAGGAAAATCCTCCAGAAAACTTTCCTCTCCATTCATTATAGTGCATGGAAGCCAATTCATGCGGCAGCAAATTGAGATCAAAGTCAAATTAAAGCTGACTCGTTCAAAGGCAGATAAAACTAAGCGAGCCTGCAGCAAAATTTTCTCCATTGATTTCTTCCTCCTTCACTTTCTCCTTCGTTCTTGCACGCTCCGTCTCCCGTGATCCTTGGGACTTCCTTCTAAGAGGAAGAGGCTTTAAAATGTCCTGCAGCAGAGTGCTGACATGACTGAACAAACAAAACAAAACCCCTAAAAATTCAGCCAAGACGAAGTGCAACAATAAACGACACACAATAAACTCGAGAAAGCGAACTATTATGGACTTTATGAATGGTGATTGACTAATAAACTCTGTTCTAAAGCCTTGTCCTGCCCAGTAGGCAACATTTTGAGGCACTATCGAAGTGAAAGTTTCCAAAGGCATCTTAAGTTTAGCCAAATTTAAAAGCTGCATCATATGTATCCTTTAAATAGAAGGAAATCCCATAAAGCATTGCAACAAGAATAATTTCAAGATGGTGAAAAATGGGGATTCAACTGAACTTTAAATACATTTTAATTAATATAATTAAAACATACTACTTTAAAAGTATGTTTATGAATATTTATGCATGTGGTAAACTCAACTCAGGACTCAAAAGGCGGCCCGAAACTGTGTACGTGCAGTGAGTGACAGCTTCATTCATTATAATGGGAGCCTATTGTCATGTTTCTTGCTTTCTGTGTATAAATGAACAGTTTTGTTTTTCATTGCTGCAAATTGCATTTCTGTCATTTTCACCCAAAAGAGAGACTTTTAATTTTATATGTTTTTTATTTACTACTTTACTACTACTCTCCTCGCCCCCTGTTGATTGACAACTCAACTCTGATCACTGATCAGTGGTTATTTAAAATTCTGTACAAAGGCTGTAGTTGTCACATGTCTCTGTGTTTGGACTTTGTTTTTTCTGTCACATGTTCTTTTGGTTATGTAATTGTAATTGCATGTAATTAATTAGTCTTGTTTGATCCTTGTGTCTTCCCTGTATATAAGCCCTGCGTTTCTTCTGTTCCTTTGTCGGTCGATATTTAAGTTTAGTGTCTTGTGTGGATCATTCTCCTGGTTAATTTTCCTGTTTATTAATATTAAACATCGTTCCTGAGTATCTCCGTCGTTGTGCTCTTCCTTAACCCACAAGAACGTGACAGTAGTCCTTGTGTAGCCAGACCTTTGCCTATAGCCGCTGCAATTAGGGACTTTCGCACCTGGTAGTTATAGGAACTCAGTTATAAGAACTAGCCACCAGGGCGGTCCCCTGAGAACTAAATTTTCCCCTACGGCCAATTTCCTGGTTGCATTCACACTGCCAGGAACTCAAAAGCAACCTAAGCTGACCAACATCGACCTCATTTTAGCAACAACAACATATACGTAACTTACATCGTTCCCAGTATCCAAAAAATAAGTACTTCCGCCAATAGAAGACGTTCCTCCGGTGCTAAAGCCGCTATTGGTCAAAGACTGCCCACTTAGACAGGAAAGGCTAGGTGACTGACATGTAAAGTGACCAATCATCGTTAGTTTATCAGCAAGTAAATGTTGCTACAATAGACAATTTGCGATTATGTATTTTGTGGGCGGAGCCTGCCTAGTGACAGAAAGTAACAGTTCTGCAGTAGCAGTGAGCACCAAAAATATTTACAACACAGATTATCTAGACGCTTTCTCCAATTATTTTAAATGGTTTGGTACTGCCTAGTCAGCGGCAAGAACTCAAAACATAGAAATAGAAGATGTGGACTATTATAAACAAGTCAACTAATGGCAAACGGCACTTACAAGTCTTGGTTAGTAGATTATTAACTGTTTTTTAAGACTAGAACTGCTATTACTACTATCTAGTCTATGTAAAATGTTATAGGTTTAAATATTATTTTTTCATGCTGTAACTGTAGGGCTAATACATAACTGCCTTTATAAATATGTGAATATTATGTAGATCTATTGTTTACATCAAATTTATGCTTTCTTCAGTTCAGTTCAGTCTGTCCATTTAAAGGCTCAAGACCATAAACATTTGAGTTTAGTGCGCACTTTGTCAACAGCCATTCCAATCAGAATACATGATCCGAATACAATACTAATGTCAGCATTGGCGTGTTAATGTTTACTGCATATGCTCCAGATTTTCCCATTTCAGTGATATGATCTTCATTAATAGATGTGAGAAGACATATAGCTAAAGCAATGGGATCACTTGGGAATACTTTCATATGTTCACAAAAGGGTTGGCCAAGCTTGGACAATAATACTATTCCCATGTCCAGTGGACAAACGCGTAAACAACTGAGTGTATCAAATCAAACTCTTGAACATATTTTTATCTTTCTAACCCATGAACTTTAAAGTGTTTGGGTGCTCATGTGATGCTCTCATTGGTACAGTCTTTGTGAACAGTTTCCTGGCAGATCATTAAAGACCACAACAAACATGCTCCCGGATATCCTTTCGAAGCCAGCCAATCAGATTTAGACTGCTGACTTTGTGAAAGTGTTTCCAGTTTAGTGTGCCTTATGTCTCAGACGTTTGACGAATGGAGTGTGGGTGTCCGTGAGTTTGACTTCTGAGGCTAAGCCTACAAAGGCAGCATCTCCTCATACAAATAGCGATCTGTAGACGAACGGCCTTGGAGACTTGAGGCAACATGAGAGAAACAACTCAATTTCATATATAATGGTGTCCTTCCAATCGCATTGCCTACGTTTACATGAATTGTGACGCGAGTCTCCCGTGTGCTTCACATGCAGTTGACTAGTAATGTACATACTCTCTGAAGGCAGTTTAATGGGATTTTGGACAGAATAAAGTGCTTCCCTTGTCCGTCACAATAAATAAACTCTATTAATAAGGATCTGTAGTATATACAAGCAAACCAAAAATCCTTGGCTTAAATACTGTATATCTTTATTCTGCACAGGAAAAAATATGTAATGATAGGCTAATCTATTGATGTCTGTAAATCTGTGGAAGCTGCATTTATTTGTGGAAGACGAGAACTATGTAGAGGGAATGCACGGTCCTCAGGAGTTTGCATATAACTGCCTTCTTTTTACTGAAAGAGATTTTTTTCAGAGGGACTGTGTGGGATAAGATGGAGGGACGTGATATTTTCACTCGTGTGTTGTCTTTTCACCCGAGGTTCGCCGTTTCCTTTCATGCAGCCACATGTGGAGCGTCTCTTCCTCTGAAGTTGTGTTTGGATTAGGACAGGAGGAAGGGAACTCTCGCACATTTTCCCCGGAACTCTGTGTTTGCCTGAACCTCTCACAGAAATTAAACAATTCCACACACACCATGAGAGGAAAAGAATTGGGGGAAAAAATGACATGAGCGTGAGAGTCATCATGGGTAGTGTGAAAAAAGAAAAGTAGAAAGAGGGAAACCAGAAAAGAAGGTCATGACACAGGGATAAATAAGGATTTTTGCTACAGGAGATAAAGAGAAAAAATGTTTAAATCCATTTACTATGAAAGGTATTTGACCCCTTCATGATCTTCCAAGTGGAACATGAAAGGAAATTTTGAATAATCTACTAGTTGCTCTTTTTTTGTGTAATTACAATGAATGGGATTGGAGCTTTCAAGCTTCAAAAAGGATGCGAAAGCATGGTCAAGTATCATAAAAGTGGTCCATTTGACTCATATATATTTTTTAAGTCCTCTGAAATCATCAGTAGCTTTGTGTGAGGAAGAGGCTGAAATTTAAGCTCTTAATCGCTGGACATCTTGACATCCTTCCTAGCTCCCCATGAGAGCTGTCAGGAGAAATAGTGATATCCAATTCCTTCTTTTCAGTCAAATCTTTTTGACTTGGTTCTCAAATATGGTCTGAATGATTTGTTCACAAATTGCACTGATTCAGTTCAATTAAGTTCAAGACTCAATCATACTGTCACAGTATTCAAAAGTTCCTCTTACTGGAGGGAAAATGATCAGTAAATGATGACAAAAATCTGTTTATTCACCACATCAATTGTTACTTGCATTCGGTTTAATATATCTGACTTACTTAAATACAGCACTATTTTATTATATTTCTAAGTTATTTTTTTAAGCAAAAGCAAGGCAAGTTTCAGTGGACATTCAATTTTATATTCAACATTTACATTAAACATTCATTTAATACACATATGGCTCCACTGAATAAAGAAATTCATACAGATTTGTAATGACATGAGGGTGACTAAATAGTGGAAGAATTTGTATTTTTTTGATGAACTATCCCTTTAAGTGTGATTTAAAATAAAAAATAAATGCTACCTGGAAGACATCTCATCTTCTTGGAAAATACAAAACAGATTTAAAAAAAAAAATCTCTTTCATGAAATAAAATGGATAATTATGTGCAATTAGGTGTGGATCACACTAAGAACTGAGAAAGAGATTTCAGTATAGATGTTTGAGAGCTGTTGGCGTGTTTAACAGAATTGCCTGCACAGGTATGAGAACAAGCCGGAACAGTCACGTCTTTAAGCTAATCAGTGGTTGTGTTTGGGAAAACTCGATTCTGATACTCCAGTTGTCACGCATGCAGAAAGAATGGCTTCTAAAACACTTTCACTGTTCTGTCTGTAATTTGCACTTTGAAAAATAATGGAGTAACATTTCAAATGTATAAAATATTGAGCGAATTAGCTCAAAAGGTGTGATATATATAGATATAGATATAGATACATATAGATATATATACATACATACTTGTCGCTACAGTCATTTTAAAAGTATGCGGCACAAATTTATTTATCCTAATGTACATAATAATTCTTAGTAAAACAAAAAAAAATTATTACTTTCACTAATACACAATAAGCTTTTCTTTATTTGTGTAACAAATAAATGACAATGCATTTCTGGGCAACTGTACCATTTTTTTTTCATAATTTATCCAGAAAACTAACATCTGCACTGTAACTAAATTACACTTCAAAGTTTTCATTTACAGTAATATTGTGCGCCTCAAGTCTCAAAGGGAGCACACACGCACGAACACACACACACACTAAGAAACCTTACACATGGAGGAACATGTCAGGGACTTAACACCTGGACAAGCTGAAAGGAACAGAGGAAAATGCCTTTTAATCTGTCCAAGATATGGTTTCATAGCTGTGAGCACTTACCTCATCTTTGCCTATCCGACCCCTTTCTGACACTCTCCTGCACGAAAAGATTACTGTACCCATGCACATTCCTCCAGCTCTTATATCAAAACAGCCTCAAATCACCTGCCACTCACACACACGCTGACACACACAGTAGGAAAAGCCTGTGGCCCTTTTCCCATTCCTCGAGAAAGAAAGGGGCCTTGAAATCATGACACCAGAGGGGCCAAGATATTTAAACTATTTCCGAAGACTAATGCTAAGGCCTATCAAATCTGTGCGTTTTCTAAATAACATGCATTTGGTCAGTACACATATGAAAGAGAGATTTCAGTACCAGGACATCAATAGGATTACATGGAGAGTGAATGGAGACCTTTTCTAATGTCTCTTTAGAAAAAGACCATACTGTATCTGAAGTTTCAGAAGATATCTCAACTTTGTCACACACTGAGCTTTGTCCTTGTCTGAAAATCAATTCCAATCAGACCTCAAACATTTCTGAAATTTCACAAAAATACTAAAATAAGGATAGGTGACAGAAATGAACTTCTCTCAATGGGTTGTATTGTTGTGCACCTTGGGTTGTGGTTTTTATCGCCTAGCCATACAAAACATTGAAGTTGTGTAATGCAAAACAGACAGATAGGCAGATAGATAAATAGACAGTTTTGTGAGGGATCTTTGTGCACAAACGCTGCCTACCTTTGCCTGATAGGGCAGCGATGCAACAAGTCAGCTGCCTAAGCATCTGAAAGCAAGCATAGACTTATGAATGAAAACACAATGACACTAAATATAATCCAGACATTAAATAAATAAATAAATATACCAGGGGAAAAAAAAGATGAAGCTTAAGATACTAAGATCACACTTATTATCAGACTACTTAATGCAGTCTTTTCCTCACATGCTCAGTTTTTATATGTAAAAAATTTACTATGGATGTGTCCAAAGCCAAATGCCCAAATATTGGTGAAGCCAAAATGATGAAAGTGTAAAGGACATTAAAACCAAACAGTGAAATTAATTAAATGAAGTGAGTATGTTTCACTCAAATGATATTGAAAGTTCATTGTATTTAATAGAAAAAAGTAGCGTGAACTCAAAAATGCAGTAAACTGAATTTATATGATTGAGTTGCAGCAGATTTCTAATTCCCAGCATGCTTTGCGTCAGACTGTATAAATAAATATTGAAATTAAGTGTTATTTTGTGTGTTTTTGCACAAGATTAATAAAGGGAGACATAAGTTAGTGTTTAAATGTTGTTAATGTTGAATTTACTGGGGGTTCTGTTATAGTTTTGTAGGGTAACAATTGACCCTTCGCAAACAGTTTGATTGACAGGCGATCTGACCAATCATAAGCCCGAATCCGCCATTTTGTCTGACAAAGCAGTCAGGGAAGTTAGTAGACTAACATTTGTGAACTTGAACGTCAAAAATTGTGTGTACTCACGTCTTTCCACGCTTGAAACAACATTCCTTCTGATGTCCATTCATGTTTATTTGATGCTATAAATGAACTAGTATGAAGAGATGATGGTTCACGAGCCGCTTGAAGAGCAACAGCGATCTGTCACGACACATTAAACAGCCACTATACGCTATTTATTGTTTAAACTTCTTTAAAAAATTGCGATAAATTAAATATGAAGCTTTTTCATATGTTGGTCGGCGTGTTGTCAGTGTCTTCTTTGCTCCGAGATGTAATTTTCACATTGTGTGTGGCGTGAGAGCGCATGGCTTGTCGGGCAAAACAGTATCTAAAGGGGGCGGGTCTTTGCGAAGGGTCAATTGTGGTTAAGAGAGCCATGTGTTTAGGATGGGCTAAAAACCTTGAAGACCACATATATTGTAGGTTGTTTGATAATATAGTTAGTAGTAGTAGTTAGCAGTAACATTATTATACCCTTAGGGAAATTTGTTCCAGTGGGTTTCAACATGCGTTTTCACGAAATAATAGCATGTGTTATTTGCTATCTAACATTTAACCAAGATCTGAAAGTGATGTTTATGTAAATTACTTGTATGTAATTAACATTATGATGAGTTGTGCGAGGATGAGAACAGTGGGAGTGACGTCGGTGACGTAATTGTTAATGAGAGACACCTGTGCACCACACTGGCCTTGCTCCGCCCCTTTGACACAAACCTTTTAAGTTCTACTAACTTAAAAAATGAGTTAGTTTACTTAAGTGTTAATAAGTTTCCTCAAATGAGTGTTCTGAACTTATTGAGTTTTACTGTGTATGAATGAAAATGTGCTTGGTGTGACTTAAAAATGAATGACTTGAAATTGTATAATTTAAGGGGGGCTCAAGGTTTTTCAAGTTGTTCTTTTTGATAAAGATAAACAAAACAACACATACACTTTCAGTGTCTTTGTAAAGTCATGCTGTTGCCATTATGTCTCTGATTCAAGTAAAGTTATTTAGCTTTATTTTACATAAATACAATTGATTTACAAAAAATACAATCGTAATAATACAATTAATAAATAATTTTATGAATTGTATAAGAAATATTTTCGGTAATACTTTACAATAAGCTTCATTAGTTAACATGAACTAATAATGAAGAGCACGGCATTTATTAATCTTTGTTCATGTTAATTTCAGCATTTACTAATACATGATTACAATCTTGGTAACATTAGTTAATGCACTGTGAACTAACATGAACAAACAATGAACAACTGTATTTACATTAACTAACGTTAACGGAGGTTAGAAAACACAGTAACAGATGTATTGCTCATGGTTAGTTCATGTTAGTTAATACATTAACTAATGTTTAACTAATGAACGTTATTGTAAAGTGTTACCATATTTCTATGGAAACTATATTCATAAGAAATAGATACATCTAAAAATGGATCAAATCATGCCCACATTTGAATACATAGAAAATTTATATTGAACATATAGAAACAAATGTTGTCATTGCGACAGACACAGATGCACATACAGAAACAGCTTCTCTGCAAACTCCCTGATGGCCCATTGTATCATTTATTTTTTAAGAGAAACTGATAGGCCTACCTAAATGAAACATAACTGAGAAGTCTTTTAAGCTTCTCTGAGCAAAATTTCCTAAGGGTAAATTTAAATGTCATATATACAGACACTCTTGATTAACCCTGCAATGTATATCCTTTACATCAAAATACATTCCAAAGTGAGCAGACAGGGCTATGAGTGAATCCTGCTCTGAGGCAGTCAAAAGCGGGCGGTCCCAAAATATGCTAGACTTGATAAAAAAAAATAATAATAATAAAAAATCAAATGATAAAGTTTGAAGTGAGAACAGAGTCAGACAACACCCCTCTTCCTCTCTGTTTGTGCTCAAACATCAGCGCATCACACGCTGACATACGTCAGAAAACAGGGTCAGGTACATCTTTCAAACGCAGTCTCTTTGAGACACACTGATCTTTTGGGAAATGCTGCTCTCAAAAGTATTTGATTAAAACAGTGTGGAGAAAACACACACACTCCGCTGTTTTAATCCTCTTTCTTTCACCCTCTTTTTCTCTCGCATTCCCCTCCTCTCGCTGAGAAAGTGATTAGAGGGAACATTCTTGTGCCTGACACACATACACCTTTTGTAGGGGCCCTTTGAGTGTCACATTGAAGTGTGTGAGCTTTCTAGTGAAGCCACTGACTAGATGAATGAAAGGAGAGGTTGGGGCAATCGATATACAAAATGCAATGAAAGAGGAATGAAGAGAGAGAGAGAAAATAGAGACTTTGTAACTTTGACTTTGTGTGTGTTTATATCTGCTGTCCTTTGAGTGTCTTTTATATGCATTCTCTTTATACATCTGTATAAGTACGTATACTCTCCTCCAGCCGCAGAGACTCTCGGTGCTTCTACGTGCACTTTAAAAGTTACATTTCAGTCTGACTAAAAACAATAATTCATTGCACCAGTCCAGTTTTTGACTTCTTTAAATACATCGGTATAGTCATGTGGAAAAAGAAAGTACACACACTTTGAATTCTATGGTTTTGCGTATCAGAACATAATAAAAAAAGAGTTTCATCTGGTCTTTAAAATGAGGTAAACCTCAGATGAACAACAACACATGACATATTACATTGTGTCATTATTCATTTAACAAAAATAAAGCCAAAATGTGTGAAAATCTAAATAAACCCCATGTTTCATTAGCTTGTAGAAGCATCTTTAGCAGTGTTCATCTCTCACATCTTTGAGGAGGAATTTTGGCCCACTCTTCTTACAGCGATGCTTCCAGTTAATTGAGGTTTGTGGGCATTTGATATGTAAAACCACACAATTCAAAGAGGGTGTCCTTCTTTCACATGTATTGATCAAATGTTTAGATGAAAAAATAATGTTTTGAAAAAAGAAAACAGTAACATTGTGAAATATTATTGCAATTTAAAATAGCTGCTCTCTATTCAAACATATTTTAAAGTGTCATTTATTCTTGTTATTTATTCACCATCATAAATCCAGTCTTCAGTTTCACATGATCCACTGTTAAAAAAATTACTGTAAATTTTACAGTATAATACTGGCAGCAGGGTTGCCAGCCAGTTACTGTAAAATTTACAGTAGTGTTACTGTAATTTAATTTACAGAATTTCCCTGTATTCTCTGATTACAGTAGATAACTGTATTTTTTAAATTATGAACGGTCAATTTACAGCAATATTCTGTAAATTTGCGTCAAACTAACACGTGACCCCAGAATGCATTGCAGTTTACAGCAATATGCTGTATTATTAAAAAACAGCCAGCGGCTGTAAAATAATGCTGTAATTTTTACAGCAATTCATTACAGTGTCCATGAGAAATCATTTTAATATGCTGATTTGCTACATTGTTATTATTGTATTTTCATTATTATCAATATTGAAAACGGTTGTGCTGCTTAATATTTTTGTAGGAACTGTGATACTTTTTTTCAGGATACTTTAAGTTGAAAAAACATCTACATCACTTCATCAGGTGACATTTAAATATTCTCTAACACATTTAAAAATCAGAGATGAAGTAACTCGGCTCCGCGAAATAGCTTGATTATAATATTATCGTATACTGAATGCGCTCAGTAGAAAACAAGAGTTGATTTAAAAACTCCTGTACTAACTGCTATTTCATTCCCTTTCAAAAACCATCCTTATCACATGTCTAAAGATAATTAGAAATGTTTGCTTTAAGAAAAACAGCAAGTTTTCTTGAGGATAAAGGGCGCTCGATGTGTGTCGTAATGTTAGCATGCCTGTAAAAGAAGCTGTCTTGCTTCGCCTCTTGCGTGATTGCACCCAATTATGATTCTGTTTCATCTTGCTGCAGATGTTAGGCAGAAGTGGGGCTTAAAAGAACAGGGGCGCCGGCTGAGGGGTGTCAACAGGCCCTCCGTCAAATCCTCTTTGAGGCCAGTGTCAGGTACTTTGATTGGCGGGCCTTCGTGAGGAGAGATTCTCTTCTCATCTGTCCGGAGAGCATGACAGGTGAGTGCCACATCAAATACGGCTGAATGGAGAGACGTATAGTGATCCCTCACAACAGAGAGCTAGATGACACATGTTTGTGCCAAGGTGAGGGACAACGACCTTGGTGTCGCTTTCTTTCACACCGTCTCTATTAGGTGAGGGTTCAGACTCTTAAGGAAGCCGCATTTGCTCACACGTGCGAGAGGAAAGATACTTTTTACAGCTTCTCCATGACTGTTCAAACAGCAAGAGCTCAGCAGACAGTAGCCCAGACAATGTGAGGCCATAAAAGAGAAGCCTTTCTTATCAAGTCAAACAATTGAAACATATGGAAGCTTGTTTCTGACACACAATAATAATAATAAACATTTAATTTTTAGAGACACATCTCTATACAATTACAGTGTGCCCTAAATGTAAGCCCCATTTTAATGTATGAGGGGCATATTCTTAATAGCAAACCATTCAGTATCAAACCTGGTGCTCAAAACCAGTATCAAAATGATGTTAGAGTTGATTTTGTACCTTCACTTCACTGTAGTCTTTCATTGTAGGGGATCCTGAATTTTTTTATGCCAGGACCCACCTAAAAAGGTACAATCAATCTGGAGACCCACCAAAGAATTTGAATGATGCATAACATTTTTCATAATGCTTAAGGTAAACTATAAAACAGCAACAAAAATACATATAATTAATTAATATATTTTGCTTTTTGAACAGAATTTAGCAAGCTTAAAGGCTTTTGAATGATCTATTGAGTCTACAAAGATGGCAGCCGATTTAGTGCATATCTGTGTTTGCGCTCTGACCGTCAAAGGTTAGTATTTTCCAACATGTTTTGAGCAATGTAGCCCAGTAGATGTAGAACAGATGTATCTGTTGATTACTTGAACACAATGGCCAATCAGACGTGTCCAAATTATTGTAAAGCGTTACCTAAACATCTTTTTGCAAAATGTGCTTGTGCCGTTCATGCATTTTTAAGTATGGCTTAGAAGTCCAAATATGTGTTATGTAGACCAATGTATTTACATTAAATACCTCAGATTAGTCTCCTGTAACTAAGATGGAAGGTCAAATGTCTGTCCTTTCCACACCCCTGTCTTTGAAGCAGTGATGCATCTTTAAATGGTCGGGCGGTTTCCATTATCACCTTTAGTTTTGTGCATCTCATACACCTATTCTTTCTCTGATCTCCTAAGTGCCGTCATTAACAATGTCACACACATACACATGCACAATACACTGCAGGCCATTGAGGCTCTTCAAGCTAATTACGCTGTTTAGAGTCCTTTGCTGTTTTTTTGTACACAAATGACTCTTTGCATGAAAGAAAAAATTTGGTTTCACTTTATTTGGTAACACTTTATGTTACAGTGTCACTGTTGCATATGTTACATTTATTTACTATAGTAATAACTAGAAATTATGCATGAAATACATGCAATTAATCCTAAACCTATGATTCTCATCCTAAACCCAGCCCTATAGTAAGTACATGTAGTTAATTCTCATTAATCAGTACTTAAATGTATATTTACTCTGTAATACTGACACCTTAAAATAAAGTGTAACCCTGTATTTTAAGGTGTCTTTGTTACACTGTAATTATACATTTATACATTTGAGTAATATTACATGTTCTTACTATATAGTTAGGATTAGAGTTTGGTTCGGTTAAGGGTTAGTCACATGCAATTATGCATAATTTATAGTTGTTACTATGTTACTGCATGTAACATATGTAACAATGACACCGTAAAATAAAGTGTTACTGAAAATTCTTTAGAAACGTGATAAGAAGTTCACGTTTCTCTTAAAACAGCAGATTATTTTCATACCTTTCGAGTCAGTAGAAAACGATATATTTTCCTTGCTCGAATGTAAAATCGGCTCAAGAAGGAATTGAAAAATTTGCCAGTAATCAATCCCTTTTGAACCACCATGGGATTAGTTTCATTGTTTAGCGGGTCCTTATCAAAGCGTATTATAATGATAAGAGATTTTCTTGAATCTCATATCTAATTGGTGTCAAGTTTAGCTTCTAATGGGAAAATCTGTATTTTGCATATTGTAATTATGAAGTGTTTTGAGGTTTTTGTCTTACTGTCCCCAATGACTCACATCAGAGGATTAAAACTCAAAGTGAATGAAATTCTGTTTAGTTTAAAGATATGATATTTATTTCTCCCTTTTTTCCAACTACAAAGCCAAGAAAGTTGCTAAATGCTGCTTTTTATCAGGCATGCAAATGTTTTCTGAGAAAGCATGGACCATACACACACACACACACACACACACATAATTTTGTCCCGCTCTCATGGAACAAAGCACAGCTTCTGTGGCTCTTTGCCATGCGCACAAAAAGACTTGGCCCTAGTCAAGAAAAACTGCACTTCTTTTTAATATCTGGAGCCTTGTTAAAGACTCACTAGGGGAAAGTCACTGCGGAGACCAACAAGGCATCTGTTATGTTCTTTGTATTCATAAAAAAAAAAAAAGTTGGTTTTTAGGGGGGTTGGGGGTGAAGGAAATGATGCTAAGGACAATAAAGATTCTCTTCTGTTTGAACAAAACTGTAAAACAGATAAAGTGGAATTATGTAGGATTGCTTTGATGTCATTCACTCATTGTGTAACCCATTGGTACAACTACATTTGATTTATGCTGTGTACACACGCTGCAATGCACATTAATGTTCAGACACATATGCTGCAACAACTATTCAAAGTAGATTAGTGATAAAAAGATTCACACACACACACACTTGTCCGGTCTCTTTTGCTCTTTATTTCCGCCTCCTGTCCTCAGTAGACACAGAAGCAGGAAGGAAGGTTTGGCCAGCCGTGCACTGCAGGCTTTGGCCGGCTCTTTCATGTCTTTGTAGTTTTATTAGTGTTGTCATTAGGGTTTTTATGGCTGGTGTTTGCCCCCTTTTTAAGTGCTGCTGTATTTAGAGGAGGTGTGATATGATGTCTGTGTTGATTGGACTTTTTTTGAATGAGCATCTGTCCCTCTGAGGACCATAAACAGTCAGCCCCCTGTCCCAAAGGGAACATATGTACACTGTATTTGCCTTAGGGTAGAGATCCCTTGAAGAGGACGCAGCAGTCTAAAAACATTCTGTCGATAAGAATTCTATTTTAAACCCGTCAAAGTGTTAAATAAAAAAATAATAAAAAGGATTGCCGCAAAACAAAAGCCTTCAGGACGATACAAGATCCCTTTCAAGATCCCAATCAGAATCAAGTTTTCCGGAGAATTGTTTAATATATAGCGAAATTATTTCTCATGTCAAAGTTCTTGAGTTGAAAACTACATTCATTTATTTGATTATTTCAGTAAAATATCATTGCCACTGATGACGATGTAAATTGAAAACATTTTGCCTTTGAGTTAATAAAATTTGATTATTTCATTAAAATATTAAATATATTATATTAACTCTCATGTACTGTTGCGGGTCAGTTTTGATTTTTGAGTTGTCGGAAACATCAGTTAACCTATGTTTTTTTCCTTGAAATTCTGTGACTTTTTCTCATTTAGGGTCATGAACGAAGGCAATGCTCTGATGTGTTTTGACATTTGATGTTGATGATTTGACCCGCATATTTTAATGTTCTAAGGCAACCGTACAGACCCAAAACAATAGCATTTCTTGGTTATATTTTGTTATTTTAGTTTTTTACTACCCTATGAAGATAAAAAAGGAGCTTTTCCTCACTCATTTCAATACAAAAACAATATTTTGAGCCACATATTGTAAAAATTAGCTATCATTTCTTGAAGTATCTGAAATATTGTTGTTAACTCTATTGTTACCTACATTGTTTTTCTTCAAACTTTGTGACTTTTTCTCATTTAGGTCATGAACATGCATGCAAAGTTTCAACAAGCTGATGTGTTGTGAAATGTGCATACAGAAATTTCATTTGTACTGTTCGAGGGTCAATTTGACCCATATGAACATCCATTCAAAAGTAACTGTACAGACCAATAATACAAAACACTTCTGTGTTGTATGTCAGAGCTCTTCAACTCTAGTCCTGAAGTGCCAGTGTCTTCCTGAGTTTAATATATTTTTTACTTTCAAAGTTTGTGATAACATTAAGTAAACTTTTTGAGCATAGAAATGAAAATGACTTTTCCAACTTAAATGGTTAAAAATCTTGAATACTTCAGAGCACAGACTTACGTTTGGTATCTTGTTTAAGGGAACACTTCACAGATGATTGCAGAAGTACAACAAGCTGTAAAAGTAAAGTTTAAAAGAACGTTAAAGGTTTGTTTATGAAAATTTTAAATATATAAAATATATATTTTACAAATGTTTAATTCTAAAGCTTCAAGAAAATCAAAGCTAAATATATGAACAGGTGCCAAATTTTAGGTTGATATCTCAAAAAAAGAACTTTCAGTAAGATTATTTTTGTCAGTACCAAACTTTCTCCTTAGATGACATCCAGACTCCACCGGTGATCATATAAGGACTCTTCGATTTCCATATATGCTTTGGGTGACCCAAACCATATTTTTTCATACTTTTCAAAATATTTGTGAAATAGACATCCTATTCAGAAGAAATTAGGGCAGTGATGTTAATATTTGATTTGAATTCAATCCCTAAAACACATTAAAAAAACATACGGAAAGAATCAGAGCGTGTGTTATAGTTTGGCACCACATCACAAATGGAGAGTCTATCTCTATTTCTCTACTGCTCTGTCATTTCTTTTTAAAATCAGTCACCGAATATGAAAGCTAGAGTCTGAAAGCTTTCAAATGACATATAGTTTGTAGGTTTAGACTAAGATATTATTGTTATAAATGTATAATGACAAATGTCCCATGGGTGGGGGAGAGGCAGTCTTAAAAATAGTGGTTAAAAACATTTTTATAAATCACAATTTCACATATTTATTCTTTGTAATGAGTGAAAAGTATTGATATTAAGTTAATTATTTGTATATTCCAGTGTGATTTTTGGGGAATTGTATTGAATCCAATCAGGGTCAATTTGACCTGGACCATACCAGAAATCGGTTAAAATGATTAAATAAAAATAACTAATTTGTTTTTCATTATTATATTACTATTAATTAAAATATAATCACCATATTAATTAAAATAATGAAAATGGAATTAATTTGTTAATGCATTTAAACATATTTTTTATGAGCCTAACTAAAATGATACCAATGTGTATGTCGGGCCTGCTACCCGATCGCTGTGATTGCGGAGTGTGAGCGAATGTGCAATAATGTGTGTGTTTGTAAGCCATCACCTTTTCTTGCCCTCTCACTCCCAATAACCACTAGCAGCACAAAGAGAAACGCTAGCCGAGAAGCAGCAGGGGTACCATGGCTGTCATTACAGCCTGGCCACGGAGAGCAAATACCAGGCCTTAGCAACCTGCGGGAGGGAAGTGAGGAAAGAGAAGAGGAAGAAAGAGACAGAGAAAGGAGCGAGGCAAGTTAGCTTAGTAGTACCATAGTGAATGACCTCAACGTGACTCCTCAGCTCCTCAACAATCGTGCTCAGCCAGCTGGAGATGAGGTGTCGAGGGGGCCCCTCAGGGAAGCCCCGGCCGAATTTACTGCCGACTCAGGGACCTGTGAATGAAACCCAATCAGCTCAGGTTCCTGCTCAGCATGAGCCCCGGACAAGGAGAAAAAAAGAAGCGCGCGGGACTTAGCGCTAATGCGGCCGTAGCAGCCATAAAGAGCCGGCGGAGCCCCTTTCTCACTCTCAGACAAACAGCCTCTGCATTTTGATTGTGCTTCTTCCTTAGTTCCCTTCCCTTTCGCTTCGCCCCAAAGTCAATTCATCAGTTTTTCTTGTTAATTTGCTGCTGTTTGCTCCAATGCAGGACTGAAAGTGAGGAGATGGGCAAGTGTGTGAGAGGAAGAGGAGATTTCTGAAGAGGGGAGGACGAAGGAGAAAAGGAGAGAAGAAGGAAAGGAGGTTGGGGGAATACAGAGGGAAGCAGCTGTCTATTTAAAGCAGGTTGCAGCGATGCTCAGAGCTACCCCGCTGATCAATTAGCATATCTGAATCCTCGCGCTGCACGAGGTTCCCGCTCTAGCACGCTGCTAGGTGGCACTTCTGAGGGAGGCGGCTTTTGAATGCGCACACAGGAATCCAGCAAACGCTCCGTGTTCCCGATCGTTTGAACAGCCACAAAAATGACTTGAAGTTCCAACTTCAAACTGAAGAGAAAAAGAAAAAGTTTCACTTTTTTTTTTTTGGTTATAGAGAGGGAGGACAGACGAATTTACTTGTTTTTTCTGTTCTTGATGTTTAATAATTCACTGTGATGTTTCTCCCGCTCTACAGAATTCTTTGGGGTGAAGGATCCAGAAGAAAAGACGTATTTTTCCTCTGAATTGTCACCAAAGGGTTAAATTCGCTATTTGATTGATTTCCACTGTGTCAGTTGTCTATAAGCTCACACGTCCTAATCATAGTGAATGAGAATGTACCAGTGGCCATGTCTGGTGAACTTTGACCTCTACACCAATTTATGAAGGGAAAAGATTGGATCAAAACATCAAGTAATTTGCATAGGGAGCAAGTGTACATCAGTACCACATTTTACACAGTTAAGAAGAAACATACACTAATTTTCAAAAGTTTGGGGTCAGTAGTTTTTTTTGATTTATTTATTTTCTGAAAGATGTCTAATTCTCACCAAGGCTGCATTACTTCAGTGTCACATGATCATTTAGAAATCAATATGATTTCTAATATGTTGATTTGGTACAGTTCTTCTTATTATCAATGTTGAAAACAATTTGTGCGGAAACTATGATAAAAAAGAGAACAGCATTTATTGGAATTAGAAATCATTTGTAACATTATAAATGTCTTTACTGACATTTTTTTTAAATCAAATTAACGCATCTTTCCTTAATATAAATATACATTTCTTTAAAAAAAATAAAATCTTACCGACCCTAAACTTTTGAACAGTATAGTATACATATTTTAAATTACCTTTTTTATCACTAAATGGGGTTTTGAGAAGTAAATGAAATTTCTGTAGGGCCTTGTTCATCATAACGCATTCTGACCTCTTCTTAGGTTTACTTGCTGCATTTGAATTGGACAGTTATTCGAAACAAATACCTGCTTATTGCTAATTAGCCTTACAAATCCACAACAAATATCCCCCATAGCCCGTTTCCATCAAAATGATAAAACCCTGAGTCTACGAATACTCTGGAAAATCCCTTTCAGGTTTCATGAGGAAAACATGCTAACGCTAACACAGCAACAGTGCGTTTAATGTCTCAGACTTCACCCTGAGGCTATGTCACCATTCAGATCAAGGCAAATCAACAACAGTGACGATGGCAGTGCGTTCCCTCCCACATGGTTTAGAAAGTGAAACGATAGCAATGGTTTGTTGCTCTATTGAGCGCCTCAGTCTTCACAAAGGCTCAGACGATCCTAAAAACAACCCTCTATGTCAGACTGCATTAAAGAGCATATTTGGGAAAAAGCAGGTCAACTTTTTCTTCTCTCTCTCCTTCTCTCTCTCTCTCTCGCTTGTTTTCTCTTTCTCCATTTTTTCAGGATAGCCTTGAAGTTGGTCTCCCATCAGTCACAAAGCGTGGTTCTATTGACGGGATCCAGGGAGGGTATTGACGGTTCCATAATTTGGGCAGGGGAACACAAAAAAGCCCTGCCTCCCGCTGTGCACAGCATGCTACTGCAGGCAGCAGGAGCTTCACATTTTATTAGCCTGGGAGAGCAGCCCCACTGCAAATAAAACACATTCAGCCAGCCACTGATCTCTGTCACAAAAACAATAGCATCATAGCATACCGCTCTCAGCGCTCGCTCTTTCTCTCCGCCATACGCGTACATACAGGCACATGCGAATGCTCTGTGTAACTCTTTCTCCCTTTATCAGTCATTCAGTCTTTTGCTCTCCCTTCAGCTCACTCTTGAACGCCACCTCGTTCCAACTTTCTCAACATTTCTCTCTGTCACCCCCCCTCTCCCTTCACTCTTCATAGTGTCTCTTTCATTCGGTCCCGCTGTTGGACACTTCACACTTGGAGGTATAGCAGCTCAATGAACAGGCTACAAATGAGCTGATTCAAAAGAGCTCAACCTAATGAAAAGGAAAAAAAACAGATATATTAGATTAGCCCTCCACCTGTTCCATTCTGTGTGCGTGTTTCTTTACATATATTACTATCAAGGAAGAACGAAGCACATTTCAAGTTAAAGAAATACTACGACCGAAAAATGAAAAGTGTCGGACGTGTATGACTTTCTTTCTTCTGTGGAAATGAGAAATTCTGAGTAATGTGCTGGTCGTTCTTTTCCACGTCATTACAACTGAATAGGCACTGAAGCTTTCAAACTTCCAAAAGAACACAAAAGCACAGTTAAAGTGATCCATACACAGTAAAATCCCCAGAGTTAAATCAACTCTGCTCAGATAACATTTGGTCCCTCTCTAAATAGTGTTAAAATAACACTCTTCAGAGATTGAATGTCTTTTATCTTCAGTTGATTTCATCTAAGACTGTGGCTGAAGTCAGTTGTAGTTCTTGTGTTTCTCTCTTCTTTAGTGATTCTGCTTGTTAACAGCAGGTGTTCATCATTAATGTTCAATCATCGCTTAATTCATTGCTTAATTATCTCATTAACTTTAACTCTGCTTCAGTGTTACTTTAACACTATTTCGAGAGGGACCAAATGTTATCTGAGCAGAGTTGATTTAACTCTGGGGTTTTTACTGTGTATGACTCGTCTTCTATGTTTCCTGGCTTCTTAAGCATTAATATAGTTTTATGTGAGGGATGTACTAAAATGTAAGTAATTACTCTGATAATCTTCCACTCTTGAGGATGTTTGGCGATATAAACATCCTAAGGAAAGAGACTTTACTTTCCTATCACAAGTGCATGGAAGCTACTCTAGGATAGATTACTTTTTCATATCAAAAACAGAATTACATAAAATAAAGGATTGTACAATTGAGCCAGTCACCATCTCGGACCATAACCCAGTTATCACAAAAATTCATCTTGGATTAGATAAACAATTTAGATATTGGAGATTGAATGTCTCGTTGTTAACAATCCCCCAAATTAAACAAGAAATACAAGAAGCATTGAAAGAATACTTTTCCATTAATGACGATGGTAATGTCTCCCCTTCGATTCTGTGGGATGCAGGAAAAGCCACAATAAGGGGAAAGATTATATCTATAGGATCTCAATTAAAGAAACAAAGAAACTTAAAACAACAAGAATATGAAAATGAAGTAAAGAGGTTAGAGAGTGAGCACAAAAAAAACAAAAAAGAAGATACACTTAGGGAATTAAAAGAAGTTAGGAAAAAATTAGATGAAGTACTAACACATAAAGCAGAAGGAGCCCTCAGATACATAAAAAGAAAATATTATGAAATGGGAAATAAAGCCAGCAGATTGATGGCTTTTCAACTTAGAAAAGACCAAGCCAGCCGTATAGTTCCGAAGATTAGACATCCTGTTACGAAAACAATTGAGACCCACCCTAAAGAAATTGCAGAGGCTTTTGCAGAATATTATCAACAGTTATATAAATGTCAAAATCTGGAATCTAAAAAAGAAAAAATTATAAAATTTTTGGAACCTCTTAATTTGTCAAAATTATCGAGGGAAGAAGCGAGTAAATTAACAGATCCTATAGCAGAAGAAGAAATCAAAGAAACAATCACTAATCTAAAAAATAGTAAGGCGCCAGGATCGGATGGGTTTTCTGGAGAGTATTATAAAGTTTTTATGAATGACCTTTGTCCAATATTATGCAAGGTGTATAATTATGCGCTGGAATCAGGTGACCCACCAAAATCGTGGTCAGAAGCCATCATTTCAGTTCTACATAAAGAAGGCAAAGATCCGACACAATGTAATAGCTATCGCCCAATCAGTCTTCTGTGTGTGGACTATAAAATACTAACATCTATATTGGCTAAAAGAATCCAAAAAGATATAAAAAAAGTAATAAAACCAGATCAAACTGGATTTATTCAAGGCCGTCATGGAACTAACAATATAAGAAGGGCTTTAAATTTACAATCACTAGCAATAAAAAATAAAAGGAATGCAATGATTCTCAGCCTGGATGCCGAGAAAGCATTCGATAGAGTTGATTGGCTATTTTTAGAACAAACACTGATAGAAATGGGTTTTGGAGAAAAATTAGTAGCCTGGATTAACCTGCTATACAAAGATCCAAAATCGAGAATAAGGGTGAATGGCCAGTGTTCCAGGTTCTTTGGGGTAGAAAGAGGTGTGAGACAGGGTGATTCATTGTCTCCGGCTCTTTTTGCATTGAGCATTGAACCACTGGCAGAAGCTATACTGAAAGTCAATTAAGGACTGGACTGAAAGTCGTGACGTGTTGTCAAGTATGGTGACCCATACTCGAAATTGGTGCTCTGCATTTAACCCATCCCAAGTGCACACACACAGCAGTGAGTAGTGAACACACACATACACACACAGTGAACACACACCCGGAGCAGTGGGCAGCTATTGCGACAGCACCCGGGGAGCAATTGGGGGTTAGGTGCCTTGCTCAAGGGCACTTTAGTCGTGGTATTGAAGGTGGAGAGAGTGTTGTTTATTCACAATTCCCACCTTCAATTCCTGCCGGCGTGGGAATCGAACCCGCAACCTTCTGATTACAAGCCCAACTCCCTCACCATTAGGCCACGACTACCCCTATACTGACTATACGCCAGAATGTAGGAATTCAAGGAATAGAGGATGAACGGAAGTCAGTTCATAAGATAGCATTGTTTGCAGATGATGTATTGCTCTTCATAGAAAACCCATCTCATTCCATCCCTCCACTCATGCAATGTTTGCATGATTATGGACTAATTTCAGGCTATAAAATTAACGAAAATAAATCTGAAGCGATGATGATTTCAGGAGTATGGCCAACCCAACTGAATGAACGGGTCTCATTTCACTGGTCAAAGCAAGGATTTAGATATTTAGGAATTATTCTTTCACCTAATCCCAGTCATCTTTTTGAGGCAAACTATAAAAAACTAATAAAACAAATAAAAAATGATATAATAAGATGGGAGATTCTCCCCCTCTCATTACTGGGGAGAGTTGAGGTGATAAGAATGAACCTACTACCCAGATTTCTTTTTTTGTTCCAATCTCTCCCAGTAAATGTACCCATTTCAGATTTCAATATGTTAGATAAATTAATTAGTAAATTCATATGGCAGAAGAAGAGACCTAGAATAAAATTTAAAACACTGCTTTTATCTAAGGAGAAAGGAGGCCTAGGCTTACCGAATCTAAAATATTACTACTGGGCAGCTCAGTTAACTGCAGTAGTGGCCTGGATTAAAAATGACAAAGAATCAGGATGGGTCGAAATAGAACAGAGTACCATCAGGACACCCTTGTCCATTCTACCTTTTATAAACATAAAACAGGTTCCTAAAATTAAAATTGATAATGAATGGACAAAACATACTTTAAAAATTTATACTAAAATTAAAAAAATGTTTGGAGGTCCAGAATCTATTTCCAGGGCCATGCCTATAGTAGGTAATATTGATTTTCCTCCATCTGTGTGGGACAGTGGATTTAGAAGATGGGCTGATAAAGGTCTTAGAATAATAAATCAGTTATTCACTGGTAAAGAATTAAAGTCATTTTCACAACTTCAAGAACAATTTAGTATTCCTTCTAAAGACATGTATAGGTATTTCCAGATACGACATTACATTACAAGTCATAAAGAAAAAGACCTAGTTATGAAAGAACCGAACAAAATAGAAGAATATCTTATAACTATTGCAGAAAAAGACTTTCCAACTAAAAGACATGTTTCTCATTTGTACAAAAGGCTAATAAGTAACACTATACACAATACAGGAGATATTAAAGGAAAATGGGAATTGGAATTAAATACTATAATTGAAGATGATGTTTGGGATAATTTATGTGAGGGATGTCATAAAGGAATTAGTAGTCAATTATGGAAAGAATTTGACTGGAAAGTAAAAATGAGATATTTCAATACACCTTATGTGATTTCTGCATATGTAAAGGAACCATCTGCAGCATTGTGTTGGAGAAAATGTGGCAAAATAGGTGACCATACTCATATTTTTTGGGATTGCCCAAAGATTCAAGAATTTTGGAAAAATGTAAAAAGAGAAATAGACAAGATACTGGAGATAGAGATGCCTCTAGATCCAGTGGTGTGTTTATTGGGGGCATTGCCTAAAAAACTGTCTAATGAAGAAAATAGATATGTACTAAGGATATTGTTATTAATAGCTAAAAAGATGATAACAGTACACTGGAAGGAAGAAGGTTCTCCAAGCCTGGTTCAGTGGACTCATAGATTGAAACAGGTCTATAGAATGGAAAAAATGACTGCATGTCTACAAATGAAGATGGATATCTTTCTGCAAAGATGGAATAGTATTACAAGATATTTGGATATGTGACTTAAATTGGGCTAACTAATGTAATATGTAACCTGCTCTTGTGATTTGATGTACAAATGTTTCCTCCGCAAAGAGAATGCATAATGACAGTGAATTTTATTTCATTTTATTCATTTATTATTATTATTATTTATTTATTTATTTATTTATTTTTATTTTTTTTTTATTATTATTATTTTACTTATCTATTTCATTATTATAATTAGTTGGTCCCTCATGTGTAAAGGGTTCGAATGTTGGGGATGGGGATGTTCTGTTAAAATATAAAAATCATAAATAAAAAGTTTAAAAAAAAAAAAAAAAAAAAAAAAAAATCTTCCACTCTTGTAAGATGTAAACAATTGGGACGAAATCATTGAGTCAGTGATCGGTTTGATTTATGTACAAATAATTCAGACTGGTTTGTGAACTGGATCCGCTATTCATTGAAAACATCTGACTCAAAAGAACTGTACTTTATTATGGCCTGGTTTCACAGACAGGGCTTAGATTAAACCAGGATTAGGCCTTAGCTCAATTAGGACATTTAAGTAGCTTTTATAAACTTGCCTTAGAAAATAAAACAATAGTGATGTGCATCTTGAGACAAAACAATGGCACTGATATAATTTAACAATTTTAACCTATGTCAGAAAAACAGCTCAAACCTGCATTTTAGTCTGGGACTATCTTAAGTCTGTGAAACCGTGGGAATATAATATTACTGTTATAAAAGGTCACTGAAGTGTGAGTACACTTTCATGACTGTGTTTCTTAACACACTTTTAAAAAGTGCACTTTGTAATAATGACCAATCAAACGTTCTACTTTAAAATGCCTTTTAAAATATCATGGCCCGGTTTCACAGACAGGGCTTAGCCTAAGTCAGGATTAGGCCTTAGTTCAATTAGGCCATTTAAGTAGCTTTTATAAACGTACACTAGAAAGAAAACATTACTAATGTGCATCTTGAGACAAAACAATGGCACTGACATATTTAAGATATATCAGTACAAGTTGCTTTCAGTTAGAACAGCTCAAAGATGCATTTTACTCTGGGACTAACTTAAGCCTTGTCTGTGAAACCGCGGGTATGTTTTAATAATCTTTTTTGTGCTTTAAAGAAGTACACATGATTTGTTGTCATATACTAAAGCACATGTAAAGTACTTGAATATATTTGTATTTTAACTGTAGTGTGTTATTTAATTTTATAACATTTAATATACACAGATGTCAAAACGATATAATCACCTGCGTAATATGCTGTTGGTCATCCGCGTGCTGCCAAAACACACCAACCCGCCAAGGCATGGACTCTACAAGACCCCTGAAGGTGTCCTGTGCTGTCTGGCACCAAGACGTTAGCAGCAGATCCTTTAAGTCCTGTAGGTTGCGAGGTGGAGCTGCTGTGGATCAAACTTGTTGCTCCAGCATATCCCACAATTGCTCTACTGGATTGAGATCTGGGGAACTTGGAGGACCGGGCAACACCTTCAACTCTTCATCATGCTCCTCAAACAATATGTTCAGTGTGGCAGGGTTCATTATCCTGCTGAAAAAGGTCACTTCCATCAGGGAACACCATAGTTATGAAGGGGTGTTCAATGTTTAGGTGGGCAGCACGTGTCAAATTTACATTCATGTGAATAGACCCTGGGTTTCCTAGCAGAACATTGCCCAGAGCATCGAACTCCACACACACTGGCTTGTTGTCGTGCCACAATGCATCCTGGTGTCAATCACTTGGTGACTTTCCCAGGTAAACGGCGCATACGTACACGCAAAAGATAATGGAACTCATTAGACCAAGCTACCTTGTTCCTCTGCTTTAAGATCCAGTTACGCAGCAGAGTGTGTATTATTCATATTGGCACTCTGAAGTTAAACACATTTAATATCAATTTAAACTGTATAGTTACAAATAACTTGCAATTAAGTGTCTGAAAACATTGCATTCACTCCACACTTCAGTTTATTCTTTTAAAGTATAATATTTCAGTAATAATTACTCTATTTAAAAGTATGCTAATCTATTCTTCTCGAGCACACTAAAGCGATACTACTACAATATAAAGACCCTCACATCCACGCACTGCATTTTTACACCACATGGTGTCCTACAGAGGATAACCGGCTGTCTATGTTACTATGTTTACTATCATTTTACTATTCCAAGAGACACCTGAACAAACGCAAGGCTGAATTGTAAAGGACAGATTGCCAATATTTATCTTTAAAGTCTTAAACTTTGAAATATGAGCAAAGATTTGTTTCAAACTATTTTGTAAACCCTCGTATATAGAGAGCAAACACATCTTGTTGCATCAGCATGGGGATAATAAAGACGTTGCGCAACTTGAAGACTCTCTGACAAATATTGACTGCTAACAATCTGGCCTATGTGTGTGAATCTACAAAAACTAAACTGATCTGCCGCACGGAATAAAGATAAACGTGACTGGTTGTACTGATGTGTGGTATAACAAACGCACACACATGTAATATGCAAAATCTCGCATGCCAACTCAAAAGAAGTAACATCATTTAAGGACGGATGGATGGATGGATGGATGGTGCAGTTTCAGTGAGTGACTGTGTTAAAATAAAAGCAAACATTCACTGAAAACACACTTACAATGTATTAATAGTGTTCTCCAAAACTCTTCCTCCCTCTCTCTTTTGTCAACTCTATCCAAGTCATTGGAGGTTTGAAATATATTTAAATAAAATCTGCAGATGCTTTTTTTTTGTTCCATTACATGGAACTCTCTTTAATCTAGCCGCACTCAAAAAAGCTATTCAAACATCTTACATAAATTATGCTCTCAGTATTAAAATCAAAGGCCAATGCCACCAGTCCCAGGGCTGTGGGAGAAAACTTTTGATGGACAGGAGAGAAAGACACAAATTTATGATAAGCATATGTCATAATTTTTTTTCCTGGCTTTCAAAAGATGTCTCACTTTAGGCAGCCTAGATTTTTCTGTTATCAGCTCGACATCGTCTGACGATTCTGGTTTAGTCTCTTTTCCTTAGTCCATGAATGACAATTCATTGCAAAGTAAATATTTTTTGCTCTGGTAACGGAAATGTTAATCAGTATTTGCTGTTCTGAAAGTCTTTTGTGAATAAAGTATACTGATCAAACAACCACACAAAAAGTACAGTGCAGAATGAATTCCGGATTCACTAAATGATCTGGTTGAATCAAAAATGAGTTGTGATCACCACAATTCTCAGTTGCATTGGAAAATATAATCGTTCAAACTGGCTTTTCTTCCATTGACGAATGCTATAATCATTATTGCTTATGGGAGGGCATATATGAGGATGAAAATTATGCGATTTCAGTGGGGGGGGGGGTGTTCCAATATTTAAAATTGAAGAGAAAAGGCTATACATCAGTGTTCATCTTAGGATATTTAGTTGTAGATTTTCAACATAAATAAATATGGGCACATTATTTATGCTTCAAACTGTATTTAGGCTGGAACTTAATGCATTAGCTAGTCATTGACAATATCCAAATTGTGTATCTTATTTCAGATAAAACAAGTTTGCAACTATCACTGCATCAAAAACATCTGCATTCATAATAATGTGAATGTTCTTCTCTAAAGCATGAACATCTTACACTTTGTTTGACTCTTTAAAAACCTGCAGAGCTTTTTGCACTATTAGGAAAAGATACAGTTCAGGCAACATAACACAAATACAGATTGCCAGTCAAATGATCACATTCATTGAGATACATACCGTTCTAAAGTTTGGGGTCAGTAACAAAAAAAAAGAGAAGATTTTTATTTGAAATAAATGCTGTTCTTTTGAGCTTTCTATTCATCAAAAATCCTGAAAAATATATCACAGTTTCCAGAAAAATATTAAACCATGCAACTGTTACTGTGCACTCTCATCATTGATAATAATAAAAAATGCTACTTGAGCCCCAAACCAGCATATTATGATTTCTGAAGGATCATGTGACACTGAAGACTAGAGTAATTATGCTGAAAATTTAGCTTTGCATCACAGGAATAACTTACATTTTTAAAATATATTCAAATAAAAAACAGTTATTTTAATTTGTAAAAATATTTCACAATATTCCTGTTTTTTTATTTGTGATCAAATAAATGCAGCCTTGGTGAGCATAATATTGATTGTCATTGTGTATTTTACGTTATAAAAAAGAATCAGTTTGTCTAAAGATTTGTCTTTAATGGTTTTCACTGTAAAAAAAGGTTTAAAAAAAGGTTGGTTTAACTTAAAAAAGATAAGTTACCGGTTGCCTTCAAATTGAGTTAATACAATTGGTTTAATAAAAAACTCACTGAACCAAATTAATAATCTAAGTTGATCTGACAAATGAAAAAATGTTGTGATAACAAATCATGAAAATAATTTTTTACAGTGTTAGTTCCCACAGTCTGTAGCTCAGTGTCCACCTTGTGGAGACCCTGGAAACTGAGACTTAAGATCAGGCTTCAAATGTGTAACAACCAACACTTAATGAAGAGGTTGCCATTCACCTGTGTGATCTGCCTTGAGGAAAATATATATATAGTGAAATATATATAATTTTTTTTAAGAGAATGGGGTGGACATTGATGTAACTCACACACTAACAATGCCATATTTGTAGTTATCTGTGTTCATTTCCACAGATCCAAGACCAATTTGCATTGCAAAATCTAAGTCAGAAATACTGTATCTTCCTGTAATTGACATTTAGATCAAATGAAATAGAATAAAATTGTATCTTTTTACAACTCATCTTTCAGTAGTTGTTCATTCATTGTGCTTTGAAGCTAATGTTATTGAAGTTTATAAAGTTCCATATGTGAAGATATTAAATGAAACAACCATCTTAATCCATAGTAACAATACTAGATAAAAAAATAATAATAATGAAAAGGGCTAAAAAAGGGAATGCGAAGTTGCAAATGAACAGCTTTCCCCAGGTAGAGACCTAAACATGCTGGACAGTGTTTCCCAAAAGCATTGCCTGCTGGAAAAAAGTTCAAACCAGCCTGAGACTTGGCTGGTCTTAGCTGGTTTAGCAGGCTGGTTTTAGAGAGGTTTAGGGCATTTCATTAGATGGTCCAGCAAACCAGCTGAACACCAGCTACATCCAGCTTAAATCAGGTAAGACTTGCCGATCAGCTTTTGCTTTCTTTTCAGCAGGGTTGTAAGCCTATATAGACTGTAGAGACCATTGGAGACAAAAGTTTCTTTTTTCTTTGAATACTTTTGGGAAACATAGAGTACAACAGGTCCAAATCCAGTTCAAGGAATGTATGGATGTCATAATGAGACACAGTCAAAAAATAGGTGACAGTGACCTCTGGTGGTTAATTTATGGAATGTAAGTCCCAAGTGTGATTGAGACAGAGACATGGTGAACATTTTATGGAATAACATTTTTATTGAGCTATTTTATATACACAAATGTAGTAAAACCTTTGTGATTGAACCTTTCTGGAATTTTGAATTAATGTGTTCATCTTTAATTATATGTTTCTTTCAATACTTTCACGTAAAAGCTTGTGTTGTTTTTGTTTTAAATTATGTTTAGTGTAATCTTTTCCAGCTGATGCATAATAGATCTTCTAAATTCTGCAATCTGGTTATCATGAATTCGGCCTGATTGAATCATGCCAGATTAGCTGATGAAATTCTCTTCATGTGGTGACGAAGTGTCTGCATACATGGACTTAGATGAGAAGAAAATTATAATAGTGCCTAATATTTTTTATATAGTGCTGTACCTCATGCTGTGGATTTAACATGGTTCATGAAGACTCTGCTGGATTAATATTTTTGTGTAAAGATTCATATTTCAGGACGTATCTGAACCTCTTGGTAAGGTTTTATGTTTACTCCACAATATGTGAATTCATCTAAAGCACATTTGGATAAAAAATTTGTATTTTTAAATTCAATAAGAAAAAACAGATATACAGTGGGTACGGAAAGTACTCAGACCCCCTTAAATTTTTCACTCTTCGTTATATTGCAGCCATTTGCCAGAATCATTTAAGTTCATTTTTTTTAGTCATTAATGTACACACAGCACCCCATATTGACAGAAGAACACAGAATTCTTGACATTTTTGCAGATTTATTAAAAAAGAAAAACTGAAATATCACATGGTCCTAAGTATTCAGACCCTTTGCTCAGTATTTAGTTGAAGCACCTTTTGATCTAATACAGCATGAGTCTTTTTGGGAAAGATGCAACAAGTTTTTCACACCTGGATTTGAGGATCCTCTGCCATTCCTCCTTGCAGATCCTCTCCAGTTCTGTCTGGTTGGATGGTAAACATTGGTGGACAGCCATTTTTAGGTCTCTCCAGAGATGCTCAATTGGGTTTAAGTCAGAGCTCTGGCTGGGCCATTCAAGAACAGTCACAGAGTTGTTGTGAAGCCACTCCTTCATTATTTTAGCTGTGTGCTTAGGGTCACTGTCTTGTTGGAAGGTAAACCTTCGGCCCAGACTGAGGTCCTGAGCACTCTGGAGAAGGTTTTCGTCCAGGATATCCCTGTACTTGGCCGCATTCATCTTTCCCTCGATCGCAACCAGTCGTCCTGTCCCTGCAGCTGAAAAACACCCCCACAGCATGATGCTGCCACCACCATGCTTCACTTTTGGGACAGCCGATGAGCAGTGCCTGGTTTTCTCCACACATACCGCTTAGAATTAAGGTCAAAAAGTTCTATCTTGGTCTCATCAGACCAGAGAATCTTATTTCTCACCATCTTGGAGTCCTTCGGGTGTTTTTTTTTAGCAAACTCCATGCGGGCTTTCATGTGTCTTGCACTGAGGAGAGGCTTTCGTCGGGCCACTCTGCCATAAAGCCCAGACTAGTGGAGGGCTGCAGTGATGGTTGACTTTCTACAACTTTCTTCCATCTCCTGACTGCATCTCTGGTGATCAGCCACAGTGATCTTTGGGTTCTTACTTACCTTTCTCACTAAGGCTCTTCTCCCCCGATAGCTCAGTTTGGCCAGACGGCCAGCTCTAGGAAGAGTTCTGATCGTCTCAAACGTCTTCCATTTAAGGATTATGGAGGCCACTGTGCTCTTAGGAACCTTAAGTGCAGCAGAAATTTTTTTGTAACCTTGGCCAGATCAGTGCCTTGCCACAATTCTGTCTCTGAGCTCTTCAGGCAGTTTCTTTGACCTCATGATTCTCATTTGCTCTGACATGCACTGTGAGCTGTAAGGTCTTATATAGACAGGTGTGTGGCTTTCCTAATCAAGTCCAATCAGTATAATCAAACACAGCTGGACTCAAATGAAGCTGTAGAACCATCTCAAGGATGATCAGAAGAAATAGACAGCACCTGAGTTAAATATGAGTGTCACAGCAAAGGGTCTGAATACTTAGGACCATGTGATATTTCAGTTTTTCTTTTTTAATAAATCTGAAAAAATGTCAAGAATTCTGTGCTTTTCTGTCAATATGGGGTGCTGTGTGTACATTAATGAGAAAAAAATGTAATGTAACTGAAAAAAACACCTTTAGATTTAGTCATGGAAAAATATTTTCACACAGTTGTCCTTTCTTATTGATGAGATATCAATATCAGATTAGTAGCAAAATTGTAGGTCAAATGAATCAACTTAATGATCGAGTTTTGTTTCAACAAATCTGCAATGGTCATTTGACAGACTCCGGTGGCTGAAAAAAATGAATAAAAAAAAACTTTATTCCTTGAGCACTGCAGTTTAATAGCATATCCTTCACTCATTCCCACACCTTTTCGACCTTTACAATTCTATCTATCTGAATATCTTTTATACTGTTGCCATCTACAGGACAATAATAGGAATAACAACTGATCACCACAGTGTGGAGGTGGGGTACCGCAGTTATTTCTACTGAAACATGTTGTGTATTTTTCCAAATAATATTTGCAAATATATTTATTGAATTTACATTTTCAAATATACTTATTGACTGTCATATAAAAGAATGATCTAACTGTAGCCTACCATTGCTTTTCTGTGCTTCTTTATATTTATTTATTTATTTATTTTACTTCCTTTTTTTTCTGTGGAAAGAATATGAAAGAGGACTCTATGCATTACAGGGATTATGAATTTATTCTACTTCCTCATGCTTCTCATAAACTTGGCTATTGTGTCTGTCAGTCTTAACATCAACTTACCGTAAAGACCAATTATTGTACTGATTACATGTTCAAATGAAACCAAAAACCATTGCCATTGTCGTCATCTTGTGGGTAAAACATTGTTACAAATATTACAAATAGTGTATTCATAATGTGTATTAAAAATACCTGATTATCAGACTTCATTTTGAAAACTGATTCGAGCTGCATTTAAATGTAACCTGATTTACAGAATTCAGAGTTTTTTTTCCCCCCCAGCAGTCATTGCTGGTGCACTTTAAAAAAAGATTTAGAATAGAGCCAGTACTTTTTATCCATGATATAAAAATCCAAATTGAGATTATCCATAAAGTCCAAAAAGTGCAATTATAGAACAAACCACAGAGAAGAACTTCTCTCTCTTTGATGCTACTCAATGTTCTCTAAAGTGTCGCTGAGTGTCTGCAGAGGTGCAGAACACTGACTTCCAGCTGAAATGATGTGTGCTAGTAAATGAAGATATATGAACATAAAATCATAAGTATTTTACAGCATAAAAAGGAGAAACTGTGATGTTTCTCATGGTTTATTGCAATTTTGTTTAAAAAATGTTTATGTGAGTGTGTTTCTGCACACCAACCTGTGTGTTTTCTTTTGTAATAGATCAGTCCTCCTGCTGCCATAATTACCCCCAAAACCACCCCTGCAGTCCCCGTTATCATCTTATTTCTGTCAGACTCTGAGAGAGATGAATCTGTAAAATAAAATAAAATTGTGCTATGGTTTGATAAGCCTTGAGATAAAAATTCCAGTTGATAACCAGTGACTCATTGAGAGTTTACCTTTTAAAAAAAAAAAAAGAAAAGAGGAATGACTTAACAAATGTTTTATTTTATTTTCTTTCATGTTGATTCATCTGATTTTAGGAATCTTACTACGAATAAATTCAAAATACTTTCAAAAGGAGGCATCAAAAGAACAGAAAAACTGAGAAGCACTGAACTATAATAAGCAATAGTCTTCTGTAGTTGGTAAATTGTTTAAATGAAAACAATAAGGGAACAAGCAGACATAGCAGAAACTATAGTTTGGTTTCTGTGGTCATCTGTCTCAGTTATAGTTCTCAAGTTATGTTATGTTCTTACCCCAGTGATAGATCATGGGTCTATGAGAGCTGGCGTGCTCCACCACACAGGAGATCTTCTCTCCAGGTTTGGGAAAGTATTCCAGGTGGGAGTGAATCTGGTAGTACCAGTTTCCATCAGCCAGCTCCTCAGTGGAGGTCAGATCAGCGATCATCTCTTCATCATCTCTCATCCACGTCAGTTTGATGGGTTTGGGGTAGAAGTCATAGGCACTGCAGATCAACATGGCCGGACTTTTACCTCTGGCCTGCCTTACTGACCGCACAATGACTTCTGGTTTCACTGCAGACATGATGAGGTTAATTTTGTGTTTTGATTTACGTGTGGTTTCAAAAAAGATTATAGTGTTCAGTGCATCTCACCTGTTTGTTCTACCATAGGGAGGAATTGCTGCCCAAAGTACTTGCATTTGTCAATATTAATCTCTGTCTCCTTATGTATCCAATCAGGTTTTTTATTAAAACCATCCGCCCATTTCATTGCGTATTCAGTGTAAGCAACGACTTTATTTTCAGTACTGTTGAATCTGAGCAATTCAGTTTTGTCAAAATATAATGAGTAAATGATCTCAACATTTTGTAGAGAACCAAGTACACGACAGAGAAGTAAGACGAATCCATAATGTCCATGAACTAAAAAACAAGCAGCCAACAAACAGTTTATTAATAATAATAATAATAATGATAAAATGTAATAATAAAATAGTAATACATGTTCTGATACAGTCTAACTTTGCAAAATCAAAAAAAATTCTAAACAAGAAATTTCAGAGTAAAGATATTTGTATCTGCAATTTCAATTTAAAAGGCATTTTTAATGAAAAGAAATTTAACGTAGAACTATATTTCATCACTATATTAAAGTCAGAGCTTACCTGGTTCAAACAAAACATGTAACAACAAGGCAAAGTGTATCACTCGATCATACTGCATTTTGCATTCAGTGTTGTTTTAGTGCCATAGAGATGGAATGAGCCCTAAAGCGGTAACAGTCAAAGTCTTAATGCCAGCCCAGCTTGGCATCTCAACTCATCAAACTGGAAAATCAAGCTAATTACAGACCAACGAAAACAACATGTGATCGAGTCACTTTCACCGGGCCATATTTCACCAAAGCTGAGCTGCAAAAAACTGAAGTGAAAGTTCTGTGGATATTTGCTGGCAAATGGGCATTGTTCATGAAGTAATTGATCAATCATTTGACTGTAACATTGTTGTTGTTTTGGGATTTCCAACTGAGGACTGAGATTTTAGGTCACTCTCTCACCCAAAAAGATTCAGAAATGTAGACACAGAAATGTGTCTAAAATGTGGAATATTTGTGTGTATGTGAATATTTGTGTGTGTGAGAGAGTAAATATATATATTTTGAGGATTAATTTTATCATTGAACAACAGCCATGTTCTCAATGAACACAAAAAACTCATTAATATCAAAGCTGAATATTTTTGGAAGTTTTAGTTTTTAGTTTTTAGTTGTAGCTATTTTAGGGGGATATCTGTGTGTGCAGGTGACTATTACTGTGCATAATTATTAGGCACCTTAACAAAAAACAAATTTATACCCATTTCAATTATTTATTTTTACCAGTGAAACCAATATAACTTCTCAACATTCACAAATATACATTTCTGACATTCAAAAACCAAACAAAAACAAATCAGTGACCAATATAGCCACCTTTCTTTGCAAGGACACTCAAAAGCCTGCCATGCCTGCCATTTGAATGAAACGCATGATTGTTCGATGATCACGCTTCAGAAGCTTGGCTATTTTAAGACTTCTGCATCCCTCTGCAATATATCTCACTATTTTTGACTTTTCTGAGCCTGTCAAGTCCTTCTTTTGACCCACTTTGCCAAAGGAAAGGAAGTTGCCTAATAATTATGCACACCTGATATAGGGTGTTGATGTCATTAGACCACACCCCTTCTCATTACAGAGATGCACATCACCTAATATGCTTAATTGGTAGTAGGCTTTCCAGCCTATACAGCTTGGAGTAAAGACAACATGCATAACGAGGATGATGTGGTCAAAATACTCTTTTGCCTAATAATTCTGCACTCCCTGTATATATATATATACATACAGGGCTGGGTTGGTTACTTTTAAAATGTGTTTCACAACAGATTAAAAAATACATGCTTTAAAAAGTAATGATTCGTTAGATTACAAAAGATTTGTAACTTAATCTAAATACTTTAGAAAACTTTGGATTACTAATAAGCATGTAACACACAGAAAAGGTAATTGCAAGGTAATTTACTTTTTTCTCAGAATTGAGTGATATTAAGTTGCAATTGCTACTTATAAGTCAAAATTCTGAGATAAAACACGTAAAATTGAGAAATGTCAGAATTATGAGCTATAAACTCACAATATTGCGAAAAGTCAGAATTGCAAGCAAAGAAGTTGACATAAATTCGTATTTGCGAGAAAAATTCTGTATTGCAAGTTTTTATCAAGAAACAAAATTGTGAGTCAAAGTCGCATTTACCTTTTTTACAATTACAAAGGGACTCACAAACAACTATCACAAAACATGAAAACAGTCGTGGACCATCCAGTAACAACGACAGGATAGTAAAGATTCAAGTGTATGTACATTTTTGAATTGGTCATTTTGTGGAGAATATAAACATCTGTTATATGAAATTGCTTTTCAGGACAGCAATATATATAAATAACATGCAATTTTTATGATCCCTCTTATTTTGATCAAATTATTGAAACGTTGCATATTCTGCAAGGAAATGCATCTTCAGAACAGAAATGTAGCTCAGCTTTTTCAGACTGTCAGAGTCAAAGAATCATGAATTGCTGTTTACATTAATTGCCCGTCACAGTTTACATTAATGTTTTTGACATTAAAATTCAAAGTAATCACTTTGGTAATCTAAAATACTTTTCAGATGTAACTGTAATTTGATTACCACCCATTTAAAATGTAACTGTAATGAAATACAGTTACTCAAATTTTGTATTTTAAATACATAACTAAGTTACATGTATATATATATATATATATATATATATATATATATATATATATATATATATATATATATATATATTCCTATACTATTAATCCACTACTTAGTTCTATTAATAATCACTTATTTGACCAGTCCTTATAAGTCACTTATAAGGCACCCAGCCAGAAGAAGCTCTTGACATATTATTCAGAGAAACCTCAGAATGAATGAACCATGCAGTGAGAAGAAGGTTTCAGTCATTTTACTTTGTTTACAGCATGAGTTTACTCTACATTTTCATTTTAACTATATATTTCTCATTCACTGAGACATTGCATTTTGAAACTGCACAACTACAGTACAAATTGCAGTAATTGTATACAACTCTGTTTGAACTGTCAGGATTATGTTACGTTTAGTTGTTCCTGTGTTCCTTGTTTTCCCTCTCTGTGTCCTTGGTTACTTATCTAAGCGTGGTTTGCGTTGCTATTGTGATCTCCTGCGTGTTTTGTTTAATAATGACATTATATATACTCCTTGCACCTTCATCAGCCATGCGTAACAACAGTGAGACAATAAAATGTCTATATTTTCATTAACTTCCACTTTTATTTGACAAAAATAAATATTTGAATATACAAGACATATCTGTCATGAATACTTTTCCATCGTACCATAAGTCATCATATTAAAGCTGTAACCTTCAAAGGTTGTGTTGAAAAAGGCACATTTATCACAAGTGTAGTTTCTCATGATACAGCTTACAAACTATAGAATTTAAAAGCCATTTTGTCACACTATATGTAACAGTAGAATATATGTCTTAAACTTTTAAAGTGATTTTATAACATCTCCTCTACTGTGTATATAATATAGAGCCCTGAAAACATAAAATCAAAGCATCTCACTAGCAAAATCAGCGCAAACGGTACTTAAAGTTAACCAACAATGAAATAAATGTATCTTTAGCACATATGCAACTTCACATGAGAACCGAAACATCTACAGGTATCAGTGTTAGTGTATCAGTTAGTTGCAGTTGTTTCCTTTGACAATGAAAAAGACTCCAGTGGTCAAACCCAGCAGCCCAAGAGCCAGACCAACTCCACAGAACACTGATGGACCGATGCTGGGCTCCTCTATCTCTACACCTGCACAGACACACACATCATGTGAAATTCATCATGTGTTTCTGAAAGGAATTAGATGTGAATAATAAATACCCACCCCATATTCTGGTTTGAGGTTGTTGAAGGGCTTTGTGCTCCACAGAACAGCTGTAAATGTCTCCTTCCTCTGGAATGAAACCCAGGTATGAAAATACACTCAGTGTTCCATCTGTGCTGTAGTAATATCTGCTGACTGTCGATTCATCTGTCACATTCACATTGTTCTTGGTCCACGAGACTCTGACAGGTGGAGGGAAAAATCCAGTCACGTGACAAATCAGGGTATTCTTGACATTCAGCTGTGCATCACTTTTGGGATATATTGAGCTCCAGGGGGATTCTGAGGAGACAGACATCACCAATCATAAATTGCATTTCAAACATTTCAATTTTTTTTATGCTTGTTTTATGTCTTACGAAGTGGCACAGATGAATTGGCATATGCCTCTTTAAGAATTTCAAGAAAGATTTTGCAAATAGAGAGTGCTTTATTAGCATCCTCATAGAGTGACCGAAACTCGATTTGGCCAGCAAAAAAGTCGGGTAAAGTGATGATTCCTTTTTGCTCTTTGAAGTCCACATGTGCCACCTGTTCATCGTCACATTTGACAATGAAATCGTCTTGATCTGAGTCTCCACATGCTTCGATCATCCCGAATTCATGATAACCTAAAATATTAAGCCAGAATATTATTATTAGCATTATTGGGAATAAAGATATAATTATATTAAGATAAGTTATGATCCCTTTAAATAGAAGCTTTAGTATTTATCAGCTTTTTATAGGATATAAAACATATGTACAGTTACTACAACAATACCTACAACGTAGATAGCCTACTGTATATTCTGTGTGAAAATATCAAGTTATATATAATCACTCATACTTACTGCATACTGTAACATTAAAGTATCAACAACAACAAAATAACAAAAACACACACATTTTTATTCATAGCACTTCAATTGATATGTGCAAAAATAACTGTTAGTTATTAAGATATTAAAAAGGTGGTACAAAACAAAGAGAATATATTGGTTTTACTCATTTTTTAAGATTTATTTTTTGAGGAGCAAAGGCAATTTATGATAAAGCAGAGCATTTGTATGGTTTTATACTTACTGTGGGTGTTAATGTAAACGACACAGACACAGATGACTACAATTCTTAAGAATCCTTCCATATCAGTAAGTCAGTGAACAGTAAGAGGATGTAGCAGAATATGCCACCCAAATAGTATGTCAGCGGCTTTTCATGTGAAACAGCACAACCTTCTCTTTAAGCTTTTGTTTGTTTCTTACATCATCCAATTGTTGGGTAGTCATTTAGTGACATAGTAGTCTTCAGGGGAAGTAAAAACTAATTATAAGGAAGTTTGACTGTATATGTTAACCTATTCATTGACCACTAGATGATACTTTTTATGTGTTAACAACAAATTAATTAAAATAACATGAACATATTTTAATCCTTCAAATGTAAACAGGCCTTCTCTGAGAATTTCATTAAAACCAACTCTGAGAACTTTTATTGAGCCTGATTATGTTTTTGTTTTGTTTTTTGATTTGAAAGCATTTGATATGTGAGAATGTAATGAATGGCTTCAGATTTGTGAGGTAAAAGCAAAAAGCTTACAGTGATAATAATAATATGCGAAGTCGGGGGAAAAATCACGCCTATTCAAGATACGAACCCCTTAAACAAGAAGATCCGGTTTCACTATACTTTGGATCAGAGGTAGAGAAAACAACCTTTATTGAGATCTGCATGAGTGAGGAGAAATAATGCTGAGCGAATAATGCTGATGAGAATGCTGTTTTTTGTGTTGACATGCTTTGTAGTTGCCAAAGCAGGTAAGAGGACGTTATTTTCCTTTAGATCATGCACAATCAGATATGTCATTTTGAAGGTTTACGTTACAATATACAGTAAGCCGAAAGTACTGACACACACACACAAAAAAAGTCAGATCGATATGCTTTAGCTCTCTGAAAGTGAAACTCATGAGAACATGAGGTAGTGTGGGGCTGGGTGTGAAATTGTTGAGCAAATACGATTCAAAGTAAAAAAATCTGTCACATTTGAAAACGACTCACAAATCTGATCGACTGAAAGCAGCATAGTTCTGTCAGGATCACTATTGACAATTAACATGGAGCAAATGACTAATATAATCTGATTATTACAGTTTTATGGATGCATGACTTTTTAATGTGATATTCAGTATATATATATATATATATATATATATATATAAACCTCATTTAGGTATGGTAGAAATTTTTTTTCCCCTGTTTCATTATTTAAAGGAGTAGTTCACCCAAAAATGAAAACTGTCATCCTTTACTCACCCTCATTTCTATCAGGACCACTACTGTCAAAGATGATTGACTGTTAGCATACATTTTGGATTGCAGTATGGTTCTGTTCTGGGCAAGAACTCCCTGCCTATCCGTGCAGCCTATGGATAAGAGCAGCGATACCCACTTACGGTAAAAAGAATAGAACCATTAATGTTCAATGAATTAATGTGCAACATTCAAAAAATCTGATTCGAAGACGAATATCAGAATTGACCTGCCAGAACTAACACTACGGTTGATGTGTATCCTACGCTGCCTTTGATATCCCACAATCCAGTGCTTTCCATTCTGTGACAGTTGAGCTAAAAAATAAAGACGGTTAAAGTTGTGGTTGGTGGTCAGTTTGTGTGAAAATGTAAGTTTTTTTTGTACCTCTTGCTGGAGGTCTAAACAGGCTGTGTTGGGGGTGGGTGGGGTCTTTGACATTAGAGCTGGCTCTTCTGGTAGATATTTTTCAGGGAGGGTAGCGGTGCTCTGATGATACTCTCAGCAGTCTTTGGTGCTCACTGCAGGTGCTTGTGGTGGTGCATTTTTGTGGTGTTACCATACCAAACCGTGATACAGCTGGTCAAGATGTAAAAAACTGCTGAGGATCTTTGGTGCCATGCCGAATTTCTAATGACAGTGTCATCAGCGAATTTCAGGATGATGTTATTCTTGTGGGTAGTGACTAGGGTTGGGTATCGTTTGGTTTTTTTTCGATACCGGTGCCAAATCGATACTTTTAAAACGGTACCGGTGCCGAAACGGTGCCTGAACCGATACTTTAAAAAAAGCCACAAAATGATGGTGGATGACTCGGTCAAGAATACCTTTTTATTGGACAAAAAAAGTTCTTTAAATTGAACAATATATTAAAAGTTTAAAGTATACATGAATATATAAGTAAATACAAAACACAACAACAGTAAAACCTAAGCAAACTTTTTTTGCAGAAATATGACCATATTTGCCATCTCTGGCATAATATGACACCTCTCCTGAATTATTGCATGTCCTGCACAGGAGAAAACTCTCTCAGGCGGTGTGTCGATGAGGCCTGTTTGAAAGTGCAGACAATATGGGAAGACTGTCCCGATTTTTGGGGCTGGGGTCGCCCACACTGATGACCGCAAGCGGTCAAACACGGTCATATTCCATGTGCCCTCAAATGTTTCACTTGTTTGACGTGTTTCCCCCTTTACACGCAACTGTTGTAAAACATTTGCTGCTCGTCGCGGTGTCGGAATCCTTTCTCGTGAAATATACCCACAATTTGGTGTGTTTAGTTTTAAGCATTTTAATTTTAGCGCTTTTAATTTAGCTAGCTAAGCTAACAGTAGACCACCTGCTGCACTGCAGTCAGCGCAAGAGTAGTTGCTTCGCTCGTGCGCTTCACAGATGGTCTCACTTCCCAACGATTTGTGATTTGTATCATCAAAGCTTTCCAACGTTCACGTGAGTTTTCTCATTCGGGAAATATTTTTTCCAAGCATTCTGACACCCCATGAAAGCAGTATTTAAATTTAACTAGCGATCAGTCGTGTTGATGAATCCATGTCATAGCACCAGAGGACAAATATTTCAATCACTTCAGGCATTTAAGTGGCACCGAAATGAGGCACCGACATTCGCATTCTGATTCGATCCGGTACATACCCGTTATATAGGTACAACACCGGTTTCGGTACCCAACCCTAGTAGTGACGCAGTCGAATGTGAACAATGTGTAGAGTATGGGACTGAGGATCCATCCATTATGGGGTAAGCATACTGTAAGGTCCAATGTTCCCATAATGCTGCTCTCGTTATAACAACTAACCTATGCTACTACCAAACCATACACACAGAACCGGAGCTACTTTTCTCTCCTCACGGATATGACAAGCACGGGTGAATAACCGATTACATACACCGATCAGGCATAACATTATGACGATCTTCCCAATATTTTGTTGGTACTACTTTTGCTGCCAAAACTCCACTAGACCCCTGAAGGAGAGCTCTGGTATCTGGCACCAAGATATTCGCAGCAGATCCTTTAAGTCCTGTAAGTTACGAGGTTGAGCCTCCATGGATCTGATTTGTTTCTTCAGTACATCCCACAGATGCTCAATTGGATTGAGATCTGGGGAATTTGGAGGCCAAGTCAACACCTCAAACTTGTTGTGCTCCTCAAACTATTCCTGAACCATTTTTGCTTTGTGTCAGGGCGCATTATCCTGCTGAAAGAGGCCACAGCCACCAGGGAATACAGAAAGGGTGGTGTCTGCAGCAATACTTTGGTAGGTGGTACGTGTCAAAATAACATCCACATGGATAGTAGAACTCACGGTTTCTCAGCAGAACGTTACCCAAAGCATCACACTGCCTTCCCGTAGTGCATCCTGGTGCCATGTGTTCCCCGGGTAAGCGACGCACACGCACCCGGTCACCCACGTGATGTAAAAGAAAACGTGATTCATTAGACCACGCCACCTTCTTCCATTGCTCCGTGGTCCAGTTCTGATGCTCACGTGTTCCATGCTCCACTGTTGGTCCTTTTGGCGGTGGACAGGGGTTAAAGTGAGCACCCTGACATGGACACTCACCCACTAACTGGTGCCGTGATGAAGAGATGATCAGTGTTATTCTCTTCACCTGTCAGTGGTCATAATGTTATGCCTGATCGGAATATGTACACAATTCCCAGCAAAATCCAGACAGGTCTAAAATATCAACACTTCTAATAAGCTTACATTATTGAATAAGAGTAAAACCAAAAAATGTTTAGAAAATGGACATGATGTACTCAGTCATTATTTAAATTTTTTTTAATTGTGAGCAAAAAAAAGTTTTTTCCCTCACATTTTGGTCTTGATGTCCTTTGGTTTTGGTTACACCTTACATTTAACAACAGTGAGCTGCTTTCTTTTACACTTCAGAACACTCAAATCTTTCTCCACTGTTTTCACTTCTCAAACAGCTGGGAACTGTGTTGTTCATCTACACCTGAGTAGTTATTTTATACATATAAAATTTGTAGTTAGTTGTAGAAAATGTCTCATGTACACATTGTATGTTCGTTGTGTATCCACAGGTTCTCACTCACTGAAGGCATTTGTAACATATATAGTTGGACAGACACCATTTCCAGAGTTCAGTGCTGTGCTGATGTTGGATGATTTGCAACTAGGATATTATGACTCTGTCACTTGGAAACCTGTCTATCGTACTAACAGTACTGATTCACAGTTCTATGATGAAGAGCAAAAGGATGCTGATACTGTATTTCGCGACATGTATGACATGTTTAAAGAAAGAGAAATTACTCTTAAGGATAACCAAAATCGCAAATATGGTGAGTACAAGCCAAAAGAATTATAACATGAAAATTGCTGGAGACAGTAATCATAAAAAGATATCCCCCCCCCCCCATTCTTTTGAAGGTGTACATGTTCATCAGAGACTTGCTGGATGTGAATTGAATGATGATAAACCAGGTCCACTTCAGAGATTGGATGCTTTAGATGGACAAACTATAGAGGAGTTCACCTTTGACATGGAAAAAAACAATACAGAGACAAGAATGACATGGAGGCCATGGGACCAACAAAAAAGGCTTCGTGTAAAGTTTATGTATAAAAATGTTTATCATCCTATTTGCATTAAAGTTTTGCGGAGGTACCTGTATATGGAAAGGTACAATGTGTTGAGAAAAGGTGAGAGAAACATCCTGATTATCATCAGTATTATTAAGATAGAAAAAAAAGCATAATCAACAAATGACCCAGACAGCAGTACTGATAGAAAATACATGTGCTTCTGAATGTTTTAAGAAAAATTAGAGTAAATTAATAACAGATCTCTTTCTTCTCTAGTGAAACCCAGAGTCAGACTCATGAAGAAGACACTCACAGACTCTCAAGGGCTTCAGATCAGCTGTCTGGCCACCGGTTTTTATCCTCGTCACATTAACCTGACTCTGTTCAGAGATGATCAGCCTGTGGATGATGATCAGATCACAGGAGGAGAGATTCTTCCCAACGGAGACGGAACTTACCAGATGAGGAAGAGTTTGGTGATCAGTGTAGAAGAAATACGTGAAGGACGCAAATACAACTGCACAATGAAACACCTCAATCTGGACAACAAACTGGACATTACGTTTGGTAAAGAAAAACTAATAAACAAAATGCCACAACAGGCTTAATAACAAAACAAAGTAACTTCATCTCTTTCGCTTACTGTTTTCTATTTTCTATAATCACTTTTTTTTCTCAATGATTTCAGATTTGGCTGAATGTGACAGAAGATCCTTCAGTCTGTCTATAGTTATCAGTGTGTTCATGTGTGTGGCTGTTCTCATCATAACTGCACTCATGATATGGAGGAAGAGACGTGCTGCTGGTAAATGTTCTGTACAGTCCAGTTCATTACACCTGATGCTAAAAGTGGCAGCGTTCACATATGTTCAAATGAACCGCACTAACTGAGCAATCACACCAGGGTTCATTTTAGGGTGCGTTCACACTTGTAGTTCGGTTGGTTTGGTTCGTATAGACCGGACCAAAAAACAAAAACAAAACATATAGTCCAGGTCCGCTTAGCGTTCACACTGGCATTTTTAACATTGAACCTTAAGTTACTGAACCAAATGCATAAGGATACGGTCACAACCTGATTGGTCGGGTTTTATGACGTATATTTCACGACGGAGCTCGCTTACCGAACATTCAAAACAATGCTGTGCGCTGGATTAAACCCCATCATTTTATGCTTGTACAAATACTTTATTTTTACCAGCTAAGAACTCACGAAGAGCTCATAAAATGTTCAAAATATTCAAAACAGCAGCAGGATTTCCTCCGTTGTATGCAGAAACAAATATTGATGAGGCACTTCACCTCCTCGTTGCTCCACGTTTGCCCTCGACTCATTTTGGATACTTCGATCTTTCCGCATCGTCAAATCTGCTGACTTGTAGCGTTGCATCTTGAGGTGTCACGTCCTGTTTTTGGTTCGTTTACATGTCTTTGGTCCGTGTTGCGTTCATATATCAATCGAACCGCACCAGAGTTCGTTTGGAAGCGGACCGAGACCCATCTTTTTAGCGGTCTCGGTCCGCTTGTTTGGTCCGCACCAGGGTTCGGATGGCAGCGTTCATATATGTTCAAACGAACCGCACTAACTGAGCAATCGCACCAGGGTTCGTTTTAATCGAACCAAACATGACAAGTGTGAACGCACCCTCAAAGTTCACCTATGCAGTTTTATGCCTCTGTAGGCTTACTCTCGATTCATCATTGTTTAACTGTGTCACTCTTATTCAGAACGAGGATCTTCAGAGTCACAGTTTGGTTGATTACTTCCCCACTCCATCCACGTGAGTGCATTTTATAAGTAATATCAATACAGCAACATGTTCATCAAACTTTCTGTAAATGGCTACCGTTTATTCTTCATTTCAGCTCCCATGGATGATAGAAGTGACATGACTAGTGAGTCTAAGGCCCAATATTAAAGTCAAGACAACAACAAAACCTTATAGCATTAGCTTGGTGGCTGCTATTGGGCTGTGCTGTGTGATGCTAACCATCAAATGATATTTGATTAATGTCCAGGGATTGTTATATAGGTTGTATAGGTAAGGAATGTATACAGTGTGCAACATAAAAATATGCCTATGTGGCCCAAAATCATATTGTTTAGTTTTAAGAACAATACTAATCATGTCTCATCATTGACCAATGCGCACGCATGAATATGTGCGTGAAATCAGCATTCAAATGTTTTCACAGATAATTTATCCGTTACTTTAGTATTAAATTTATTCTGAATAACAAAAACATGTATAGCAACAACTGCGGGTATTCCAGAAAGCAAGACTAACTCACTGTCACATACCCTGAACTCTCAGTAGAACCTAAACCTTGCTTACTTGGGGTATGTTGGCTCCAAAACACAGTTAGTTTAATCAACCTTCTATTGGTAACCCAGCGCCATAAGAGGATGTTATTTTCAGAGTAAACTGCTATAGCTACTTACATACCTTGAACAGTACCTTAGTTTTTTTAACATAAAGCAATGTATATAGTTAAATATGATGTAATTGGACTGCCGAATTGCAGAGCTTGTGCAAACCACATCACTGTCAGGAGGATTATGTCGTCTGTTTAGTTTTCATTGTGTTTTGGTTTCCGAATTCTGTTTGCTACTTAGTATGTTCACCTGTTGTTCATTGAGTTAGCTTGTTAGCTCTATATTTAAGTCCTCTGTTTCCTCTGTTCCCCATGCTGTCTTTATGTGGATGTTATTTTATCGCAGTGTTATATTCTGTGTATTCCTGCTTTGGATTATTGAATTAAAGACTTGTCATTGTTATATCCTTCTTCATGAAATTTACTACAGCCACAAAGATGACAGTTGCTATGATCATGTACTTTCTTCTCAACCGCCGTTTTGTAATGTTGTGTAATGAGAACAAACCTAAATCATAAATGTTTTGCATGTCAGTTATGTTAATCTCTGTAAAGAGCTACCCAGTAGCGAATGTTCTCAGAATTTGGAATTATCAAATTTCCAAGAGCATGTGAAGGCAGAATTAGGCTAAACCAGGATTAGGGGATTCAATTAAGGTATTTAAGTAGCTATTATAAACATATCCTAAAAAAACATTACTGATGTGCATCTTGAGCCAAACAATGGCACTGATGTATTTAAGATACTGCATATCAGTACAAGTTGCTTTCAGTTAGAACAACTCAAACATGCATTTTAGTCTAGGACAAATGGGTAACTTGCCAGGCAAGAAATTGCACTTCAATAGGAAACACATGCCACCAAGTTTGTTCAAATGTAATTTGGAATAAATAAAAAAAACAACCCATGTGCGATTTAAAAGCATCATAAAAAGTGACATCATCCAGCAACAAGGCCAAGCCTGTCTTACTCTTACATTAAGAGTTTCCTAGAAAAACTTGCTCTTCAGAGTATTGTATATATATATATATATATATGTAAGTTTTTCGTTAACCCCCCCCCCCCCCCCCAACAGTTCACCACCATATTTATCTTCCTCAAATACAATGTCTCTCTGAGGAATTGGTCTACACACACACAGACTATTGTAATTGCTCTTATAATTTATAACTGCACTGCCATCGCCACTTTACCTTCATAAGCCACTTTATCTATTTATTTTATTTTTATTTTATTTTTTGTTGTTGTTGTTGTTACTGTTAATGTTATCTGTATACACCTAGGGTCTGAGAGTAACAGAAGTTCAATTCTCTGTATGTACGTGCTGTAAATATGGCAGAATTGACAATAAAGCTGACTTTGACTAATTGTTTTGCACTATATTAGTTTGTCCACAAAGTGGCAACTGAGCCCCAGGACAGTTGATTCACAAGGTAGTCGAAGGAAAAAAATGAATAAACAGAAGAGACTTTATTACAGAAACGTGTGCAAGTTACAACAATGGATGAGCTGTTGTGTGAGGAAATTAGGAAGTACCCGTATTTGTACGAATCCAGCGTAAAAGACTGTAAAGATGCGTATGTGGCTGGTAACTCGTGGCGAGAGATTGCCCATGCGCTGGACAAGGACGAAACATTCTGTCGACAGAGGTGGAAAGATGATAAACGGAAGGAGTGGCGATACTGGGGGTAAAACAATACCCCCGATTGTGTTTCTGCTATACTGGCTCTCGAAAGTCATCAAACACAGAGAGAGAGACTCCAACTGTGAAACACCGGTGAGCAAATGTGGTGTTTTTGTTACGTTATGCTGACGTTACTGTGCATTTCTGACCTTCTTTTATTGTTGTTATTCATTTAGATCGAGTTTAGTTATAGTTGTGACTCTGTCGTCCCACTGCAGCTGGAGTGCAGGTCCTCGGACCTGTCTGATAATGACATGAACAGAACCTGAAGAGGGAACCGTTCAAACCGGTGCAAGAAACGGTTGTGGCCCGTTTAAGCATTTATGATGAAGAGGGAGGGAGAGACGACGAAGATATGTGTTTTGGGAAGATGGTGGGGAGGACGCTCTCCAAAATGACGACAAGGAACAAAGCCCATGCCCGTTTGGAGATCTCAAGTGCTCTTCAAGTGGCAAAAGGTGGAGTGCGGTTCAGTTTATTTAGGCACTACTGAGAACAGTCTACTTTTCATACACATACGGTATATTTATATACACCCTTACATACACATAAGTGTCATGTTTTAAAATAAAATTATTATATATACTATTTTCAAAGTCTAGATGAAGGAATTGATTTATAATCCCCTTCCTTTTTACAATTAGGAAATCATAGTTTCTTTGATACATCAACTTTTCTGATTTGGACATCTACTTGCATGTTTCCCGGATATGAAAATATCCAAAAAATCCTTAAACTGAAGAATCTGCAGGACCTGGAGGATTTTTCTGAAGAACAGCTCTGTTTAACTGCTCAGAACAAACAAGGGATTCATGAACAACCATCAGAAAACAAAACAACGATAAAAAACGGGAGATCATCCAGGCAATACCACATAGTAGTAATACCCAATGGTTTCCAAACTTTTGAACTGGGTTATTTTAATAAAAATAGGGAAGGTCTGAGGAAGACCCGGTAAAATTAGATCAGAATCGAACCCGACTGTACCCGAACGTAACCAGCATTGACGTTTGCAGCCCTGCAGTCCGTCAGGAAAAATCCTAGTGTCCTTCTGAATGATTTAGCTACTGCTGTATTACTTTTTATTTATTTATTACTTTTATATTATTTTTGAGTTCGACTTTTAATTGTGACCAGTGGATTGGAAAGATAAACGTCATAGCATGATAAATATTAAATCGATAGCTTATTAAATCAAAGATTCACTGGTATTGTCTGCAACGCTACTTCATCTCCGGCGAAGAGTTTCTGCACAAAAAAGAAAAGCCCTGCATGAACATGCAGCGTAATGAAGCAAGTGGCATTTCCCGATGGATCTCATAGCTATGAGATGGATTTCTGTGTGCGAGGTTTTCGGATCCAAGTGCCCCCATGAAGACCTCGCACACAGAAATCCATCTCATAGCTATGAGATCCATCGGGAAATGCCACTTGCTTCATTACGCTGCATGTTCATGCAGGGCTTTTAATTAAATAACAGTACACCTCGAAGACATCCATGTCTTCAGTAGGTGTACTGTTATTTAATATGTTTCTTTCCAAGAAATTTCAAACAAAAAAACTGCTCCGTGTGCCTCCTTCCACGGGCTTATAGCCTGTCCTATGAATTGCGTGTCTTGTAAATATTTAAAAATCACCCTTATTACTTTAGTCTCTAATAATCCAGTCAATTCTCTTCCAATTTAGGATATTAGTTTTTACACTATTGTTCACGGAAACAGTTTTTCCGTTCTATTAACATGTTCTACACTCTCACTACACTGACATTTATTAGTTTTTGTTTTAAGAGGAAGTGTTTTTTAATCCTGTGTCCCAATCTATGTCTAAAATATTACTTCTTCTCTTCTGTATTCTTTGATGAACTGATGCTATTATAAAATACTTTGTTGGCCATATGGCATGATTTTATAATAGCAGCTTTTATTGGTGATTTACCTTCATCTTTTGCCATATGGTATTTTAATTTAGAATCTTACATTATCGATGTTTAGATGGTGTGCTATCTCATATCCAGTAGAAAAGTCTGAGCATTTTACTATAGTTTTAACTTGGTATGAATAGTTATTGTCAATCTCGAGTGATTAATAGTAAGTTAAGCAGGATACAATGAAAGGAAACTTTGAATGAATGAATACAGACATATACATTATATGTTGTCTGTGCATATATGGTACATGTTGCTGCTTTTCCAGCATTTTCCATGAACACCCGTGAAAACAATGTCTTAAAGTAACAGTATACGACACTAAGTACACTTTTTAATTTAAGTGCTTGCATTAATGACAAAGTGATGACAGCTTGAGCTTCCCTTGACCTGTAAATAACAGCTGAACATGTTTTATGACTATTTTCATGTACTTCTTATTTACGAGGCAAAGGTTTTTGTTAGTCACTTTTTTAATAATTAACTTTTACATGCTAGTTGTTTCTTTGTCTCAACAGGAAACTGAAAACTTTGGGAATTGAGTCCTAAGTTGTGTCAATAGCACTAGATGTGTCAGGTGTTTATGTAGGACAATCTCCCATGACACTGAAAGGAAAAGCCTTCACAACACAACAACAGATACAAATTTTATTTAACCATATAAATCTACAATGCTTTCGAAAGCTAAAACAGTTCAAGAGACATATCCACTTTACAAAAAAGAACTGATGTGTCTGTTTTCAAAAGTATTTATCAAGCAGATTATTAGATGAATGTCTAATTTTATTAATGTATAAACTCTGGGTGATGAGTGTCTCCTTTCTGAATCTTTCTACACTGTCTCAAGAAATTCTGATTCTAGAGTCAGCAGTCTGGAAGAGTTTACAGTAGTCAGTCACTCACAGTTTACTGCTACATCTGGCCTAAAATCTAGTGCCTCAGAAAACTACCAAATCAAATCACTAATATAATGAAAAGTTAAAAGGTGAAAATAAACAGCTTTGACATTTCATCAGAACCAGAGAAAGGATCTTTCATATTGTCTTGGACATCAGGGCCTGGAGAACCACTGCAACAGAGAACATGCACATAGCCTTTCAGTAACAATTGTATTTTTGTTCCCTACCTAATGTTTCAGCAAAATGCAGTGCCATTCTTCAATAGATTTCACAGTATGTACAGAACACAATGAAACACAGATCACCTTGAACCAGCAACCCAACAACAATGAAAAACTTGATTTTTCATTGATCTTGATTTTTATGTTGCTTACAATACACTGTATGTTATTGTACTTTAACTATATAAAATGTCTTTGTCGTTTTAATCAAATATCATTTGATGGTCATATCATAACAAAACCAAATGGGATCCCTGAGGAAATGCTGAGGCAAGTTTAAGTTTGACTTTAATATAGGCCCATTTAGACTCACTTTCATGATTCATCTTGCGTGGAAGCTGAAATAAAGAAAAGAAAATATGTTGGTTGTCATGTCCAATATTAACCCTACAATGACCATGCAGGTGAAATCATATTTTTTTTATTAAACTTACATGGAGTAAGGGAGTAATAACTCTCTGACGTCTCAGACCCTCGTCCTGAATAACAATGGCACAGTTAAACAATGAACACTAGAATGATGGTGAACTTTAAAAGAGTCTCTAAAGCAACTGATGTTTGGTTTCTTTTCCTAATTGAGTTTACAACACATTTACCAGCAGCACGTCTCTTCCTCCATATGATGAGTGCAGTTATGAAGAGAAGAGCCACACACATGAACACCAGCACACTGATAATCACAGACAGACTGGAGGATCCTGGGTCACATTCAGCCACATCTGAAATGAATTAAAAATAATAATAATTTTAAATTTTATCAACTACAGTGAGAACCGGAAAATAATAGTATTGTTTCTTTTTCTAAGGCTTGATATACTACATTTTATTTTATTGTAATGATAATAAAGTATCTTGAATCTAATTTGTTGTTTGATATTTGTTAGTTTTTCTTTACCAAACGTAATGTCCAGTTTGTTGTCCAGATTGAGGTGTTTCATTGTGCAGTTGTATTTGTGTCCTTCACGTATTTCTTCTGCACTGATCACCAAACTCTTCCTCATCTGGTAAGTTCCGTCTCCGTTGGGAAGAATCTCTCCTCCTGTGATCTGATCATCATCCACAGGCTGATCATCTCTGAACAGAGTCAGGTTAATGTGACGAGGATAAAAACCGGTGGCCAGACAGCTGATCTGAAGCCCTCGAGAGTCTGTGAGTGTCTTCTTCATGAGTCTGACTCTGGGTTTCACTAGAGAAGAAATGGAAGTGTTATTGTTGTTAAACTGTTGGGTTCATTGATGGCAGTCATTAATTTATGATTCATAAAGCATTTGAAGGCAGATGCATTTTCTGTCAGCACTGCTGTGTGAGTCAGTTATGCTACCTGAAGTTACTCAGGTTGATTCTCTCACCATTTCCATCTCTCACCATCACCTTGTTCTTTTGCATATTCAGGAACCTCCTTAGTGTTTTAATGCAAATAGGATGATAAATATTTTCATACAGAAACTTTTTATTATTCCATTCTTGTTGGCTCAATGACATCCATGGCCTTTTCACTTGCATTTCATTTTTTTCTGGATTAAAGGTGAACTCCTCTGTATTTAGCTGATCAAAAAGATCCCATAACTTCAGTAGACCTGGTTTATCATTGTTCAGTAATTCACACCCAACAAGTCTCTGAAGAACATGTACACCTGTAAATTAATGGAAAGAAACTGAATTAAGACTTTCTGGTATTCACTGACTTGCATATAAGATGTGGAGAATTGAAAATGAGCATTCTTTTTACCACTACTATCTCTAACTTTGTAACTTCTACAGTACGCTTTGTATGCTACATGCATAAACACAAAGAACACAATACTGTAATTTGTTATTAACATATTGTGTGGTATTATCAATCTGTTGCATGAACCAACCTGTGCGATCCGTGTCATTTAAGTGATCTTTAAGATAAAATGCTTGATGTTTCAGGCTGTTATATATATCACGAAATACAACATCAGCATCACTTTGTACCTCATCATAGTATTTTGAATCACTGTGAGATCGATAGACAACTTTCCATGAGGTTGAATCATAATACACCATTTGCAGATCATCCAACATCACCACAGCACTGAACTCTGGAAATGGTGTCTGTCCAACTATATATGTTGCCAAAGCCATCAGTGAGTGAGAACCTGTGGATACACAAGGACAAGCATATAATATTAGTGTGATCTCATACTATTTCAGAAATATAAAAAAGGAAACACCATAAATAGTTTTGATTCATATAGATATCTATGTAAATGGAAGCTCATGTGATTTTTACACCCAAACTAGTTGTAAAAATCCTGCAAGATACTACATGATTGTAAAAAAGTCTAGTAATTAGCATTAAGTTGGCAGTTTTAAGTATTAAAGTTTTTCTTCTCACATTTGTTTACACAACTGAACCATTCTGTTTTCAAAATATCCCAATATGTTCTAAAAGAAAGACTTGATTCTTAAAACTATACACTAACACCATTCACCAAAAACACTAACAACCAGCAAAAACGTCTTGGTTACATAGGTAACCCTCGTTCCCTGAAGGAGGGAATGGAGACGTGCGTCGGATGACCGACGAATAGAAATCTCGCCAGAGAGGCCAATCTACTTCAAATGTAACTAAAACGAGCCAATGCACATTGGCATGCAATCATATACATCAGCTGCTCACCTCGCAGCGTGGGTATATAATGAGCAGCAGGTGCGTTGCATCTTTAGGTTTTCGCTGAGGAGCCGAACCAGATAGGCGGCAGCATCAATTATCTGTACCCCGCAACTGTGGCAATGGGACGTACGTCTCCGTTCAGTCGGATGGACGCACGTCGGATGACCGACAAAATAGGAATCGCTACCAAAGTGCCACTGGAGCTGTCCCCTTCCAGCGCTCTGTTGCAAGCCACCTGAACTCCCTTGCCTGAGGACGGTGGGACAGGGCTAACACAGAGTGTCAATCACTGCTCTTCCCCAAACCATTCAGTGAGACTGTTGGATAACACTGGGAAAATTCACCTTTCATGGAAAAGGAACGCTGCGGAACCCACCTCCTTCCCCAAAGGAGTTATGTGGAAAAAAACATACGGACTGACCCTGTAGAGCCATGCTACAAATAGAAGAATTGGGGTGACTCCAACTTGATGAGAGGAGGGTTCTCCCTGAGGGAAAGACACAGGCTTCGTTTCGGAGCAACCGTGGAACCAGCCATATGGGATAGGTAGGGTCACTCATATGGAACCCAGCCTAAATCCGGTTCTCAAGGATGCAGCGGAGTAAAGGCCTGGCGCCAGACGCTCCGCCACATCGGGTGTTGAAGGAATATCGGAGGACTCAACAAGGTCTGCTTGCCATCTTCTGCTTGGAGACAGGCTTTCCCTTCTGCTGGCCCCCAAAACAGACAAAGAGATGGTCTGAGGTCCTGAAGCTTTGGGTTCTGTTTACGTACAGTCGCAGAGCGCGAATTGGAAAGAGCAAAGCCAGGGCTGGGTCTGCCTCCTCCGAGGGCAGCGCTTGCAGGCTCACTTCCTGGTCCCTGAAGGGAGTGGTAGGAACCTTGATCACATAGCCAGGCCGGGGTCTCAGTACCATGTGGCAGTCACCAGACCCGAACTCTAGGCACGATTCGTCGACCGAAAATGACTGCAGTTACCCTACCCTCTTGATGGAGGCCAATGCAGCCAGCAGCAAAGTCTTCATTGACAGAATCTTTCAGTCTGCTGACTGCAAAGTCTTAAAGGGAGCATTCTGGAGTGCTCTTAGCACCAGAGCCAAGTCCCAAGAGGGTATGGAGGGGGGACAAGGAGGTTTTAACCGTCTTGTGGCCCTAAGGAACCTGACAACCAGGTCGTGCTCACCAACGGATTTTCCATTTATGTGGTCGTGGTATGCAGAAATAGCAGCAGCATGGACTTTGAGGGTGGAGGGGGATCGTCTACGCTCCAACCCTTGCAGCAAGAAGGAAAGCACGACTCCGATCGAACATCTTCGGGGGAAACGCATATTTGTGGAGGCCCCGTGGCCAGCTATGCACTGTGTGAGTGTTCCCTCTGACAGGGAGTAAAACGACTGGCAGTCGGAGGTTTCTGATGAGGCAAACAGGTCCACCTGAGCCTCTCCGAACTCTCTCCAGATCAGCTGGACCACCCTGCAGCTTGTGAGAGCTCATCGGCTGCACTGTTGAGCACACCGGAGATGTGAATATCATGAAGCAACCTCAAATGCTTCTGACTCCAAAGGAGGAGATGGCGGGCAAGTTGTGACATGAGACGGGAGCATAGACCACCTTGACGGTTGATGTACGCAATCGCAGTGTTGTCCATACAGACCAGTACATGCCTGCCCCGAAGCGGCCCTTTGAGGTGGCTCAGAGCAAGACGTACTGATAGTAACTCGAGGCAATTGATGTGCCAATGCAGTTGGGGGCCCGTCCACACCCCTGACACTGCATGCCTGTTGTACGTGGAGCCCCAGCTAGTGGCAGAGACATCCGTGAAAACCACAGCATGCCGGGACACCTGTCCCTGAGTGAGCTCTTAACGCATTATAGTCCTTCACGTCTATTACGATCTCAGAATTCTGACCAGTTGTTAATACCTAGAATATCAAAATCAACCGCAGGCGGTAGATCCTTTTCCTATTTGGCACCTAAACTCTGGAACAATCTTCCTAGCATTGTTCGGGAAGCAGACACACTCTGTCAGTTTAAATCTAGACTAAAAATGCATCTATTTAACCTGGCATACACATGACGCACTATAAACTTTTGTCTTCATATCTGTTAAAGGCTTGTTAGGCTGCATAGATCAGGTCAGCCGGAACTGGGAACACTTCCTATAACACCAGATGTACTCGTTACATCTGAATGGCGTCTACGCTAATTTTTGTCTCTCTGCTTATCCCGAGGTTTACCAATTAACGTGATTGGCTGGATCCAGGCCATGTCGGGGTCGGACGGGGAACCTGTGCCTGTGTGTGCGGCATCAATGTGGCCCTGGGGTGTCGGCGGAGACTGTGTTAACTAGCTCATCCTTTGTGAAGACCTTACCGACTCATCAGCTAGTGGCACATATCCCAACAAACCGTCCCATACCGGCGTGATCAAAAAGATCTTAAACTAGATGGAACTAGATTAAATATTTTGACTGTTGTGATTCCAAATCGGTTTAATGACCTGTAACTCTGCCTGAGTATCGGACAAGTGTTCACTGTTGGCCAGAGGAGAACTGGCCCCCCGACTAAGCCTGGTTTCTCCCAAAGTTTTTTTTTCTCCATTTGTTGTAGTTTTGGTTCCTTGCCGCTGTTGCCTTTGGCTTGCTTAAGTTGGGGACACTTGCTTGATATTCAGAAGTGTTTTTGATATGCCTACATTGGCGCCGTTGTATGCGAACTGAGCTGAGCCGGATGATTAACGTCACTGTTTTCTGCAGTGCTGCTATACCTAAATTAAGTAGACTAATAACTACTGATATTGCAACGGAATGAATCTTTAATATTTAGAATAAGCTGGACAATGACACCCTTTTCTTATTAATGTAAAGCTGCTTTGCCATAATTTGCATTGTAAAAAGCGCTATATAAATAAAGATGACTTGACTTGACTTGACCTGTTCTAGGGGCACTCCAGCCCGAAGAAACACGGCACTCTGGAATGGCGGCGCTCTGGAATGATTGCCACCTGGAAAGTGTCACCTTGCTACGGCCATCTCGGGACTCGGCCGTGAAGCCAGTGTTGAAGTGGTCTCATATGAAGCAGACCGAGCAGGGTTACTGCCACTGCAGCCCCCATATGCCCCAGGAGCCTCTGAAAGAATTTCAGTGGGACCGCCGCCCTGCTGTTGAACATATTCAGGGAGTTCAACACCGACTGAGCACGATCCTCTTTGAGGCATTTACAGGCTCTGCTTTACAGAGTCTAACTCCATACCGAAAAAAGAGATCCTCTACATGGGGGCGAGTTTGCTCTTTTCCCAGTTGACTTGAAGACCCAACTAGTTGAGGTGTCTGAGCACCAACTCCTTGTGTTCTCTCATGGGAACAAGGGCTCCCTCCACGACTTTCGTGAAGACGTGGGAAGACGTGGCCAGCCCAAAGGGTAAGACTCTGTACTGATATGCTTGACCTTCAAACGCAAATCTCAAGAATGGCCTGTGTCGCGGAAGGTCGATCGCTGCAAACCAATCTCGGGGTTGGATGCACGCATGTTTCTGCGTGAACATTTTGAATGGTAGCTTGTGAAGGCTCCGATTCAAAACTCGCAGGTCCAAGATTGGACGTAACCCGCCTCTTTTTTTGGGTAAAATGAAGTAGGGGCTGTAGAACCCTGACCTCATATCGGCTGGAGGACCCGGAGATGAAAGGAAACTGCTCTTTTGAAAATTTGGGTACCGCTGGCTGTTGGGTCAGCGGCGGAACAGAAAAACAAATCAAAGGATTTACCACCCGGCCCTCCTCCGGGGCAAGGAGTGGAGTGGTCTCCATCTCCTGAAGAGTAGTCCCATCCATCTCCAGGTTGCCCATCCTAGGGCCTTTTGCTCTTGGCTTTGCTGCCCTTCTTGGCGGGGGCCTGGATGGGCGGGGCATTCCGCCCACGACTGGCTCCACGGCGCCACTTGGGTGTAGGCTGCTGCTGCGGCGCGTGAGAGGCGCCCTCGGCGACGAGCAGGCTGAGGTGCTGCAGGCGGACACAGACTGCTTCTGCGTCGCCGAAGAGGCCGGTCTGGGACACGGGGGAATTAAGAAACCTGACCTTGTCTGTATCCCTCATGTCCGCGAGACACAGCCAGAGATGGCATTCCTGGACCACAAGCGTGGACGTCGCACAACCCACTGACTGCGCTGTGACCTTCATCGCATGAAGTGCGAGGTCCGTTGCAGCACGACGTTCCTGGAGAACCTGTGGATCATGACCACACTCGTGCAGGTCCTTCAGTGCCTTGGCCTGATGGACCTGCAACAACGCCATTGCGTGTAAGGCTGAAGCCCTCACCGTGACCCTCAGATCACCAGCGCTGCTGCTCGAAGCAACCCTCTGAGGAGGATTGGAACGAGGGAGCGGCACTGGGACTCCGCCCCCTTGCAGGAGGCAGAGTCTAGACCGTAACTCCGCGATGGTCATCTTCCCACAGCGTGCCATAAGCCCAAGCACGTGATACAGCGCTCGTGACCATCCCAAGTCGCCAGGTAACGGCCGCATCCATAAACACACAAGTAGTACGACATCTTTAAAAAGACGCGAAACTACTCATGTGAGCTCTTTTAAAGGGACTTGCTCTTTAAGTGCTGAAGCACACAGGGGAATGGTCACTGCGCACAGACAGGGAAAGTATGCAGCCTGTCGTGTGCGTTCTCTCTCACTGCCGCTCAACTAGCTGTGATAACAGCTTTTGCGCACTTTATAATCAGCGCACCGTCACCAACCGAGCTAGAAGCAGCCTCACTCACTCGAAGACAAGACAAATAAACATTAAACACAGAGAGATGGACCCCACTGCTGTGCTGTCCGCCCGCACCAACTGAAGAACACTCCCGGAAAAGCGCTGACTCGTTCACCATACACTCGCTTGTAGACAACCATGAAGGTTCGGCTGTTAGAAAAGCTGAATATGCAACGCACCTGCTGCTCATTATGTACCCGCGCTACGAGGTGAGCAGCTGATGCATATGATTGCATGCCAATGTGCATTGGCTCGTTTTAGTTACACTCAAAGTAGATTGGCCTCTCTGGAGAGATTCCTATTCGTCGGTCATCCGACGCACGTCAAAGTGACCGACTGAATGGGAACCAGTGGTGCATAAAGTACTCAAAAGCCATACTTGACAAAAAGTATAGATATCTTACCAGAAAATGACTTTGGTAGAAGTAAAAGTCAGTGTTTAGAATATTACTTGAGTAAAAGTTTTAACATATGTGATATTTTTACGGTGGCCGAGAGAGCTCAAAACGCTTCAAATAATTTAACACATGCAAATTAAAAAAAGCACATGCGAATTAAAAAAAACACATGCAAATTAAAAAAAGCGCATGCGAATTAAAAAAAGCACATGCAAATAAAAAAAAACGTGATCATCAGTTTGACAACACATGTGCTGCAAATCCTCACAACACATGCAAACTCAAAAAGCGCTACATTTACGAAACGCGCTGCATTTACGAAAAGCGCTGCAAAGAGCACAAACCACAACGGAAATGTTTCAAGGGGGACCCCAAAAAGTGACGGACCCTAGTAGGAAGAGCGTCCAAAACCAGTTCAACTCACCTGTTCACTTATTCACTAATCCCTATATAGAGTACGGCATTTGAGTGCACAATGTGTGCACAATCATTAAATACTATAAAAACTGCAAACAAAAATAAACTACTGTACATTATTTCATGTATTTATTATTTCGCATAAAGTGTTTTTCAGTTTGCTAGAAATCGTCGCGCGCCCTCACGTGGCCGTTACGATGACGTCACATTAATATGATACTGATGATTAACGAATATTTTTAAATCATCCACTAAATGATCATCTCTTAAAGTCGATTGAGTTAACAACAATGCCACATATTAAAACACTTTTCTGTTAGTGAAACACATTACATTGAGTTAATGCCTACATAATATATTTTAATATTTTTTAGTTGGTGCTGTTGTCTAGTAGGGTCCGTCACTTTTTTGGGTCCCCCTTGAAACATTTCCGTTGTGGTTTGTGCTCTTTGCAGCGCTTTTCGTAAATGCAGCGCGTTTCGTAAATGTAGCGCTTTTTTGAGTTCGCATGTGTTGTGAGGATTTGCAGCACATGTGTTGTCAAACTGATGATCACGTTTTTTTTTATTTGCATGTGCTTTTTTTAATTCGCATGTGTTTTTTTTTAATTCGCATGTGCTTTTTTTAATTTGCATGTGTTTTTTTTAATTCGCATGTGCTTTTTTTAATTTGCATGTGTTTTATTATTTGAAGCGTTTTGAGCTCTCTCGGCCACCGTATATTTTTTAAGTATGAAAAGTATTTTTTGATGTGAAACATACTTAAGTATTGAAAGTAAAAGTACAAGTAAATGCAAAATACAAAAGGAGCAGAAAATATTATTAATAATTGTATACACAGTTTGAACAGCAAGGTAACTCTATTTTTGTTTTAACTCTATTTCTTACATTTTGTTTGCTTTAATTTAAAAAATGGCAAAATGTTCATTGTACGTTTTAAATATAAAAACTACTAATATATTAATTATACCTTGATCATTCATGTTAATTCGTAGTGCATTATAATTAATGTAAGAGGCAACTTTAAAATGTTAAAATGTGAATGTTGAAATTAACAATGAACAACACTTTCATTAACCTTTAATGTTACAAATGGTTTTGTAAAGTGTTACCATTTCATATAAATTCAAACAATCATGCTTATGATGGCCATCTTTACGCACAAAGGCATTTTATATGCATACTTTCACTCGTTATTTGCTTCTATTTTAGAACACTTGATAATTATCGAATCAAAACATGTGTTAAAGTGCGGACAAAAAAAAAAAGAATTGAAATCGAATACATTTCTGATTTAAGTTTCTGTCGGCGGCAGGATTAGGATAGCCTACACTTTAAATTTGCATCTTCGCTGGATAATGAATGCATAAAATCAAACAAATGGATATAAACTAATGCAAATAGAGGGTAACAATCGTGACATTAAACAATTGGTGTTTTTGTCACATTGTTTTAACCGCTTGAGGTAACGTTACTAATAATGTGGTAACAGACTCGACAGCAAACATACCGCTGTTCTCCACTAATGCAATATTTACTCAGCAAACTAATTACTTTAGTGAAATGAAAATATATACTGTGGTGATGTATAGCATACCGCTTTGTTGTCTATGTTTTAAATCGTTTTTTGAAGTGTCCAGTTTTGGGCATCGCGCAGCCTTCACGGACGCAACCCGGAAAATGAAATCAACCGTGGTTGCGCGAGCGCTTGTTTGCACATGCTTGCTTGCAGCCTGTGTTCTTTTTTATTTTGTGGCGAGTAAAGAAAATGCTTTGGGGAAATGTAGGCCTATCGGAGTAAAAGTGTACATTTTATTTAGGAAATGTAGTGGCGTAAAAGTAAAAGTTGACAAAAATATAAATACTCAAGTAAGTACAGGTTTTCCCTAAAAAACTCAAGTACTGTAACAAAGTATTATTACTACGTTACATTACACCTCTGGCAAAATCTAAGCTGGTCTTTTGAAGTAGGATTTAGTAGCCTATAAAAGGCATTCAAAATAAAATATTTGTAACTGTGCATAGAATAAGTTGAAAGAAAAACGATAGAAGTAACTTACCTGCTTTAACGACTGGTAAAAATGACAAAAATGACAACATACACACAAAGAGCATTGTCTCAAATAATAAATTCCTGTGATTCAGAAAAGTTTTCAGATACAGTTTTGTTCTGTGTCCTTTTCTTATCTGACTGTCATTGGAAGCCTGTCACATTCTCAACACGGAAGAAACTGTAAAACCGTTTACTTTGTAATATTTTTTGACACTCTGAGTGACTAACAAACAAGGAAACAAGGTGTGTGGGACGGAGGTGGAGTTTAGTGATCATAGCCTAAAAGAATGTCTTTCATAACACATTCTTTTATCTTGATCAATTTACATTTTCAATTATCATACAAAGTAAAACATTAAGTTATAAAGATTACCTTTTTTCAGGATTAGAGATTTATTCGGCGCTCCTTAATTTGCTGCATCCTAGCGACCCTTACAAAACCCTTACTTAAATATCATTTGATCAAGTATACTCAAGTAATGTTAAAGTATGTTTTTTAAGTATACTTTATGTGGTAAGTTTACTAGTATCAATGTACTAGTAATAAACTTGTAAGTGTACTATTTCAATACCACTTAAGACTAAATTGACCCAATTGAAGTATACGTTTAAGTGTACTATACGTGTAATGGTAGTTGTGGCCTTATGGTGAGAGAGTTGGGCTTGTAACCTGAAGGTTGCCAGTTTGATTCCCATGCCAGCAGGAAATTGAAGGTGGGGATTGTGAATGAGCACTCTCTCCACCTTCGATACCATGACTAAAGTGCCCTTGAGCAAGGCACCTAACCCCTAATTGTTCCCTGGGTGCTAGAGCAATAGTGTGTGTTCACTATGTGTGTGTGCACTAAATGCAAAACTTATGTAAGTATATTTGCACTAAACTATCAGTAAACTAATAGTTTAGTGCAAATATACTTACATACGTTTTCTTTATATAACTTTTTATATAGTTATAGTTTTTTTTAGTTTATTTTTTTATAGTTGAAATACCTTTAACTGTATATTAACTCTTTCCATTTTAAAAATATTTTATTCTAGTTTCATGAATATGGAATTAGATTTTTGCCAAATAAAACGAATGAAACTTTTACGAAAACGAACAAAAATATGCATTGATAAATGAGAAAAACACTCAACTAAACTACTACAATGTAAACAATCAAAAAATAAGCATATAAACAAAGCAAAAAAAGTAACAGTGTTTTTTCGCTTTCGCCGTCCAAGTTTTTGTTTGCGCTTCGCAACTTTACGTTCACCATTCTGGCACAAACCTCTCGTGAAGGCGGGCTTAACAGCGGTTCACTCTTATTGGCTCGTGAGATTTTGATCGGCGGCTCATTCAACCGGAAGTAGTGTTTCAGTGGCGCGGGCCTTTTTGTAGGCTAGTCCACTTTTAATGTACATAGGGATTTACTTCAAATCTACTTCACTCTTTCCTCACCACTGACTGAAGTTTCAGGCTATACGGTAGGGGCCGTTATTACGCATGCATCTGCTGAAAGAGTGCAGAATCTCCTGATCAAAACGCAGGAGAAGAATCCAAAACAAGCGATTAAAGAATACTCACACAAATGTACACAATAGAACAATCATCAAACATTAATCGGCAAATAAATCAAAACTGCTTAAACGTTACTGAATGAAATCTAGACCCATGACGAGCTATAGGACTGTGAAGCCTTGGGGGTGATGATGGACTCCATCTGTGTTTGATCATCATCTGGCCATATCTTTGACCAAAATGCAGTATTCTCAGTTTTTTTGTTTAAAATGTTTCCTTTTTTAATGAAACTTACCAACATTTAAGTGTTGATAAAAAAGTAATCAGTTTTATCTTGTCTTTACATATTTAGTTTATTTTTTATTTGTACACGACTTTTAAAAGTCAAATTCCTGTTAGCACCCACAGCTTTTGTAGATGTGCTTTGCCTCAAAAGAAGAGTGAAACTAACAAATTTCAGAAGTATTGACACAAAGAATTGCCATGAAGCATTTGTCAGAAGCTCTCAGGAAAGTCTTGACATAAAAGATGGAAGTCGATTGTTCTGTTGTAAAGTTTTATCAAACATGCCAAATTATTTTATAAACCAACTAAATGTAAGGGAAACATTTCAAGTTCAGTGAATACATTTACTTACATGAGTTCAACTCAAAACATTTATTTTTAAAGTCTGTGAACTAGGGAGGAACCTTGCGCAAAGCATCAACTAAATATAATAGAAATGACTAAAATAAGAAGAATAAGACTAAGAAATAAATCAAGAATATGGTTTGGAAAATAAACATACCTATTAATGTACACTAAAGTGATGCATATAACATAAAAACTAATGTGACAGAGGCATTAGATAGTTTATTCAGAAGCATTTTTAATCTGAGAACAAAACAAATCCTGTCTTTGTTTATCCAGTCTTAGTCTGAGCTATGTGCCATTTGATGGGAATGTTGTTCCAGGATCAACCACGATGTTGATCCAGAAACATGTTGCACTTGAAATGGTGAAATCAGGTTCTGCAAGCCGTTTAGAGGGTTTATTCGCTATTGTTACGTCCCTCCTTAATTAGATGTTAATTGTCTAGGAAACTTAGACATAACAAGAATGGTTGCAGGTGGGTGTAATGACAGTACTGGGATGGCAGAAGAAAACGGACAAACAACCATGCAGCCAGCAAATTAGTTGCAAAGTTAATTTCGTTAACTATGATAAAGTCAAGTAATAAAGTAAAGTAAAAGTAGTAGAGTAGTAGTATTTACAATATGCACAACTTAACAAGAACAAACAAAATCACAGACAATCTGGAGGAGGGAGCAAAAGAGAGTGGTGCTGAATTGAAAGAACTGAATATAATCAAAAACCCTAAGTAAAGTTAAAGAACTAAACTAACAACAAAAGAGGTTAAAAAAAAACATCTTCAGCGCACAAGACGCTAAAACTAAGCTATACAGTACTACCTATAAACAAAACATACATAATTAGCGCCATTCCTTGTGCTAGTGCAGTGCTTCCCAAACTGTGGGCTGCGGCCCCCTGGTGGGCCCTAGCGGTATTGCAGGGGGGGGGGGGGGCGTAGCTAGTCCAAATCAATATATAAAAATAATTAAAATATTCCAATTGTTCTAAAATTAGATTTTTTTTTAAAGTATGTAAGGTTAGTGTTATGGATTTAAATATATTTTTGTAAAGAATGTTTTCATCATAGTTCTAATAATTCACATGAAATTCTTACAAACTTGTTAATGCATTTGTAGGTAAATGTCGGTATATATTTTTTAACAGCGGGGTGATGGAGCTTTTGCAATGTTTTTGGGTGGCCGTACCCCTCTTAAATTTGGGAAGCTCTGTGCTAGTGTGTCTAATACATCGAATTAACTATGTGTAAATGTAGGTCCCGACCTGATTACCTGACTCATGACCGCTCCCATCAGGATATATAGTTTGAACTGGCACATGGGATGAAGATTTCATCAAACAACGTCCATAACCACTTAGCGTTTCTAATCAAACATGTATCAGTCCTATGAACACCAACAAACATAAACACGACCAACGAACAAACAAACAGAGGTTGACAAACACAGACTCTGGGTTGGGAGAGGAAGGCATGCTCTATGAGGACGGTTCTACGGTGGCCGAGAGAGCTCAACGCGCTGCAAAAAAGGGGACCCATAAAAATAAAAATAAAAACACATGCAAATAAAAACAAAACGTGATCATCAGTTTGACAACACATGTGCTGCAAATCCTCACAACACAAGCAAACACAAAAATGCACTGCAAATACAAAAACGCGCTGCAAATACACAAACCACAACGGAAATGTTTCAAGGGGACCCCAAAAAAAGACGTACCCTTCTTGGACTTGCTCATTAGCTGTGTCCAAAACCAGTTCAACTCACCCATTCACTTATTCACTAATCCCTATATAGTGTGCGGCATTTGAGTGCACAATATGTTCAGAATCATTAAATATTATAAAAACTGCAAACAAAAATAAACAACTACATTATTTCATGTATTTATTATTTTTAACAAAGTGTTTTTCAGTTTGCTAGAAACTCACATTCACAGATGACGTGGTCGTCGAGCGCCTCAGGCGGCCGTTACGATTACATCACATTAGTACGTTACAGATGATTAACGAATATTTTTAAATCATCCACTAAATTATCATCTCTTAAAGTGTAATGAGTTAACAACAATACCACATATTAAAACACTTTTCTGTTAGTGAAACACTTTACATTGAGTTAATGCCTACATAATATATTTAATATTTTTTAGTTTGTGCTGTTGTCAAGTAGGGAACGTCACTTTTTAGGGTCCCCCTTGAAACATTTCCGTTGTGGTTTGTGCTATTTGCAGCGCATTTTTGTATTTGCAGTGCAATTGTGTGTTTGCAGCACATTTTTGTGTTTGCTTGTGTTGTGAGGATTTGCAGCACATGTGTTGTCAAACTGATGATCACGTTTTGTTTTTATTTGCATGTGTTTTTTTTTTTTTATCTGCATGCGTTTCTTTTTTATTTGCATGCGTTTTCTTATTTACAACGCGTTGAGCTCGCACGGCCACCGTAGAACCGTCCTCATAGAGCGAGCTTTCCTCTCCCAACCCAGAGTCTGTGTTCCGACCTCTGTCGCCATTCACGTTTGTGCTATTCATAAACCGCTCCGTGATCAGCGATTGGTGGAGCGATCCATGACATCAGCCTTACGACAGCAGATTGACAGGCGGGCCTCCAATTGAATTTGACACCTGAAACAGACACAACACGTAGACACGCACACATATGCAGCAACACTTGTAAAAAAAAAAAAAGAAAGAAAAGAAAAAACACAATTACGTAGCGCAGCGTACGTTACACTGTAGGTCTTCTCGGGGTCCTAAAATCTGTACCTGACCCGAAGCACTTATTACCTTATCCCGACATGCATTTTTAGTCCGTCAGGAAAAATCCTAGTGTCCTGCTGACTGATTTAGCTACTGCTCTATTCCTTTTTATTTATAACTTTTATATTATATTATTTTTGAGTTCGGCTTTCAATTGTGACCAGTGGATTGGAAAGATAAACGTCATAGCATGATAAATATTTAATCGATAGCTTATTAAATCATAGATTCACTGGTATTGTCTGCAACGCTACTTCATCTCCGGCGAAGAGTTTCTACATTAAAAAGAAAAGCCCTGCATGAACATGCAGCGTAATGAAGCAAGTGGCGTTTCCTGATGGATCTCATAGCTATGAGATGGATTTCTGTGCGCGAGGTTTTCGGATCCAAGTGCCCCCATGAAGACGACTAAGACATGCATGTGTTCAGTGGGTGTACTGTTATTTAATATATGATTGTAAAAGGTTTGTTTTTCATTCTCTATATTAAGATGACACTACCTCAGAGTCAATTAAACAGAGTAAAAGTGAAGGCCTTGGAAATGAACCAGAGACAGAAAATGCTCAGATTGAGAAAGAAAGGCAATACCTTGAGACAGAAACAGAAGAGACCGAGGCAGAACAGGAAGATATGGAGAGTGAGGCAGCCACAGCCATGTACACAAGGGAGAAAGAGCCAGAAGACTTTGAGTTTTTGCTTCAGTTACAAAATCCATCAGATCCTGCCCATGTAAAGAAATACAGTATAACGTACAATGTGGCCTTCACAAAATTTTCAAATTCATTAGGACCCTGCATGTCGTTCAATTTTGCCGTTCCCAAAAAACGAACAAGGACGTTCATTTCAGGGACAGTGCTACATCTGGCCTAAAATCTAGTGTATCAGCAAAATGCAGTGCCATTCTCCAATAGATATCACAATTTTTCTAAAGGTAAACGTTGTTCTGTATGTACAGAACAGCAGAATAATAAAACACCAATCACCTTGGACCAGCAAAACAACAACAATGAAAAACAGCCCAAACTGTCTTGATTTTTATGTTGCTTACTGTTGTTACGAACCTCCCAATTGGTCTAGGGGTAGGAGGATGTAATTATAACTAAAATAATATCAAATAAAATGAAAATGACTGACAGTCACTTCAATCCCCTGATCCAGAAAAGCAACACCCAATCAAGCAAAATAACTTAATTTATTTTAATTACAATTCAAAGATAACAGCAACAAAAACAAAGAAATAAAGAAATTAGGAAAGGAAGCAAATCTTGAGGAGAGGGCCAGGCCAACAAATCAAAAAAAACTTTCTAAATGACAATGATCACATTTAATAACCTACTCCAAAGTAAACAAATAAACAGCAAAGTCTTACCTTACTCCCTGTCTAACATAAACATAAACCAAATCCAAGTTTAAAGAAAATGGCACCCTCTCCCTACAGCTCCTGAATTCAAAACAAAGTATTAACATAAATTAAGTAGTAAAGAACATAAGAACCAAAGTCAGCAAGCGGTTACTCAAGTCGTACACAAAATTGAAAATAAACCAAGGATGCATTTGGTTGTACACATGAACTCACACAAGAGAAGATACACTGCGAGGACCACCCGTCAGCCCAATGGCGGAATCTGACGGCCTGGGCGAAGGTATAATGCATGTATGTCTTTTCAGCGCCCGCGTGAAGTATCCGGCTTGTATCCGGCCGATAATACGCCTTACGTCACAACCTCATTAGTTTAGAATCTTGAGAGGATATAGCGTTTACTAAAAACTAGTGGTGGGCCGTTATCGGCGTTAACGTGCTGCGTTAACGCGAGACTCTTATCGGGCGATAAAAAAAATATCGCCGTTAATCTATTCTCAAAGTTGGGATGGGAGCTGGGTCTATACTACGCAAGCTATGATGACTTTCACCTTGATATTTTCGCGCGGATGTATACCGAGCCGAACTGCACTGTAGGGGACGAGAACGAGTCTTCGAACCTGTGTGAATGCCTGCTGTGAAATTACCACATCAGACGCGACGTGCTAACATGGATGCAGGTATGAAGCCTCCGGGTTTGCTTCAGGGAAAATGTATTTTTAAGAAGCTTCCCAATGGAAACCTCGACAAGACTAAGGGGCCGTTCACATATCTCGTCTTTTGCGCGCACATATTCATTATTTCCAATGTAGGCGACACAGTCACGACGCGCATACAGTGCGGCGTGCTCGTTAAAAGATTATCAAACTGGTCCTTGTCAACTCTGAAATAGACTTTGAATCTCTCATCGTCCAGACAGAGCTTTTGGACAAGTTTTTGAAATTCTCCGTGGTGCACCCAAACACTGCTGGAGTTTGTTTTTCTTCTCCATAAATAACTCTTATACTACAGCTTCTGCAAGCGATTTTTGGTGATGGAAATCCATTGAAACTACCGGGTAGTCGGGGAGATTGCTGTTCATGGTTGCATAGCAATGACAGACGCCACAGAAGTGGCGCCACAGCGTGGTTGAAGATGTTAGGCTCGAGCTTGTTCTCCAGGCACAGGTGACCCCTCTTACAAACTACCTGCTAGGGGAACTATCATGAGGAGAATACATGACCAGCACGCCGCAGAGAAAGCCGCAAAAGATGAGAAGATGGTAGAGGCGAGGTGTGTAGCACCTTCGGCAGAATTCAAATGAGCAATTTTAATCTAGATTAATCTAGATTAATTTCAAGATTACAGTGAGATGAATCTAGATTAAAAAAATTAATCTATGCCCACCACTACTAAAAACACAAATTATGGAATCGCCTCATGCTTATTCTACAAAAGTGCCGTTTGTTTTAGTCACAATACTATAACATGCTAAGTCATAATAGTCAGAAATCCAAAATCTCAATACACGTGCCACGTGTTCCATATATTGGGGTTTCAGTATGATCTATCCCAATCCTAGAATTGCGGAAATGTCAAAAACCTCTTGATCTACTGGTGATAATGATTTCAGACGAATTCAAATTAAATTAAGATGTAACAATTTATTTATCAGGTAAAAATGTATCAATGCCAATTACACAACTATAAACCAATTCAAATATAATAAATACATAACATCAATTACTCAAAAGATTTCTCTAAGAGTATTTAAAAGTTATGCATGCACATAGAGATGGTGGTGAAAGACAATCATCACCTCTATGTGGGGGTCTCTGGCTACAGAATGTCCCCTCTTGCTGTTGTGTCTTTTCCCCTAAATACCCTGACCAGAACAAAAGGATTGTAAATATTTATTACCCCAACACCTGGTTTCAGGGGAGAGGAGAAGGTTTTCTTGAAGAGACACATCCCAGAAAAGAGAACAGAATTCTCCTAAGTTTTCAATCTTTCTCATAATACTAGTGACTGCTGTGAAACTGAGGCCATTTTACCAATCGCACTGAGACCTTTAAAATGATACTAAACATGAAACTGGAAAAGTAATAGATTCACAAGATACATCATACATAGTACATATCCATTCTTGGAGAACTTCAGTGACTTGAATCAGGGGGAAGGAAGGGAGTGGAGGGAGGGGGGCTGGTCGCATAGATGAGTGAGGGCAGTTTGGGCAAAGCGTTGTCCTATTCCTTTGAAATCTTCTCTCCAGATGAGTTTTATTGCTTTATTGCAGGATGCTTGATCTGAGCTTTTATCTTAGCGGGAAAATCAAACCTTACACACTATTGTATTTCTAGATCAGGGAAATGCAGCACGTTCCATCAACACTGCAGCATTGTTTCTCCACTCTGTTTTACCCCCGGTTTCACAGACAAGGCTAGTCCTAAACTAAAATGCATATTTGAGCCGTTTTAACGGAAAGCAAATTTTACTGACATCTCTTAAAATATGTCAGTGCCATTGCTTTTTCTCAAGATGTATACCAGTAATGTTTTTACTAATGTATGTTTGTAAAAGCTACTTAAATATGCTAACTGAACCAAGGCCTAATTAAGTTGGCTTGAAAGAGCCAACTTACTGATATTGTACTTAAGCTTATTAAGTTGGCTTGAAAGAGCCAACTTACTGATATTGTACTTAAGCTTATTAATGGTGCTTGCCTAAGCAAGCATCATTCATACTCTTCTAAATCCTTATTATTAATGGTGCTTGCCTAAGCAAGCATCATTCATACTCTTCTAAATCCTTATTATTATTATTAATGGTGCTTGCCTAAGCAAGCATCATTCATACTCTTCTAAATCCTTATTATTATTATTCTTCCGGACAAAACTTTGGCACGTAACTCGTCCCGCACCGTTTGTCCTAGCCCCATGAATGAGGTGTCAAATCGACCGGCTCATTGAGGAGAGGTGTGCTATGACTTTTATAAGCGATCGGACCGACAACGTTCGTACAGCGGACAAAAAAGCGGCGAAAAAAACTCCCATAGACTTTGCATTGAAAAATTCAAATTCACGAACATTCCGTGAATCTCAACTGTCACTTTCTCACTCACAGACACACACGCAGGGCCCGAGGAACCCTTTCTCTCTCACTCTCTCTCACTCATTTGACATCTGATCAAGTAGCCAATCAGCAATGACCTAAAATCTTCATTATATCCACACCATAGCAACCACTTAGAGCACCCTAGCAACCACCTCAAAGACTTCCATTGAAAAATATATGAAATGGATTTAAATGGATGAAAGCATCAAAGAGACACGCGAGTATGGCATTTTTGATATGGGCACACATGCAGTCTATTAGTTTAAGCCTGTCAGCTGCCAAGCCACTCCCTAGCAACCAAACAAAGTACCCTAGCAACTGATTAGCAAGACCTATATCTCAGCATCAGAACATCGTACAGACATGGTTGTTGGATCTTTTGACTCATGCTAGCAAACTGGACTTTCAACATGCTACACATGCTAGCGGTGAATAGCTACATGCTAATACTGATTAGCTAAGACCTAAAGTGGGCTGATATCAAGCTAAGAACCCTATATAACTCCATAGTAACTATCTGTGACAACTACCAACCACCAAGTAACACCCTAGCAACCACCCAAGTTACCATAGCAACCACCCTGGTTACCATAGCAACCGCCTAGCAACCACCTAAAACACCCTAGCAACCGCCTAGCAACTTCTTAGCAACCACCCTAGGTACCTTAGCAACTGCCTAGCAACACCCTAGCAACCACCCCGGTTACCATAGCAACCGCCTAGCAACCACCCAGAACACCCTAGCAACCGCCTAGCAACACTGTGGTGACCACCCAAAGTACCTTAGCAACTGCCTAGCAACACCCTAGCAACCACCCGGTTACCATAGCAACTGCCTAGCAACCACCTAGTAACCACCCAGAACACCTTAGCAACCGCCTAGCTACATCTTAGCAACCACCCCAAATACCTTAGCAACTGCCTAGCAACACCCTAGCAACCACCCCGGTTACCATAGCAACCGCCTAGCAACCACCTAAAACACCCTAGCAACCGCCTAGCTACATCTTAGCCACCACCCCAAATACCTTAGCAACTGCCTAGCAACACCCTAGCAACCACCCCGGTTACCATAGCAACCGCCTAGCAACCACCCAGAACACCCTAGTAACCGCCTAGCAACATTGTGGTGATCACCCAAAGTACCTTAGCAACTAGCAACACCCTAGCAACCACCCTGGTTACCATAGCAACCACCTAGCAACCACCCAGAACACCTTAGCAACCGCCTAGCAACATCTTAGCAACCACCCCAAGTACCTTAGCAACTGCCTAGCAACCACCCAGGTTACCATAGCAACCGCCTAGCAACCACCTAGCAACCACCCAGAACACCTTAGCAGCCGCCTAGCAACATCTTAGCAACCACACCTATTACCTTAGCAACTGCCTAGCAACCGTCTAGCAACCACGCAGAACACCTTAGAAACTGCCTAGAAACACCCTAGCAACCGAGTGCCGAATTTTGCCACTGCAAGCACCATTCACATTTCCTTCAGGAAATGTACGTTCTAGTTAATGGTGCTTGCCTAAGGCAAGCATCATTCATACTCTTCTGCATACTTATTATTAATGGTGCTTGCCTAAGCAAGCATCATTCATACTCTTCTGCATACTTATTATTATTATTATTATTATTATTATTATTATTCTTCCGGACAAAACTTCGGCGCGTAACTCGTCCCGCACCGTTTGTCCTAGACCCATGAATGAGGTGTCAAATCGACCGGCTCATTGAGGAGAGGTGTGCTATGACTTTTATAAGCGATTGGACCGACAACGATCGTACAGCGGACGAAAAAGCGGCAAAAAAAGTCCCATAGACTTTGCATTGAAAAATTCAAATTCACGAACATTCCGTGAATCTCAACTGTCACTTTCTCACACACACACACACGCAGGGCCCGAGGAACCCTTTCTCTCTCACTGTCTCTCACTCATTTGACATCTGATCAAGTACCCAATCAGCAATGACCTAAAATCTTCATTATAGCCACACCATAGCAACCACTTAGAGCACCCTAGCAACCACCTCAAAGACTTCCATTAAAAAATAGATGAGATGGATTTTAATGAATCAGAACATCATAGAGATACGTGAATATGGCTCTTTTGATTTGGCCACACATGCAGTCTATTAGTTTAAGCCTGTTAACGGCCTAACCATGCCCTAGCAACCATTTAGAGCACCCTAGCAACCAAAGTCCCATTGACTTCCATTGAAAAATATATGAAATGGATTTAAATGGATGAAAGCATCATAGAGACACGCGAGATGGCATTTTTGATATGGGCACACATGCAGTCTATTAGTTTAAGCCTGTCAGCTGCCAAGCCACTCCCTAGCAACCAAACAAAGTACCCTAGCAACTGATTAGCAAGACCTATATCTCTGCATCCGAACATCGTACAGACATGGTTGTTGGGTCTTTTGACTCATGCTAGCAAACTGGAGTTTCAACATGCTACACATGCTAGCGGTGAATAGCTACATGCTAATACTGATTAGCTAAGACCTAAAGTGGGCACCTATATAACTCCATAGTAACTATCTGTGACAACTACCAACCACCAAGTAACACCCTAGCAACCACCCAAGTTACCATAGCAACCACCCTGGTTACCATAGCAACCGCCTAGCAACCACCTAAAACACCCTAGCAACCGCCTAGCAACTTCTTAGCAACCACCCTCTGTACCTTAGCAACTGCCTAGCAACACCCTAGCAACCACCCCGGTTACCATAGCAACCGCCTAGCAACCACCCAGAACACCCTAGCAACCGCCTAGCAACACTGTGGTGACCACCCAAAGTACCTTAGCAACTGCCTAGCAACACCCTAGCAACCACCCCGGTTACCATAGCAACCGCCTAGCAACCACCAAGAACACCCTAGCAACCGCCTAGTAACACTGTGGTGACCACCCAAAGTACCTTAGCAACTGCCTAGCAACACCCTAGCAACCACCCTGGTTACCATAGCAACCACCTAGCAACCACCCAGAATACCCTAGCAACCGCCTAGCAACATCTTAGCAACCACCCCAAGTACCTTAGCAACTGCCTAGCAACCACCTAGCAACCACCCAGGTTACCATAGCAACCGCCTAGCAACCACCTAGCAACCACCCAGAACACCTTAGCAGCCGCCTAGCAACATCTTAGCAACCACCCCTATTATCTTAGCAACTGCCTAGCAACCGTCTAGCAACCACGCAGAACACCTTAGAAACTGCCTAGAAACACCCTAGCAACCGAGTGCCGAATTTTGCCACTGCAAGCACCATTCACATTTCCTTCAGGAAATGTACGTTCTAGTTATTATTATTATTATTATTATTCTTATTCCGGACAAAACTTCGGCGCGTAACTCGTCCCGCACCGTTTGTCCTAGACCCATGAATGAGGTGTCAAATCGACCGGCTTATTGAGGAGAGGTGTGCTATGACTTTTATAAGCGATCGTACCGACAACGTTCGTACAACGTTCGAAAAAGCGGCGAAAAAAGTCCCATTGACTTTACATTGAAAACTCGATGAAATGGATTTAAGTGAATCAAAACATCGTTGAGACACGCCACAATGGCATTTTTGATTTGGCCACACATGCACTCTATTAGTTTAAGCCTGTTAACGGCCTATACATGCCCTAGCAACCATTTAGAGCACCCTAGCAACCAAAGTCCCATTGACTCCCATTGAAAAATATATGAAATGGATTTCAATGGATGAAAGCATCATAGAGACATGCAAGTATGGCATTTTTGATATGGGCACACATGCAGTCTATTAGTTTAAGCCTGTCAGCTGTCTAGCCACTCCCTAGCAACCAAACAAAGTACCCTAGCAACTGATTAGCAAGACCTATATCTCTGCATTGGAACATCGTACAGACATGGTTGTTGGGTCTTTTGACTCATGCTAGCAAACTGGACTTTCAACATGCTACACATGCTAGCGGTGAATAGCTACATGCTAATACTGATTAGCTAAGACCTAAAGTGGGCTGATATCATGCTAAGAACCCTATATAACTCCATAGTAACTATCTGTGACAACTACCAACCACTAAGTAACACCCTAGCAACCACCCAGGTTACCATAGCAACCACCCTGGTTACCATAGCAACCGCCTAGCAACCACCCAGAACACCCTAGCAACCACCTAGCAACACTGTGGTGACCACCCAAAGTACCTTAGCAACTGCCTAGCAACACCCTAGCAACCACCCCGGTTACCATAGCAACCGCCTAGCAACCACCGAGAGCTCCTTAGCAACCGCCTAGCAACATCTTAGCAACCACCCCAAGTACCTTAGCAACTGCCTAGCAACACCCTAGCAACCACCCTGGTTACCATAGCAACCGCCTAGAAACCATCCCGGTTACCATAGCAACCACCTAGCAACCACCTAAAACACCCTAGCAACCGCCTAGCAACATCTTAGCAACCACCCCAAGTACCTTAGCAACTGCCTAGCAACACCCTAGCAACCACCCCGGTTACCATAGCAACCGCCTAGCAACCACCCAGAACACCCTAGCAACCGCCGACCAACACTGTGGTGACCACCCAAAGTACCTTAGAAACTGCCTAGCAACACCCTAGCAACCACCCTGGTTACCATAGCAACCGCCTAGCAACCACCTAGCAACCACCCAGAACACCTTAGCAACCGCCTAGCAATATCTTAGCAACCACCCTAGCTACCTTAGCAACTGCCTAGCAACACCCTAGCAACCACCCCGGTTACCATAGCAACCGCCTAGCAACCACCGAGAGCTCCTTAGCAACCGCCTAGCAACATCTTAGCAACCACCCCAAGTACCTTAGCAACTGCCTAGCAACACCCTAGCAACCACCCTGGTTACCATAGCAACCGCCTAGAAACCATCCCGGTTACCATAGCAACCACCTAGCAACCACCTAAAACACCCTAGCAACCGCCTAGCAACATCTTAGCAACCACCCCAAGTACCTTAGCAACTGCCTAGCAACACCCTAGCAACCACCCCGGTTACCATAGCAACCGCCTAGCAACCACCCAGAACACCCTAGCAACCGCCGACCAACACTGTGGTGACCACCCAAAGTACCTTAGAAACTGCCTAGCAACACCCTAGCAACCACCCTGGTTACCATAGCAACCGCCTAGCAACCACCTAGCAACCACCCAGAACACCTTAGCAACCGCCTAGCAATATCTTAGCAACCACCCTAGCTACCTTAGCAACTGCCTAGCAACACCCTAGCAACCACCCCGGTTACCATAGCAACCGCCTAGCAACCACCGAGAGCTCCTTAGCAACCGCCTAGCAACATCTTAGCAACCACCCCAAGTACCTTAGCAACTGCCTAGCAACACCCTAGCAACCACCCTGGTTACCATAGCAACCGCCTAGCAACCATCCCGGTTACCATAGCAACCACCTAGCAACCACCTAAAACACCCTAGCAACCGCCTAGCAACATCTTAGCAACCACCCCAAGTACCTTAGCAACTGCCTAGCAACACCCTAGCAACCACGCTGGTTACCATAGCAACCACCTAGCAACCACCCAGAACACCTTAGCAACTGCCTAGCAACCGTCTAGCAACCACGCAGAACACCTTAGAAACTGCCTAGAAACACCCTAGCAACCGAGTGACGAATTTTGCCACTGCAAGCACCATTCACATTTCCTTCAGGAAATGTACGTTCTAGTTATTATTATTATTCTTCCGGACAAAACTTTGTCACGTAACTCGTCCCGCACCGTTTGTCCTAGCCCCATGAATGAGGTGTCAAATCGACCGGCTCATTGAGGAGAGGTGTGCTATGACTTTTATAAGCGATCGGACCGACAACGTTCGTACAGCGGACAAAAAAGCGGCGAAAAAACTCCCATAGACTTTGCATTGAAAAATTCAAATTCACGAACATTCCGTGAATCTCAACTGTCACTTTCTCACTCACAGACACACACGCAGGGCCCGAGGAACCCTTTCTCTCTCACTCTCTCTCACTCATTTGACATCTGATCAAGTAGCCAATCAGCAATGACCTAAAATCTTCATTATATCCACACCATAGCAACCACTTAGAGCACCCTAGCAACCACCTCAAAGACTTCCATTGAAAAATATATGAAATGGATTTAAATGGATGAAAGCATCAAAGAGACACGCGAGTATGGCATTTTTGATATGGGCACACATGCAGTCTATTAGTTTAAGCCTGTCAGCTGCCAAGCCACTCCCTAGCAACCAAACAAAGTACCCTAGCAACTGATTAGCAAGACCTATATCTCAGCATCAGAACATCGTACAGACATGGTTGTTGGATCTTTTGACTCATGCTAGCAAACTGGACTTTCAACATGCTACACATGCTAGCGGTGAATAGCTACATGCTAATACTGATTAGCTAAGACCTAAAGTGGGCTGATATCAAGCTAAGAACCCTATATAACTCCATAGTAACTATCTGTGACAACTACCAACCACCAAGTAACACCCTAGCAACCACCCAAGTTACCATAGCAACCACCCTGGTTACCATAGCAACCGCCTAGCAACCACCTAAAACACCCTAGCAACCGCCTAGCAACTTCTTAGCAACCACCCTAGGTACCTTAGCAACTGCCTAGCAACACCCTAGCAACCACCCCGGTTACCATAGCAACCGCCTAGCAACCACCCAGAACACCCTAGCAACCGCCTAGCAACACTGTGGTGACCACCCAAAGTACCTTAGCAACTGCCTAGCAACACCCTAGCAACCACCCTGGTTACCATAGCAACTGCCTAGCAACCACCTAGTAACCACCCAGAACACCTTAGCAACCGCCTAGCTACATCTTAGCAACCACCCCAAATACCTTAGCAACTGCCTAGCAACACCCTAGCAACCACCCCGGTTACCATAGCAACCGCCTAGCAACCACCTAAAACACCCTAGCAACCGCCTAGCTACATCTTAGCCACCACCCCAAATACCTTAGCAACTGCCTAGCAACACCCTAGCAACCACCCGGTTACCATAGCAACCGCCTAGCAACCACCTAGCAACCACCCAGAACACCTTAGCAGCCGCCTAGCAACATCTTAGCAACCACCCCTATTACCTTAGCAACTGCCTAGCAACCGTCTAGCAACCACGCAGAACACCTTAGAAACTGCCTAGAAACACCCTAGCAACCGAGTGCCGAATTTTGCCACTGCAAGCACCATTCACATTTCCTTCAGGAAATGTACATTCTAGTTATTATTATTATTGGTGCTTGCCTAAGGCAAGCATCAATCTTACTATTGTGCCGGACAAAACTTCGGCGCGTAACTCGTCCCGCACCGTTTGTCCTAGACCCATGAATGAGGTGTCAAATCGACCGGCTCATTGAGGAGAGGTGTGCTATGACTTTTATAAGCGATCGGACCGACAACGTTCGTACAGCGGACAAAAAAGCGGCGAAAAAACTCCCATAGACTTTGCATTGAAAAATTCAAATTCACGAACATTCCGTGAATCTCAACTGTCACTTTCTCACTCACAGACACACACGCAGGGCCTGAGGAACCCTTTCTCTCTCACTGTCTCTCACTCATTTGACATCTGATCAAGTAGCCAATCAGCAATGACCTAAAATCTTCATTATAGCCACACCATAGCAACCACTTAGAGCACCCTAGCAACCACCTCAAAGACCTCCATTGATAAATAAATGAGATGGATTTAAATGAATCAAAACATCATAGAGACACGCAAGTATGGCATTTTTGATATGGGCACACATGCAGTCTATTAGTTTAAGCCTGTTAACAGCTTGGCCATTCCCTAGCAACCATTTAGTGCACCCTAGCAACCAAACCCAAAGAGGGATATTTTCAAACCTGAACATCATAGGGTTGGTTTATATCATTCATACTGGCAAGCAGCCTTTGGAGGATCATCACTGGCAGCTGCCAAGCCACTCCCTAGCAACCAAACAAAGTACCCTAGCAACTGATTAGCAAGACCTATATCTCTGCATCAGAACATCGTACAGACATGGTTGTTGGGACTTTTGACTCATGCTAGCAAACTGGACTTTCAACATGCTACACATGCTAGCGGTGAATAGCTACATGCTAATACGGATTAGCTAAGACCTAAACTGGGCTGAGAACATGCTAAGAACCCTATATAACTCCATAGTAACCATCTGTGACAACTACCAATCACCAAGTAACACCCTAGCAACCACCCAGGTTACCATAGCAACCACCCCGGTTACCATAGCAACCGCCTAGCAACCACCCAGAACTCCTTAGCAACCGCCTAGCAACATCTTAGCAACCACCCCAAGTACCTTAGCAACTGCCTAGCAACACCCTAGCAACCACCCCGGTTACCATAGCAACCGCCTAGCAACCACCCAGAACACCCTAGCAACCGACTAGCAACACTGTGGTGACCACCCAAAGTACCTTAGCAACTGCCTAGCAACACCCTAGCAACCACCCTGGTTACCATAGCAACCGCCTAGCAACCACCTAGCAACCACCCAGAACACCTTAGAAACCGCCTAGCAACATCTTAACAACCACCCTAGGTACCTTAGCAACTGCCTAGCAACACCCTAGCAACCACTCTGGTTACCATAGCAACCACCTAGCAACCACCCAGAACGCCCTAGCAACCACCTAGCAACATCTTAGCAACCACCCCAAGTACCTTAGCAACTGCCTAGCAACCGCCTAGCAACCACCCAGGTTACCATAGCAACCGGCTAGCAACCACCTAGCAACCACCCAGAACGCCCTAGAAACCGCCTAGCAACATCTTAGGAACCACCCCTATTACCTTAGCAACTGCCTAGCAACCGTCTAGCAACCACGCAGAACACCTTAGAAACTGCCTAGAAACACCCTAGCAACCGAGTGACGAATTTTGCCACTGCAAGCACCATTCACATTTCCTTCAGGAAATGTACGTTCTAGTTCTTCTTCTTCTTATTCTGGACAAAACTTCGGCGCGTAACTCGTCCCGCACCGTTTGTCCTAGACCCATGAATGAGGTGTCAAATCGACCGGCTCATTGAGGAGAGGTGTGCTATGACTTTTATAAGCGATCGGACCGACAACGTTCGTACAGCGGACGAAAAAGCGGCGAAAAAAACTCCCATAGACTTTGCATTGAAAAATTCAAATTCACGAACATTCCGTGAATCTCAACTGTCACTTTCTCACTCACAGACACACGCAGGGCCTGAGGAACCCTTTCTCTCTCACTGCCTCTCACTCATTTGACATCTGATCAAGTAGCCAATCAGCAATGACCTAAAATCTTCATCATAGCCACACCATAGCAACCACTTAGAGCACCCTAGCAACCACCTCAAAGACTTCCATTAAAAAATAGATGAGATGGATTTAAATGAATCAGAACATCATAGAGGCGCATGAATATGGCTCTTTTGATTTGGGCACACATGCAGTCTATTAGTTTAAGCTTGTTAACTGCGAAGCCACTCCCTAGCAACCAAACAAAGTACCCTAGCAACTGTTTAGCAAGACATATATCTCTGGATCAGAACATCGTACAGACATGGTTGTTGGGTATTTTGACTCATGCTAGCAAACTGGAACTCCAACATGCTACACTTGCTAGCATTGAATAGCTACATGCTAATACTCAATAGCTAAGTGCTAAAGTGGCCTGATATCAAGCTAAGAACTCTATAAAAACTCCATAGTAACTATCTGTGACAACTACCAACCACCTAGCAACACCATAGCAACAACCCAGGTTACCATAGCAACCGCCTAGCAACCATCCAGAACACCCTAGCAACCATCTAGCAACACCGTGGTGACCACCCAAAGTACCTTAGCAACTGCCTAGCAACACCCTAGCAACTAACCCAGTTACCATAGCAACCATCTAGCAACCACCTAGGTCACCCTAGCAACCGCCTAGCAACATCTTAGCGACCACCCCAAGCACCTTAGCAACTGCCTAGCAACACCCTAGCAACCACCCTGGTTACCATAGCAACCACCTAGCAACCACCCATAACACCTTAGCAACCGCCTAGCAACATCTTAGCAACCACCCCAAGTACCTTAGCAACTGCCTAGCAACCACCCAGGTTACCATAGCAACCGCCTAGCAACCACCTAGCAACCACCCAGAACACCTTAGCAACCGCCTAGCAACATCTTAGCAACCACCCCTATTACCTTAGCAACTGCCTAGCAACCGTCTAGCAACCACGCAGAACACCTTAGAAACTGCCTAGAAACACCCTAGCAACCGAGTGACGAATTTTGCCACTGCAAGCACCATTCACATTTCCTTCAGGAAATGTACATTCTAGTTAATGGTGCTTGCCTAAGCAAGCATCATTCTTATTCTTCTGCATACTTATTATTATTATTATTATTATTATTATTCTTATTCCGGACAAAACTTCGGCGCGTAACTCGTCCCGCACCGTTTGTCCTAGACCCATGAATGAGGTGTCAAATCGACCGGCTCATTGAGGAGAGGTGTGCTATGACTTTTATAAGCGATCGGACCGACAACGTTCGTACAGCGGACAAAAAAGCGGCGAAAAAACTCCCATAGACTTTGCATTGAAAAATTCAAATTCACGAACATTCCGTGAATCTCAACTGTCACTTTCTCACTCACAGACACACACGCAGGGCCCGAGGAACCCTTTCTCTCTCACTCTCTCTCACTCATTTGACATCTGATCAAGTAGCCAATCAGCAATGACCTAAAATCTTCATTATATCCACACCATAGCAACCACTTAGAGCACCCTAGCAACCACCTCAAAGACTTCCATTGAAAAATATATGAAATGGATTTAAATGGATGAAAGCATCAAAGAGACACGCGAGTATTTCTAAGCCATTTAAACTCATTCAAACTCATTTAAACTCATTCAAACTCATTTAAACTCATTCAAACTCATTCAAACTCATCAAATTATATATCTATCTACTCTCACACTCTCACCCTCTCACTCTCACTCACACACACACACACACACACACTTTTCATTCAATGTGCTATTTCTAAGCCATTTAAACTCATTCAAACTCATTTAAACCTATTCAAACTCATTTAAACTTATTCAAACTCATTTAAACTTATTCAAACTCATCAAATTATATATCTGTCTATTCTCACCCTCTCACTCACACTCTCTCACATACACACACACACACACACACTTTTCATTCAATGTGCTATTTCTAAGCCATTTAAGCTCATAAACATACACACTCTCACTCAATCACACACTCTCTGTCACACACTCACTCACACACACTCACTCACTCACACACACACTCACTCACTACTAAACTAAAACTTTCAAAACTACTTCAAACTTTTAAAACTACTTCAAACTTTCAAACTTCTTCAAACTACATAAAACTTTGAAAACTACTTCAAAATTTCAAACTACTTCAAACTTTCAAACTTCTTCAAACTTTCAAACTACTTCAAACTAGTAATGGGCGATATAAACGATATGCGATATAAACGATACAAAATTGGCCTACGATAGAGATTTTAATTCTATTGCACTATCGCGATAATGCATGTTCATGACGCAATCCACCCGCGAAATTTAGAGCCACGAGCTGCAGCTGGCTGCAACGCATCATTATATTCGTCATCTTGATTAAGCATGGCTGAAACCGCGACGAGATTAAAACATCTCAACATTTCAGAATGTCTTGTCATGTGACAAGAACCAAGCGATGGTCGTGGAGAGCACAGTTCATGGTTGCATAGCAACGACAGACGCGACAGAAGCGCGAGCTCCCGAACGCTTGCAAAAGGAGGAGGAAGCGACGCGGCCGCGCTTTACACGCTTTTTTAGGCGCGATATGTGAACTAAAGAGGCAGAAAGCATCGCTGTCACTGCTGACGGTTGGACTTCTCTGTGTACATACTAACTATATAACAGTTACAGCCACACAATCAATAGTGACTGGAAAATGGTCAACTACTGCAGTTAAAGTGACAAAGTGTAATTTGAATTTTTTATTTTTATGTTTATTTTATTTATATTGTTTATTTTATGTTCAATCTATAGAAAAGTTCAGTGAGATTTCTCATGTGAAATTATACAGGGCAGAAAACAATTGGTTTATTTTGTGGCAAAACATTTATCAGTGTTTGCATGTTGTTTTACTGCGAATAATTCATTAAAATAGAAGTAAAATGACATACGTTACAAGTTGATTTCCAAATGCACCAACATTTTTGCATTTTATGATTTTCAGTTGAATAAAAGACTATTTTCCCTTCATATGTTTCATTATTGAGGATTTCTTAAAAATACTATAAAAATCTAGTGGTCTCGTCACACCCCTAATAAATATATATATATATATATATATATATATATATATATATATATATATATATATATATATATATATATATCGCAATATATATCGTTATCGCAAGAGGCTGCGATGTATATCGCAATATGGATTTTAGGCCATATCGCCCATCCCTACTTCAAACTTTTAAAACTACTTCAAACTTTAAAAACTATTTCAAACTTTCAACCTTCTTCAAACTACTTCAAACTACTTCAAACTTTAAAAACTATTTCAAACTTTCAACCTTCTTCAAACTACTTCAAACTACTTCAAACTTTTAAAACTATTTCAAACTTTCAAACTATTTCAAACTTTCAAACTACTTCAAACCTTCAAAACTACTTCAAACTTTCAAAACTATTTCAAACTTTCAAACTACTTCAAACCTTCAAAATTACTTCAAACTTTCAAAACTATTTCAAACTTTCAAAATTCTTCAAACTACATCAAACTTTGAAAACTACTTCAAAATTTCAAACTACTTCAAACTTTCAAAACTATTTCAATCTTTCAAACTTCTTCAAACTTTCAAACTTCTTCAAACTTTCAAACTACTTCAAACTTTTAAAACTACTTCAAACTTTCAAACTTCTTCAAACTTCTTCAAACTTCTTCAAACTTTAAAAACTATTTCAAACTTTCAACCTTCTTCAAACTACTTCAAACTTTTAAAACTATTTCAAACTTTCAAACTTTTTCAAACTTTCAAACTACTTCAAACCTTCAAAACTATTTCAAACTTTCAAACTACTTCAAACCTTCAAAACTACTTCAAACTTTCAAAACTATTTCAAACTTTCAAACTTCTTCTTCTTATTCTTCTGCATACTTATTATTATTATTATTATTAATGGTGCTTGCCTAAGGCAAGCATCATTCATACTCTTCTGCATACTTATTATTATTATTATTATTATTATTATTCTTATTCCGGACAAAACTTCGGCGCGTAACTCGTCCCGCACCGTTTGTCCTAGACCCATGAATGAGGTGTCAAATCGACCGGCTTATTGAGGAGAGGTGTGCTATGACTTTTATAAGCGATCGTACCGACAACGTTCGTACAACGTTCGAAAAAGCGGCGAAAAAAGTCCCATTGACTTTACATTGAAAACTCGATGAAATGGATTTAAGTGAATCAAAACATCGTTGAGACACGCCACAATGGCATTTTTGATTTGGCCACACATGCACTCTATTAGTTTAAGCCTGTTAACGGCCTATACATGCCCTAGCAACCATTTAGAGCACCCTAGCAACCAAAGTCCCATTGACTCCCATTGAAAAATATATGAAATGGATTTCAATGGATGAAAGCATCATAGAGACATGCAAGTATGGCATTTTTGATATGGGCACACATGCAGTCTATTAGTTTAAGCCTGTCAGCTGTCTAGCCACTCCCTAGCAACCAAACAAAGTACCCTAGCAACTGATTAGCAAGACCTATATCTCTGCATTGGAACATCGTACAGACATGGTTGTTGGGTCTTTTGACTCATGCTAGCAAACTGGACTTTCAACATGCTACACATGCTAGCGGTGAATAGCTACATGCTAATACTGATTAGCTAAGACCTAAAGTGGGCTGATATCATGCTAAGAACCCTATATAACTCCATAGTAACTATCTGTGACAACTACCAACCACTAAGTAACACCCTAGCAACCACCCAGGTTACCATAGCAACCACCCTGGTTACCATAGCAACCGCCTAGCAACCACCCAGAACACCCTAGCAACCACCTAGCAACACTGTGGTGACCACCCAAAGTACCTTAGCAACTGCCTAGCAACACCCTAGCAACCACCCCGGTTACCATAGCAACCACCTAGCAACCACCCAGAACACCTTAGCAACCGCCTAGCAACATCTTAGCAACCACTCAAAGTACCTTAGCAACTGCCTAGCAACCGCCTAGCAACCACCCAGGTTACCATAGCAACCGCCTAGCAACCACCCAGAACACCTTAGCAACCGCCTAGCAATATCTTAGCAACCACCCCAAGTACCTTAGCAACTGCCTAGCAACCGCCTAGCAACCGAGTGACGAATTTTGCCACTGCAAGCACCATTCACATTTCCTTCAGGAAATGTACGTTCTAGTATTACTATTACTATTCTTCAGGACAAAATTTCGGCGCGTAACTCGTCCCGCACCGTTTGTCCTAAACCCATGAATGAGGTGTCAAATCGACCGGCTCCATGAGGAGAGGTGTGCTATGACTTTTATAAGCGATCGGACAAACGACGTTCGTACAGCGGACGAAAAAAGCGGCGAAAAAAAAGTCCCTTTGACTTTGCATAGAAAAATCGATGAGATGGATTTAAATGAATCAAAACATCACAGAGACACGCGAGTATGGCTTTTTTGAAATGGGCACACATGCAGTGTTTTAGTTTAAGCCTGTCAACTGCCAAGCCACTCCCTAGCAACCAAACAAAGTACCCTAGCAACTGATTAGCAAGACCTATATCTCTGCATCAGAACATCGTACAGACATGGTTGTTGGGTCTTTTGACTCATGCTAGCAAACTGGACTTGCAACATGCTATACATGCTAGCAGTGAATAGCTACATGCTAATACTCATTAGCTGAGTGTTAAAGTGGGCTGAGAACATGCCAAGAACTCTAGAAAAACTCCATAGTAACTATCTGTAACAACAACCAACCGCCTAGAAACACCCCTAGCAACCGAGTGCCGAATTTTGCCACTGCAAGCACCATTCACATTTCCTTCAGGAAATGTACGTTCTAGTATTACTATTACTCTTCTTCAGGACAAAACTTCGGCGCGTAACTCGTCCCGCACCGTTTGTCCTAAACCCATGAATGAGGTGTCAAATCGACCGGCTCAATGAGGAGAGGTGTGCTATGACTTTTATAAGCGATCGGAAAAACGACGTTCGTACAGCGGACGAAAAAAGCGGCGAAAAAAGTCCCTTTGACTTTGCATAGAAAAATCGATGAGATGGATTTAAATGAATCAAAACATCACAGAGACACGCGAGTATGGCTTTTTGGATATGGCCACACATGCAGTGTATTAGTTTAAGCCTGTTAACTGCCAAGCCACTCCCTAGCAACCAAACAAAGTACCCTAGCAACTGATTAGCAAGACCTATATCTCTGCATCAGAACATCGTACAGACACGGCTGTTGGGTCTTTTGACTCATGCTACCAAACTGGAATTGCAACATGCTACACATGCTAGCAGTGAATAGCTACATGCTAATTCTCATTAGCTAAGTGTTAAAGTGGGCTGAGAACATGCCAAGAACTCTAGAAAAACTCCCTAGTAACTATCTGTGACAACAACCAACCGCCTAGAAACACCCTAGCAACCGAGTGACGAATTTTGCCACTGCAAGCACCATTCACATTTCCTTCAGGAAATGTACGTTCTAGTTATTATTATTATTCTTCCGGACAAAACTTTGGCACGTAACTCGTCCCGCACCGTTTGTCCTAGCCCCATGAATGAGGTGTCAAATCGACCGGCTCATTGAGGAGAGGTGTGCTATGACTTTTATAAGCGATCGGACCGACAACGTTCGTACAGCGGACAAAAAAGCGGCGAAAAAACTCCCATAGACTTTGCATTGAAAAATTCAAATTCACGAACATTCCGTGAATCTCAACTGTCACTTTCTCACTCACAGACACACACGCAGGGCCCGAGGAACCCTTTCTCTCTCACTGCCTCTCACTCATTTGACATCTGATCAAGTAGCCAATCAGCAATGACCTAAAATCTTCATTATATCCACACCATAGCAACCACTTAGAGCACCCTAGCAACCACCTCAAAGACTTCCATTGAAAAATATATGAAATGGATTTAAATGGATGAAAGCATCAAAGAGACACGCGAGTATGGCATTTTTGATATGGGCACACATGCAGTCTATTAGTTTAAGCCTGTCAGCTGCCAAGCCACTCCCTAGCAACCAAACAAAGTACCCTAGCAACTGATTAGCAAGACCTATATCTCAGCATCAGAACATCGTACAGACATGGTTGTTGGATCTTTTGACTCATGCTAGCAAACTGGACTTTCAACATGCTACACATGCTAGCGGTGAATAGCTACATGCTAATACTGATTAGCTAAGACCTAAAGTGGGCTGATATCAAGCTAAGAACCCTATATAACTCCATAGTAACTATCTGTGACAACTACCAACCACCAAGTAACACCCTAGCAACCACCCAAGTTACCATAGCAACCACCCTGGTTACCATAGCAACCGCCTAGCAACCACCTAAAACACCCTAGCAACCGCCTAGCAACTTCTTAGCAACCACCCTAGGTACCTTAGCAACTGCCTAGCAACACCCTAGCAACCACCCCGGTTACCATAGCAACCGCCTAGCAACCACCCAGAACACCCTAGCAACCGCCTAGCAACACTGTGGTGACCACCCAAAGTACCTTAGCAACTGCCTAGCAACACCCTAGCAACCACCCCGGTTACCATAGCAACTGCCTAGCAACCACCTAGTAACCACCCAGAACACCTTAGCAACCGCCTAGCTACATCTTAGCAACCACCCCAAATACCTTAGCAACTGCCTAGCAACACCCTAGCAACCACCCCGGTTACCATAGCAACCGCCTAGCAACCACCTAAAACACCCTAGCAACCGCCTAGCTACATCTTAGCCACCACCCCAAATACCTTAGCAACTGCCTAGCAACACCCTAGCAACCACCCCGGTTACCATAGCAACCGCCTAGCAACCACCCAGAACACCCTAGTAACCGCCTAGCAACATTGTGGTGATCACCCAAAGTACCTTAGCAACTAGCAACACCCTAGCAACCACCCTGGTTACCATAGCAACCACCTAGCAACCACCCAGAACACCTTAGCAACCGCCTAGCAACATCTTAGCAACCACCCCAAGTACCTTAGCAACTGCCTAGCAACCACCCAGGTTACCATAGCAACCGCCTAGCAACCACCTAGCAACCACCCAGAACACCTTA